>JARYHS010012519.1:190174688-190625181 GCA_031002005.1 Vandiemenella viatica
CGTGACGACGGAAATGTGTAGATAGCCAATCCTGAACATTTATTGGGGTCTACAATACTAATTCCGTGGAGTTCTTTTACATGTGGCGAGCAACTAGCCGAGGAAGAAGAAGGAGCCATTTTAGACATCACTTCTGTCCAAGACGAGCTGATGAACGGACGTGACTTGGGTCCAAGACGAGCTGGTGAATAGACGTGTCAGCCCGGCACGCTCTCTGATGATCATTGTGGTTGATCATTTCTTGCTTTGGGAAAGCGATGTCGAGTGGCATGCTTGCCATTATCCGGAAGTTATGCTAATAACGCGGTCGTAGCCGCTTATTTAGCTTCCATTGCTGCAGTGGCATTGTGTTTGTCGCTCACCATCACGGCGATGATTCTATGGTAATGTACCAGAAACGACGGTCACTATTCAGTGGATTTTAACAGACTTATGTGCCCTTAAGCGACGCCTGGGTTAAGACTCTGCTCCCGTCACTTAAATTCTGAGCTAGCTGAATTTATATTTCGATTCAATTTTTTCTTAAGCATCTTGCTGTTTGTTAATTCAATTTTGATGCTTTTCATTCACTTTATACGGCGCCCCCTGGGATTTTCCTTTGTACAGTAAAATGTTAGCTTCAATTTGATGGCCTGTGTTGCCATGTTATTTCAATGTTAACTTTGCTGTTTTTATTACTTGTTTGAGATATTTCATTCAGTTTTGTTTGCTTACTCCGGCGAATTGTAAACGTCGGGTATTGCTTGTTTTTTGCTGATCTAATTGTGTTTAACGTAACGTTAATTACTACCCGACCTTGTAAGGCCATAAGACTCAATAAATGAGGTTTTATTTTGTGTCTGAAATTCATGGTTCTAGTTAGTAACCTATTAGATCCCCTTTTAACATCATTATTATATGTAATTTTCATTTTCAGGAATTATTTTAGATTTTAATAATTCCCCCCTCCCTTTTTGGCAACTCACGTTTTCTTAACGGTAGCCAACAAATGGTCCCTTTACAGTATTAATGATGTATCGCCAGACATAAGGTTTGTTCTTTCATAAAACTCGACAAAAATTTTATTACATCAGACATTCACTCCAAAGACTTAGAAAAAACATAGTAAATATAAATTTAATCCATCTGTAGATATTGACAGTTTTCTGATTAGCATAATAGGGTGACACACGTTGAAAATTGGCCCGTACGACAGATTTTGCGTTACGGGTGTATCGTTTTGAACTGAAACTTCTCGAAAACAATTGTGACAAACAACTAACCAGAATACCATGTTGCGTCGAAACTTGAAGAGATCTGATTATTCCTGAAAGTTCAATTTAACAGTACTGCATTGTTAAAAAAAAAATATTCTAACAACAGATGCATTGGTGATTTTCATTAAATAATAATTTATTAGAGTTGATATTAATCCAACAGTCCCGTAATAATGAATATTGCTTAGCAAGTACTGAAAATAGAAGATTAACAGTTAAAAAAATACATTTTCGAAATAATTTGAATTTACTAAACTATTTAAATAACTGGTGTCTTGTTATTAATTCTCAACTATTTTAAAATAAAATGAAAGATTTTCGAAAACGTCATACTGGACTTACCAGGTAAAACTTCTTCTTCTTCTTCTTCCATTTCTTCTTTTCCTTGGTCTACCTGTTCTTCTTCTGCCTTCTATTTTGTTTACTATTTTTGGTAATCGTACTTCATCCATTCTATACAGATGGTCTCTTTATTTATTCCGATGTTCCTCTAACATGTCACTCGTACTATATATCATTAAGTATCCTCTTATATTCTCGTTTCTTATTAGATCTAGCCTTGTGCCTCCCTTTACAGATATTAGGAAGTTCATCTCTGCTGCTTGTGTGCGGTTTTTGTCTCTTCTCTTCATTACCCACGACTCACTTCCACAGAGAAGCATAGGAACTGCCATCACTTTATAGAATTTCATCTTTATGTCTCTGCGCACCCTTTTTTCTAAGATTTTAGCTATCATTTCACATATCATCTGATACACTCACTTTATTATCATTACGTTTGTTTACACTGTATGTAATGTCACAGCCAAGATAGCTATAGTGCGAAATTTATTTAAACAGGTAGCCATTTATAACTACTTTTGCTCTAAGAGGGTCCCGACCACAGAGAGCCATTATTTTTGTTTTGTTCGTGGATATGTTCAGGTTGTAGTTCTCTGATAATATTTGTAATTTGTGGAGGGCTCTTTGTATTACATTTCCAGTATCTTCTATTAATAGCAGGCCGTCAGCAAATAAAGGTTCATTTAGGAACATGCCTTGTCCTAAGTCTACACCCCTCGTTGGATATTCATTCTGCCACTTATTAATGACATTGTTCAGACGTTTGAAAACTACACCCTTGTCTCACGCCTCGTTTAAATGACCAGGTAAAACTGAAATTCATGTTATTATAAATCTGTAAGCAGGTTGCGTTTGTACGTTTGTCTCTTTCTTTGTTGAGGCATCACGCAAACTCTACAGAACCAATTTTTATGGAGTTTTCATAATTTGAAAGCTTATGTTATAGCTTAAAATCTACGGTATATCTTATGACAGCATAACTGGAGAACGGAATAAGAAATAATAACTCGTTCCTACCAAGAACAGATAGGCACCACAGATCTCACTGCGTCTCAGATGAACACTCCTTTACGAGATACCCTCCAAAGATCACGTTACAATACAGATAAACCATCAACCATTTGGATTATGTTGTTAACGTTGACTACGTATCTGTGGTTATTTATTTCTTCAGTTTTCTCAATTACAGTGCTTTAGAATACAACAACTATATACAACAACTATATCAAAGATTAACACTCAAATAATTAATTTATGGTAACGGTTACAAAGATATTGCAGTACAAACTTTATGCTTTGCTTCTACAAAAACAACAGTAAGGTCTGCACGGGCGAGATATCGGGAAAATGCTACTCAGTAATAAACCTCTAAGTCATATTTAAGAATGGTTCTACATATTACATTTAGCACGAAACCGACGAGTAATATTCTTTTGTGATTGTAGTTGCCTTGGAGTATCGCCTAAAAGTTTCTCTGTCCGCTGGTCATTGCACTCCGGCAGTGCTGTTACGCCTTATACGTGGGTGCCATCGTAAATTCTTAACGAGTCTAGCAGTAAACTCGGAGTGAGCACATTACCATAAAAAAAGCGAGGTTTAATCTCAAAATGCATGGTGCCGAGTGTATTGGACTTTGACTAATCATTTATTCGTTATAAAAACATATTCAGCTCAGTAATGGAACATCCATTATCACTTCTACAACTCCAGACGTTGATCCACAAAAAGAAAGCTATCATGTCTGCCATTACAGAACGCATCACCCATCTTATGGCGAATTTTTTGTCTGCCACAGAGTATACCCGTTTTCCACAGTGTAAAAGTTTTTCGGATGTTACATTTCGATACCTATTTTGCCGGGACGTGTAACTGGAATCCTTTGCTGTTGTCTGCTCCAATATGAAAGTTTTAGTAAATCTATGTCTGTGTATCTGTCTTTGTGCTTAGTTTAGTGTATTGTTTGTATGGTAGATGAGAGTTGAACGAAGAGAGGCGATCTACCCCTCCTAAACTGACCAAGAAGGTCTTCATGTATAAAAATTATGAAAAGCTTCCATTTCGTCTTCACCCTTTACTTCTGAATCTACTGATACAAAAATTCTTTCAAAATTTAGTCTGCTAAAGTTTACTGGAAAATAATAGCGATCTTTCGGGAGTTAATGGTTTTAGTAAAATAACTAAATGAATGATTTTGATACTTCGCCGGATAATGTTTTTCGTCAAAAAATGATAAGTATAATTCGACAGACAATTTCACGAATCGGATAATTAATACGTCATTGAAGATATATTCTTTGAAATCATTCAAAATTTCTCCAAGTCACAATTTTTCAACCATTTTTCGATACTTATTTTATACGAACCATTTGAAAGACAATTTCAAAAAACGTCAATTTAAAAGTAACTTCTCACCGATTTTTTAAACTAGTTGGACATTTTTTTGTTTGTTTGTGAATTCAATTGCGCGCCCCGTTGGCTCAGTTGTCAGGGGACTTTGACATCAAGTAAACTGCTTTGAGGCCTGATGGTGGAAGAAATTTTCGCCATCAGATCTTAGCCGGTAGGTTAGGTGAGGTAGTGATGCACAATTTCTAAGCAGTCGGTAATCCAAATCGTCTTGAAAAAATATAACTAGTTAAATGTACGGGTTAAACTCAGTTGTGAGGACGACAATATTGTCCTCCTACCTATCATTCTGGAGGACGGGGGTCAAATCCCGTCCGGTCACCCTGACTGGGGTTTTCCGTGGTTTTCCTCAGTCCCTCCAGGTGAATGCTGGGATGGTTCCCTATAAGGCCACGGCCGACTTCCATCCCTCTTCCCTTCCATTTAGGTTAGTCCACTGAAAATGGTCCTGGTCTAGAATACTTACAGTTTCTATAGTCAAATATGACAGGTTGACCTGATTTCACCAAATACGAACTTTACTGTGTTTCACCATTAGGACAAGTAAAATTTCTTGAGGAACACAGAAGTATTAATAAACGTAGATATTAAACTGGGACCATCGCGCTATCGTATAATTGTTTCAAAGGTCGTAGAGTTGAAATTGCTGAAATACAAACATGACTTGTATTTTACCCTTAAAGTTAACTCTGCAAAATTTGAAGAATTCCTGTTTGATTCAAAAGCATCACTTTGTTTTTTGAGGCTGGGAAAACACTCATAACGTAATTTTTGGTCATAGTGTCTGCAACTGCCAGAGAACTTAATACAGATTCCAGATCATTGAGCAGTTGAGCATCTCTGAAGAAATGAATAGCCAGAATACTCGATTCGATAACATATTTGATCTGATGTCTACTTTAAACAACCTAGTAACCACATGCAGCGAACATGAAAGTTTTATGTTTTTGTGTTGCTTTCTTTAGCAAAATGTAACTGAAAAGCAGTTCCACGTTTTATTCAGTGTGGAGTTTATCGATATTTTTTTAAACTATGAAATGCTACGAAAATCAAACTTAATGAACGTATTATAGCAATTAATTTAGTATCAGTTGCTTAACTACTAAATTGTGGACATGGCCTCGAAATTCTTCTAATGATATCTCTGGACGCTGTTAATTTGCGAGCGAAGGCTGACACGTGACACAGTTCTCCAGCCAATAGCTATCGAGGTGAGTGAGTTAGTGAGCTTAAGACATTATATAGTAGATAATTTTGTAGGAAGGCTGACTGGATTGGCAACATATCTAAATAAATAATAAGGTAGTTTGTGAGGATATTAAATATGACTTGGTGTACTGTTCCAGATGTGGCGGTCCTGTGTGCGGCCACGCCCTCCGCCTGCCAGCGCGCGGCATTGTGTCGACAGACTGTCAACTTGTCCGCTTGGCCGACGCCGCCGGGGACTGAGAAACCAACCCGAGGACACCGCGTCGCCACTGCACTGTCGCCATGTTTCCATTCACCTTCAAACCTGCAAGAACACACAGCCAGTGGCATATCACATCGTTATTTCGATCTAGTTCAAAGCATAAATAAAAAAAAAGGAATCACTACCAATTATTTTGTCTAACCGTAATTCTTTTTTCTTGTAACTTAAAACTGAAGCTACTCAAAATATTACGTCAATTCATAACATCGAAAGCAGCTAATGGAAATTTGACTAAATATGAGAAAGCGCTGCGGTGGTATGCCATATGCTTAATGTGAATTAAAGTATATCACATCCTTTAGCATCTATTGCACAGTTCTTAATTTTAATAATCTTTGTTTACACTAGGGGGCGCCCATTAATTATGTGAAGTGTTTTTTCCGGAATTCCCACCCCCCTTTCTGGTGTAATGGAGACCCCCCCCTCTCCCCGCCCTACGAATGGACATCCCAACTTTTTGAGACCATTTTTTTAGGTCTCATTCTCCCAAGGGCGGTTATACCCCCTCTAAAGTAGGTTTCTACCCCCCTAATCGAATTTCACGCTTTTTTTTTGCTCTGTCATTCTACAAGAATTTTAAAACCTCACGGGAGATTTCCTTTGACCCCCCTTCTCCCTTGGTGAGGTTTCGTGAGATTCCGCAAGACCTTCCCTCCCCCCCCCCACCCCTATTTAACCTACGTAATTATTGGACGACCCACTAAAAACAGGCTCTATCTGGTGAAAATATGATTACATGTTTATCTCGCTTCGTTCATGATAGAGGCTGACAATTTTGCTACTCGGCTGCCTGGACACAGAAGTCTGTTTGGAGGGTTAGGGGGCATCCATAAATTACGTGAGGTGTTTTTCCGGATTTCCGGACCCCCCCCCCCCCTCTGGTGAGACTTCGTAAGATCTGGTCCGGACCCCCTCCTCCTCTGGTGTGATCTGGTCCGTGGTCCCCCCTAGAAATCGCCCTCGCAACTTTTTGAGCCACTTTTTTCTTTTAGGTCTCACACCCTACCAACGCCGGTTACACCCCCCACCACCACTTTTCGACGAAAAAGCCCCCCTAAAATTGATTTACCCTTCATTTGTAGACTTTTTCTTCATTTTTAGCTCTACAGTCCAAAAAAAATTCCAAAATCTCACGTGAAATTTCCGTTGATATATATATATGGCGGTAATAATGATAATATTGTTGTTGGCAGCGGTATTAGAGATTAAAATAAACTAAAGAATAGGAAAATTGAAAGAACGGAGTTTTCCCGGTTAATCAAGTGTACAAAACGTCGCAGACTGGCTTCCAAATGTCGAAAGAAATTGATGCACTTCCCAGTGGAAAAGCCGGAGAACGTTTTATGCAGTAGGAGAAATGTTCTGAGTGTCAGAAGTTTTCAAGGAAGTCAAAGAAAAACAGGCAGCAATCATAAACAAACACTAAGGGAAAGACGCAACTGTATGGAAAAATCAGTGAACAGTGGACCGAAATGCAAGCAGATGAGGCGGACAGAAACATGATTACGGAGAGAGGAAATTGCTTGTAGAGAAGAGCCCAAAAGAAAAATAAGAACATTGAGACACGTAACTAAAAACGGTACAAGCGGGAGACGAGCAGCCAGAATAAGACTTACGTTTCTTTTTCTGAGTTCCAGCGTTTTTTTGTCGTAATATTCCCAGTGACCGAACTCGCCTTCTGTTTACCCTCGCAGCAAGCTGGTTTAGCCGCCGGTGAGCGCAGATTTCCGATTAGAGTCACGTGCCGTCCGCCTATTTTGCGATTCAGCTCGTCCGAGCAAGGGCCTTGGCCCGTGACGTCACGTCCCGTTAAGGGTTCACTCCTTGGCCGCATTTAATAAGGCGCCACTGGCAGTCTGTATCGGCCGCGAGCAGAAAATCTCAAACTCGCTCAAATCGATTACAGTTCCCCAACTACTGCGAAAGCAGCGGTGAGGCAGCAGTGGAAATGATTCAATAACTGCGAACCACCTCTCTGTCTCTCAGTAAAATAAGCGAAACAAAAGTTGTCTCCACGAATATTGCACACTAAATCGGTGGCCGCGGTCGAAGTCATATTGCGCAAGTAATTATCTCCGCAGTTGCTGCACCACCAGCATTCCGTAATAACCAAGTGCAATGGTGCAACCAATCGCGTCAATTTTAACAGCGTTTGCAGTGCTGTAAATTCTGTATGGGGGCATCCACAAATTATGTGAGGTGTTTTTCCGGATTTCTGGACCCCCCCCCCCTCCCCCCTGGTGAGATTTCGTGAGATCTGGCCGGACCCCCCCCCCCCCCCCCCCACTCTGGTGAGATCTGGTCCGTGAACTTTTTTCGAAATACCCTCCAAAAATCGACTTTGGCGCAAATTGTAGACCCTTTTTTTGGCTCTACTGTCCCCAATTTTTTTGCAAAATCTCACGTGAGATTTCCGTAGACCCCCCCCTCCCCCCTGGTGAGATCTGGTGAGATTTCGCCGGACCCCCCCCCCTCCCCCATTTCACCTCACGTAATTTATGGATGTCCCCTATCCACCCTTCACGTAATCACTAAGTATTGTTATTTACGGTGTAAAGACTTCCACAGCATTTATTTATCATACTAGCATCGTACCCGCGACTTCCTACGCGTGTATTAAGAATTTTTTTGCCAGAATTAAATATAACAAGTTGTTGGTAACGAAGGATTGGTCCCAAACAATATCGAGTCGGCATAATATGACAGGAAAGCTATCACTATATCATTCTACCGTCGAACCTGCCTCTTGAAGATAATCAATTTCCAACATATTTCTGTCACTATTCGATAAGATTTCAAAATTTCGTGACTACAACTGTTAATCATACTGGAAAAAATATCCTTTGCCCTTCATACAGCTTTCCTTATAAAATTCCATCACAACGATATAGCCATATAGTCGTCAAAACGTAACAAAAAGACAGAGACTTACTTCAGTATTTATAATAATATTACTGTGGTTCACACTCACACACTGACTGCGAACAACACCTGAGGGATCATTATAACGTAAAAAAGTGTACACCTACAAAATTGTAAGACTACCTACGATTTGCCTCGCATTGCACCCCTAACTTTATAATATCTACAGTTTAACATTCAATCCATATAACCTACGGCCCAGGCCTGACTCTTACGATGAAAAACAATTTTTAAAAATCTTATCCTTTACGGAGATTTGAACCGGAGACCACGACGTTCGTAAGCAAGCTCTGTAGCCATTGAGCTGCCAGTTCACTACACGGAAACACGGTCCGGAGACGTCCACATCCAACGTGTCTGCTTGTCGCCGTATTTCGAAGTTATGAGACAACATGTGTTATTTATACAGATAATTTTTCAACCAATTGTAGACAGTATTTTTCTCCTTGTTTCAAAGGATTAGTGTGCAAAGTTTCATCGAGATCGGATGAAAACTGTGGATTTGTATGAAGAACAAACAAACAAACAAACATACATTCATCTTTATAAATATTACACTGCAAAAAAATTTTACATTTAATTTATGAATACTGACTGTGAGAATTGATGATAAACTAACATTACGGTGAAATACATCAATGATTTTGACGAACAGTTGAATTATTTTAATACTTATACCAATAAGCATCCCATCTAATAAACAATCGTAAAATATTAGTTATTATACATTTTCGCTTTGGATCCAATTACAGGACAATGGTATGAGATAGACCGCTGCAGTTCACAGGTGCCAACATCGAAGAAATGAAAGACAAAGTTAATAACGGAAGTAAGGTAGAAAATCACTGCTTATTTCTTGAATAATATATTTCACTGGTTGGAATAATTTATTTTTTTTTCTGCAGAATTAACGCTTTACCAGTCTAATGTTTGTAACCTAATACATCTCAGTGCGTGGTTTTTTGTTTAGTTAATAGAAAAGTCGACGTGATTTTGGTGCACCAATATCCTTTGTATCTTAGCAGAGATATCACTCGGAGTATGGTACAATGTTTCTGGTGTATAGACAATGTAAAGTTCGCCAAAAAAAAAAAAAAAAACCCGAATTTTAGAAGAACTTGAAGCAGTTGTACGACGATAAATTGATAAGTTAATCTACTTTCGCACTGCTAAATATTAATATTTAGTGTCTAGTATTTGAAGACAAAGACAAAATAGATATATGGTGAAACACCAGTAACTACTTAAAAATAAAACATTCTTGTTTAGTTTGATCTCAGATTCTTCTGGTAAAAAAAAAGGAAAAACCATCAAAAAACGAAGGTAAATCAGCCTATTCGAGATAAGGTTATGTGTTGGCGAAAAAGAAGGCGTGAGATTTCATGAACATTCGAGATCACTTTACTCTGAGACTCCAAATTACGAGGAAAAATTTCCTTGATTGAGAAACAAAAAAAAATAGCATTGTATAGAAATTTGAGAATGTGTGTTCCTGCATACAGACTGATATTTAGTACAAGACATGTTTTACGGTACTCCGACACGATACTTGTAGTATCGAAAATCCAGCTGCAATTTCACTGACAGTGTTTCCAAACAGGGTATTTAAAAGAGCCAGCAAGTTTGAGTATGACTGCTCATATCGTTATGTGGAGGATTATTCTGTTGAAATACTACAATGGGCAGGCGAACGAATCACAGAACTTCATCAACTTTCCAGTGGGGTTTCAAAAATATCGAAAATAAAAACGAATACTAAACTAAATCTGCTGCCATTGACAATGGCTCCTCCTTTCTGAAAATCACCGTTTCAGTTCTCACACAATAGTTTAAAACTCAATACAAACTATACCGTCACATGATTAGTAGCCCTGGCCTCGCATCCGGGAGGTCGTGGGTTCGAATCCCCGTCCGGGCATCCAGATTTGGGTTTTCCATGGTTTCCCAAAATCACTCCAGGCGAATGCCGGGATGCTTCCTTCAAAAGGCCATTGCTGAATTACTTCTCGTTCCTTGTTCGCCCTCTTTTCCCGCCTCTAATCATCTCGACGTCGACGAGGCGTAAAGTCATAAGCAAAACAAAAGCAAAAAATAACTGGATACTGTGGACCATTTCCTCAGTTGCGACTTAATCAATTTTTATAAAGGTGAATAACACGCCAATGCAATTGAATTTTGTTTTATTTTTGTGTCTGACGCATTTCGCTCTATTTCCAGAGTATGATCAGCCACATCTGTTTGGTATTTATACATTTAGTTAGTTACATTTGGCTTAAAAAATATATAAAGTCCAGGTGAAATTAAATTTACTTACATGTTACTTTTTTCTCATGATCAGGGTTACCTTCTTTGTGTAGAATCTTCTGAAGGTATAAAGCACTACACTGCATGGACCAAATTTTACATTAAACTTTAGTAGAGTTAGAAAGGTAACCAGAATCAAACACTTGCAAGAAATATGAAATGATCCCTGACGTGTACATAGGAAATCGAGAAAATTATTAAATGTCTTAAAAGTAAGTAGTTGCTACAATGAAATATATTGTCCACCATTGTTCACGGAACACTGAATGATCTGTTTCACTCTCACAGTGTACCCGCTTTCGTATTTTTAATTGAATCCATTTCTTCTTACTAACACAAGACAGTCAACAAAGCGATGCGATTTTTACTTACTGTACTTTAATGCCTACTGCAGCGGTCATTTTATTCGGAACACCAAAGGGCTTCGAAAAGAAGCTATTAGATGACTTTTCGAGACCTATCAACATATTAAAGTAAGTTCCCTTTCGACACATTGGTTCGTATGACTAACGAGAAGCAATTTCTTCTCCAGTAAAGTAAGGTATTGTGTTAACTGGGTCCTAGATTATCTATGATTTGATTGACACAGAGATCTTAATAAATCGCTCTGCTGTGTTTTATTCATGTGGCCCTGAGCACTGTTCGACGTGTACATTGGTACAGAGGCTGCACTGCTGTCTGTTTTTGCTTTATAGGTTTCGATGCTGAATCGGGTAGCCGGGCAGGTAGTTGTGGATGCTATCTCAAACAGCGTAGTTATGGATATCAATGACAGCTGACGTCTATTCGACCGCAGCCTCCAATTATTTCCCTCTGCCGCGACAGAAAGATAGAATAAAACAGTCACCTGTCGTTCATCGTGCGGGATACTATATGCAGTGGTATTTAGGAATGCTTTGCCATCCAAGTTTGTTTTTGACGTTTCAGTACATCTAGAGATTCAGCACAAGTTGAGTTTGTTGGTCATCTGTGTCAGATATCCTGAAATCCTGAACCACTACTTATGAGATCATATCAGATATTTTTACCATCAATGGCTTATCGCAGAGGGCCTCAACATCATTTTAAATTAAAAATATTTTTCTCAGCTATAACGTCTCGTTTGAAACCAATACTACTTCCGTGAGAATTGTCTTCTGTTTAATGGGACATTTGCTAGCATCTGATACAGGGTTATTGGAAAGTTCGGCGGGCATCAAATGAAAGATCTCAATTGAGGACGTTTAAGTTCCACTGTGAAGGAAGCTGTCCATTGACTGTTTATTTCTTTCTTTTTTCCCCTTCCTTTCTTTTTGCACGCTCTGGCCTCGTTTTCGGGAGGACGTTGGTTCCAACCTTCCTGCGGTCACCTAGGTTCGGGTTGTCCATGGCTTTTCCCAAATCACTCCATGCGGATGGTTCCTTTAAAAGGACATGGACGAAATCTTTCCCGTTCCTTGCCCCCAGCCCTTTCCCGCCTCTAATGACTACGACTTTGACGAGACGTAAAGTCAGAAAAAAACCTTAGACAAGTGATGAAATAACAGATATAATTGCTGATAAAACAGAAATAAAAACCGTGGCTGGTTGTATAACAAAATTATATTAATTAAGAAAAAGAAAAATTCCTAAAAACAATCAAGCAGAAAAACAAAACACAAAAAATGAAAAATATAAAAAATGAAAAACACAACAAAAAGCAAATAAGAAAACAGTTTCGATTTTACCCTCTCCTCTTGCCCCGCTGTCCCTCATTGTGTTCACGGATACTATCACGGTGTGGCCGCGTAGTCTGCGATGCAACTCTCTAAAAAATGGGCTAACAATTTTTCTGTTACTTAACAAAAAATACACGCAAAGAGGAAAATTCTCACGCTTACCTGGACACAGCGGTCAGCTCGGGAGGGGCTGGTGAGGAGCAGGACCAGTTCAGAGTGAACAGGATGTAGCTGCAGTTTGTATTTAAGTTCTGGCATACGTATTTATCGCAAGTACAATTGAACTGCAAACTATGCAGATCCGATTCAAACCAATGACGCTCGCTACTTGAGGACAAAACTCTAGCCCTTACCCCACGACAGCCAGCGAATACCAAATTTCGAATCCGGTACTAGGCGACGGATTTACATCCACGGTGAACGTCTAGAAATGCCCACTTTGGTTGTTCTCAAAAGAGTAATCATCGGGAAGGAAAAGTGTCCAAATCCCTAACTATACATCCAAACTCCTTTTCAAAAGAAAGAATCAATTTCTCTATTCTCACACGGCTTTCAACGCTTTGGAAATACACACACCTGACCCTGATATTATTACGAAAGTGGCTCGTTTTAATATGTTTAGGAATACCAGAAAGAATGAAAACTGAACCATTTAAAGAATGCTGAAAATTCAGTGAACAGATAAATTACGTAATAAACGTGTTTTGAAATTCATAAGCGAAAAAAAAAAAAAAAAAAAAAAATTGTGGTAGAGTCTCGCAGGAAGAATAAACAAAGTGACGGGTCTCATTTTAAGAAATGTGGGGTATCTTAATTTGTTAATGAACGGAACAGTTGGAGGATCAAATGTAGAGGAACACAAAGAACTGAATATTTGAAGCAGGTTATTCAGTACGCACATTGTAACAGCTATACTGAGATTAAGAGATTAGCTCAAGATAGGAAGAACTGGAGGACTGCATCAAACCAGTTCACCGATTACATTCTACGCCATCAGTGACGTGTTCAAACTTTGCAGACAAGAAACTGATGCCAGGAAGAAAAATGAATTTAGTGAATAATAAAAAAAGGAAATGAGAATTTGGTATCAACGTTTGATGACAGGGAGGATAAAACAATCAGCCTACTATCTTATTTATTTAACACGTATGTGTAAAAGTGATATCTAAGTGAGAAAAAATTTATTAAATTTCTTATAGAAGAAAATGTTAAATGGTGTTAGACAACGGTTTGGTGAGAATTTCTTTTGCTTTAGGTGCAGGAAAGGGGGAAGATGGGTGCGCTCCATTGCAACTTAATTAAATATTAACAGCGAGTACGTGACATAAAATGCGTGTAGGAGTAAGGGTAGCGGATTGGGGACAGAGCAGATTGACCTTGATCCATCTTTGTTAACTGAACGGACTATAGTTGTATGGCTGAAAAGGCCAAAATAATATCTTTTGTTAAGTAAAAGAAACATTGATAGCCCATTCTGCAGACAGTTGCATCGCAGACTACGCGGCCACATCGTGATAGTATCCGTGAACTCAATGAGGGACAGCGGGGCAAGAGGAGAGGGTAAAAGCGAAACTGTTTTCTTATTTGCTTTTTGTTGTGTTTTTCATTTTTGTGTTTTGGTTCTCTGTTCAACTATTTATAGTTTTTTCTTTTTCTTAATTAAAGTCATTTGGGTATACAACCAGCCACGGTTTTTATTACTTGTTTTTTTTTTTCTTCTTTTTTTAACTGCTTAACGTCTCTTAACAGCGAGGTCTTTAGAGACGGGAAAGGATGGGGGGTAAGGAATTTGGCCATGGCCTTTTAAAGGCATTTGCCTGGAGTGATTTGGGAAACCATGGAAAACCCAAATCTGGATGCCCGGACGGTGATTCGATCCGCCGTCCTCCCGAATGCGAGGCGAGAACGCTAACCGTTACACCACCAATCTCGGTGTTTTAATTAATGTTTTCTCTGCAATTGTATCTGTCATTTCATCACTAGAGTCTGTTTTTTTTTTTTTTTTTACTTCTGGCTTTACGCCTCGTCAAAGTCGAAGTCATTAGAGGCAGGGAAGGACTGGGCAAGGAACGAGAAGGAATTCGTCCATGACCTTTTGAAGGGCCCATCGCAGCATCCGCATGGAGTGATTTGGGAAAAGGCATGGACAACCCGAACCTGGGTGGCCGGAAGAGGAGTCGAACCCGCGTCCTCCCCAATACGAGGCCAGAGCGTTACTGTTCACCAACCACGCTTGGTTCACTTGTGTATGGTAAGGACAACACAACACTTAATTACAATCACCGTTCCTCCTAGGCCGCACTCAAACAGGTGATCGAACTCTGCTTTGTCGTATTTATTTATTTCGTATGGAAGAACAAATACAAAAACAGTAACTACATTAAATTACAATAAATATAACTAAACATGGATGTTACTATAGACTGATGTCCAACGATTGCAGCCATTCAATTGCTTCTGTGGTTGCTTCATGAATATGATGCATTGTACCACTGAATCTCCTAAGATGGTATATCATGGCGATGTGCTGAATGGTTTGCTCGTAGTTACCGCATTCACTAGAAGGATTCTCTGTCATTCCCCACTTGTACAACCAGTAGTTGCATCTACCGTGGCCTGTTCTCACTCGGTTCAGTGCCGTCCAGGTTTTCCTAGGAAAGTTGAATCCAGGAGGCTGTCGTGTAGGGTCTTGGATTACCGCATGTTTCCGCATGCTTCGCCTATGTTGAAATTATTTTAGACCACCTCTTCCAAACTTCCATGTTGAATATCTAGATTTTAGTCTATTTGGAGCTTTGTGTGTGCATTCCTGATGAATTGGAAGGTGTGGATATCTTAAACATTTCTGCCATTCCTTTTTTAAAGCCACTTGTCTTCTGAGACATGATGGGGCGATGTTAGAGAGTACAGGAAGCCAGCCTGTAGGTGTAGATTTAACAGTTCCATATTCTCATTGTGTCATTTAGTTGAATGTCGATCTTTTTTGTGTGTCTGCTATTTAGCCATACTTGACTGCAGTATTCAGCAGTTGTGCTTTCACAGTGTGCACAGTGTCAAAGGAAACTGTGTAAGATTAATCGGACACGTAGCGCGAAACAAAACCGAGGGGAGTAATAGAAAGATTAATCATCAACAGCCTGTTGGAGCTAGAGAGAACTAGAATGCGCGATGATGTAACGGAGTGTTCTGTGGAGACTAGAAAGGTGTCGTGAAGCGAAAGGAAGCCACGCCGAATACGACAAGAGGAAGAAAAGCCGTTTCTGAGACAGTACAAGTCTATTTCGTAACTTTAATGACACTCAGCTGGGTTGAGGTAGCAGCTACAGCGCTCTGTTTAGTGTCTTTTGTCTGACTATCTAAATCAGATCTTGGCGAGTTGAAGTCAAAGTCTACGGTATAACACAACAAAACTACTGGAAACATTCCAGGTCTAGACCACAGAAAGGACGCAGTGATGTAGCTGAATTATAGTGGAATAGATGTAGCAAGTATGTATGACCTCAAGGTGTTGAAAGTATTATTGCGACACATATTCTGCGTCTTGGAACAAGCGTGTTCATCTTCTTTCTTTGTTCGCAATGTCTTCCGCAATGTTTACCATCAAGTATTTCGACTATAGAACAATGTGATGCTTATCCTACCGATGCTCTCTTGTACCATTCGGTCAACCACTAAGAACTTTTTTTTAAAAAAAAAAAAATACAAAGCAAATCTGCCAATTAGCGAAATTGTCAGCGCACCAACAATATTAGTGGAGATAGTTAACATTTTCTATTACTTTTTGTAAACTTCCTTAAGTTCATATTTATTGTGATACATACATATTTGTTCAGGTAATGTAAATAATACCTAGAGTTTCAATAAAAAGCTGAAAAATATTTGTTTTTAATGTCAAATACCTGTATACGAAAATTACATATTTCTCAGTATTTTCAATAGCCGGTAGGAATTGGCTAAATAGCAGTGTGGATAGTGCTGTCATTAACCAATATGAAGTCAAGTTCTCTACGGTTAAATGAACACAGAAAGCTTTATAACAGACTCTTTTGTTATCTCACGTCAGCCAATTTCACAATACGTCGGCCCTCTTTGACAAAGCCACACTTCTTCAAATCGTCCTTATTGCCTGATCGTGTCCTATTTAACGAGTTACAAGTAGTCCAGGTTTCTTAATGGACAGCAAGTTTTCTTCATATTCTACCCATTCAGGTATTTAAGTGTCTCCATAGTTCTTCGTTGGTTTTGTGTGTATGTGTGTGTGTGTGTGGCAGGTGATGTTTATGTACAGGTTATTTGGTTGAACCTTTTAGTCTCTCTACTTGATGGCAAATTATGCGCATACCGTGTTGAGTGGAAGACATCGTCACAGTGTCTCCCAACCTTGGTTACAAGGCGAGAGGAATCATGAATCAAGTTGAGAAGTTAGGCATTTGAAGCTAGATATCTGTGACAACCTGTTCAATCTGTAGGTTTCACTTGTTGTCTTTACCTGCATCTTAAAGACTCTTGTCTACAGACAACGCCTGACTCATAGTGAGCGGCTGATTTTAGGGGTGGAAACCCACTGCCTATGGGGAAAGAAAAGGGGTACTACCATATTATATTATCAAAGTAGTACATGGTATGGCTGTCCATGTAAAATGAAACATGGGGAACTACCAAGCGAAAAACTACCTAATGGCATAACACTGATGATGATGATGAACATAGTGTCATGATTCACATCATATTCTAATGGAGTTTAACACGAATATTGATTCTAATCCCCCCTCAGGTGTACTGAGCGTGTGACTTTCGTTAGCATGTACCGTGTGTGCGTCAATTGTTACTGACTGACATTGCGCATCGGGTGAAGTATAACGATAAGGAGGGAGCGGGTGAAATCCGGTGAATCCTGTGACGTCATCATGAACAGTGTCGTATGACCACACTTCATTTGATTTGCGGGGAGTTTTTTTAATTCACCACCTGGCCATTATGAGCTTTGTTTTCTATCTATCCTTCGCTGTTTTCTGAGTACCATATGCCGAACATTTCTTATGCGGCGATACTTGATGGCTAAGGCCGGGTTGGGAGACAATCAGAGTACAGCATTTCAGTTCGCTCCGTCTTTTCAATAACTGCTGCCATGTTGTCAATTTTGATGAGCGGCTAAACTGAGAGTAGCTTTTGATTCTTTTTAAAGTAAGGGGAAAAGGATTTCAGGAAGCCATCAATTTCGACATCTAAGCGTTTAACCAGCCATTGACTTGCTTGAAGATCTTAGTTCGATCTTATCTAGGGTTGCGTCTTTTTATATTGTCTGCATTATAATATCAATTGACCCTTTATATTTCTACCATCATTTTGAATTCAAATTCGTCGATAGTTAAGGCGAGTTCGTGCAGATCTAGTAGTGCATTAGTTGGTTAATTAAGTTTCCTGTTTGTTTTTCTGTTGTATGTTTTACGTGCAGGACATGTGTAACAGCATGTAGCTCTGTGATTCTAGGTCTGTACATTTAGTATGAGTCGTATGTATACGATATTCATACCTTATGACGATCCTCAGACCACACAACCTAGGATATGAGTTTTGTTTCTCTGTTAAGATCAGTACATTTCGTAATGAGAGAGAGATTTAGAAACGTTGTAAGGCTTACTGACGATTCCGAACAAAAGTGATAAACGACTTCAATGAACAATTATTATTATTCGCATTAGGACGCAAAGATAGTAATTATACATACAATTAAAGTAGTTGGAATAAGACAAAGGTCATTCTACAGATTGATATTGACAGACTGCTCCTATTCAGTTGCTTCTGTAGTTGTTTCATGAAGCTGCTGGATCGTCCCACTTCTTCTAAAGCAGCGTTCCCACGATCTCTTGTAACGGAGGCGGGACGGGACGAATACTCAACAACACGCCATGGGAACAGGGCCGCCTCTGCTAGCGGGGACGAGACGCAGCTACCCACTTTATGTCGGTAAACATCACAGGCTTGCGTAGTGGAGCGCTGTTGCCATCGGTTTGCAGCAGTAGTGCGCACCCCTTCTGTTGCTGTGAAGTGCTCTGTGCCAAACGACACTAGGCAACGTGGTGGGGAGGTGGCGGCGAGGTAACCGAGGACTAACCTGCGGCGCGCGCTCGTCCCTACACTTCGGCTAATGAGGTCCCGTCCCGTCCCGCCTATGTTACAAGAGATCGTGGGAACGCGGCTTCAGAGTGAATTCCATGGTGATGTGATAAGTAGTTTGTTTTTGGTGTCCACAATCACAAGAAAGAATGACTGTGGACGATAAGTTATTGCAATGTCTTGTAGGTTCCGAATTTTGTTCCTCTGTAAAGAAAAGTATAATTCACAATAGGCTGTAGTACCTTTAGAAACATTATAAGCCTTACCAGCCAGCATAAAGACAAACACGCTAAATGAAACAAAGGTCTTTAGTGAATTCTATATGTGAGGCTTTCGTGGCTACATTAATTTATGCATGAATTTGTATTTATATTCTCAGATAATTTATTACGAATGAATAAAGGTTCAAAACATAAATAATGAAAAAGCGTAACTGCACATGTAAAACTAGACCGTCATAACTTGATTGTTTATTTTTTATGTGAAGCGCATTGACAAATATGTCTACTTTAACTTTAGTGACAATTTAAAACAAACACTAACATCTTCATCACAAAATCACTGTAGCCTTAATATAAATTTGTTTTACAAATGAAATAAACTAGAGAAAATTATCATTTTGGCTAGCTGTACAAATTATTTACAAACTTTAATCATTTTACAAGCATAATTAAAAGAAATCAAAGAGGTGTGTTATTACTTTTACCAGCAACAAATCAAAGCCCAGACCCTAGCTCATTAAAAGTCTATAAGGCATAGATTTTCATGAAGCAATTTTCTTAGTGAGGGCGTTGTTTGGGTCGTAGAGCTTAGGCTAATTTTAGTGCAGTTCAGATGAAACGTACGAACTCTTCTTTCACACACGACGGTTTTGGAGTAAGGTAAAATATCGTATGTCCATATTCCATTAGTGGCGTGAAGAAGTGTATGGTCCCTTTCACACGGCACAGCGACGGCAAAACGCCGCTCTACAGCCGTCCACTACCATTACAATCGACGGAGGCAGGACGTAGAAAACGCTGTTGCATTAAATGAGTGGCTTACGTGAACAAATTATCGCAGGACCCAGTCAGTTACTGATGTGATGAAGGAGTTGGTTTGGGAGGGGGGTGAAGAGAGTGTTGGGAATGTACAAGGCATATGTCGGTGATGGGGCTTGGATGGATATTGGTCAAAGACTTAGGAATAGTGCATAGAAGGGGAAAGGCGACCATGACCACAATCTTGTGCTCGATTTTATGCATAAGGGAGTGGGAATTTTTTTTTTGTTGGTAAGGGTGTCAGGGATTGGAACAAGTTGCCAAATTAAATTATTAATAATTTACCAAAAACGCTTAAGGAATTTAAAATCAAAATTTGTAAATCGGAAAAGAAAATGGGGAAGGAATTTAACATTCGAATTATAAAAAAATAATATAAAGGGCTAATTAAATGATTAGGGGAATTGCCACCGGAACGTTACCTCCATCGCAATTAAATTAATAATTAAATGATAAAATGACGCCAATGCAACTGTATTTGTTGCTTTATTGCTGTACGCGTTTCGCCTCTCATCGAGGCATCATCAGCAACGAATCTATTTTAAAAGTTACTTTGGGTTTATAAACATATTATATGATGTTTGACATAATTCTGAATTGATACATTTTCTTATTATTTACACTTACTATTTATATTAGTGAATTTCGGGATAGTAACCACACATCTTTGCTTTCTCTCCAAAGCATGTTTCCATTACAGCCATTTGTCTTCGCTGTTGTGTACAGGATATAAACATTGCGTCTTCTACAATTCGCTTGTTTTCGGTGGCCATCTTATTTTCTTACTGTCAAAGGTGATGGTGCGCTGACGGCGCCAGTTTTGAAATTGCGTGGGAGATTTTATTTTTATTTTATGTAAGTGTGTGAGGTTTATTTCTTTACTGTAGGGTTATTGTATGTTTACCAGTTTGAACAGTGTTTGATTTGTTAAGTTTATGTGGTCATTCAGTACCTGCTTGCCATTTTTTATTGCTTTTTGTATGTGGTAGTTTTCTTGTAGAGTGAGGGTACTGAGTCTGTAATTGTTGATTGTGAGTATTTGCATGTCTTTGTTAATTTATGTTGGTAAGTGATAATTTTCTATTAGATGTTCAGCAAAAGTGGAGTGGTTGCTGTAAATTAATAATAATAACAAATGTAGATTTCCACACGGAACGGATTTTTGTCGTACATCGTAGGACAGATGAAAAGTGTTGTCGAAAATACTGAGAGTGAAGAACTGATTTTACAAGTTGAAGCCAGATATGTGTTGTGGGTTAAAAATCTCGATATTTTCTCTAACAAGATTGCAACAAAAAATATCATTTTTAAGTTCTTGAATATAAAAAAATGAATTTGTTAATGTTTCTTTATTAATGACAATCAGGTATAACAAATATGAGAAATGAAAATATACAAACCATATGAAACTCTTGTTTTAGTTATAATTCATTTGTAAGCGACACATACACTCAAAAAATTATGATAACAACAAAAACGTCAAATTTCTGTTTGTATTGGTAGTAAATTTACAACGTAAAGCCTGTCTTTTAATTCATTAAAGGAAACAACTGATATGCGAAAATAATAATAAAAAAAGTGTTTTCATCATTCCACGGATCTTTAAAACGCGTATAAAATTAAGTTGCTTCCTCTCTTCTTTGGTTGATAGGTCGCACCGAAAAGAGGTGATTACATTTTCGCATTTTTATACGACGTTGATTTAACCATATTTCAATAATTTTTGTTTATTCGTTACAACGTACTGTGATCTTAATGACATCAGTACGAATACTGTGCACAATTTACGGCAAACAGTTATTGTGTGTGAAAGGAAATATACTATCGAATTTATTAAATGCATATTTTTTAATCAAAGACCCTGTATTAACCATCTATTATAAATATTACTACACATATAAAAAAAAATTCCAAAATAAAATCTATAGATGTAGTAATATTTATAAGAGATGTCTAATTGTCTACTATGGAAATGATTAAATGTATATTTTTTAATCAAAGACCCTGTACTAACTAACATCTTTTACAAATATTACCACACGTATAGACACAGACACACACAGACAGCCATTCACTGCTCCAGCCATATTGGAGCAGATTATTGTGGAGTGTGTTGCCTTTCGGCATTTACTCCTCCCTCTTTGATGACGGTGTTTTTCATCTCTGTCGGGTTGTCCTTGCTGTTAGGCTGAAGATGATATTTTCATATGGCGGTGACCGGTGGTCCTCGCGCATTCATTACTCTTTGTATTATCCGGAGCATTTCAGTATCCGCCTGCGAGAATTATAATTATTAAGTGTATTTCTGTTTCAGTGGTATTTAAAATACATCTCCCCGTAAAATATCCCTCCGGGGCAAGACAAAAGAACAGTTGTTGAAAACCTGATGGTACTTTAAAGTCATTTAGCGTCATCTCCATCGTCTAAACACTTTTCGACCATCAGATTTTAACGAATGGTGAAGTAAGACACCAGCCAGGTCATCAAAGCTTATAAGAGACGGTGAACAAGAAACATAAAATGTCACAACTATATCAAGGTTTATAAAAATCAAAACACATTGGAGATACATCCACAGATTAGAATCTCCAACTCTTTTAACAGTTGAATTTTGTGAATCATCAGGAACGTAAATATGGAAAGGAATCCACCAATTAGAAGAACTTTCAATCAATTTCGCTTTTATGTTATCTGTACAAGATCTTTGAAAGGACGCACCTCAACCATCTTGCCCATTTAATTCCACAACAATAGGTTTTAGACCAGCGGTGGGAACCTTTTCAGCAGACGGGCCAAATTTTTGAAACAAAAAATTTCATCGCGCACGCACGTTTTACTTTCTTGGAAAAAATACTTAATTATTTTTTCGTATGGAAAAAACACTGAAAACGAATCATACATATTTAATGATGTATTAAAAATATAATTATTTTAATGCATCTTTTGACTTTGTTTGGCAGAACTGAGTGGATCAAAGCTGATGTCTAGAAGAGCGGTGGCTACTCGCAAAATGATCTCCAAATGAACGCTAGTGATTCGTGCTCTGTGTTGTGACTTAATATTCTTCATTCGACTGAAATGCTGTACACACACAAGTGTTTCGAAATAGAGAAATCATCCGCAAAGTACGTTTGTAAAACATACGATATTTCTCCTTGTTCAGATATTGATGAATTCTTCCAAATTAATCAGATGGAATTTCTTCTTAAACTGTGAGTCACATTGCATTTTACTATTTTCCATTTGCAAGTTTCCTAGCAATGAATTTTACTCTACGGAGAATGGCGTTGAAAATGCAGATAAACGAACTCGATGTTGTATGCTGACGACACTTGCAACTCAAAGTGAAAGGTTTAAAAAATTGAAAGGAATCTCTCGTATGGTGTCAATGTACTCTCTTCCTATTACGATAGTAACCATTTTAAACCGAATCCATCAATAATTCCAATATGTGAATGCCAGCTGAACAACAAAGAGGAATCATGGAAGTGATTAGTCAATTGGAAGGGCTAAGTTACCTCGGAATGCTAAACGTTTTCGATTTTTACGTATGGTAAAACCTATTCAGTTGTTTAAACTGCTGGAGGCCAGAAAATATAATTAACGATTGTCAATAGCTTTTAAACATCTAAGGCACAGAATTTGTACTTTTACTCCTAAAACGATTTATGCATTGATGCTTTGGAGCTTACCTGTATAACCCCAAGAAATCTCACAGGGAGGATAACTAATGTGCGCAGCTACTGTTCGAAGGTGATAACGTGATCACTTGTTATTACAGTAGGCAAATTACGGTCGCCATTGAGTCTACTACCCTTGGTTAACCAAAGATTTATCGTCTCCTTTTGGTCTCTATTTAGCTTATGCACTTAAGCGATGATTGAGTATATGTCTTGCTTAGCTGCTGATGTAAATCTGTTACTTTCTGCTTCAGTTCAGCTTCTATCTTGAAAATGAGTACCTGACACAAATCTTGGGGCCATACTAATTCGTAAGAGAACGGTGTTCCGTGATTTACGTTCCTAAAACCACAAATCAGTTTTGTTTACCGATTCTTTTAAAATTTTAATCCTCCATGGCACCCAAGTTGTTCTTAAGTTACAGATTCTGGGTTTGTGTTAACTCAGTTTGTGAGTCCGGGTGTACTAAACATCAACAACCTGGTACGATCAACCACTCACAAAGACTCATCAGTGATGTACATAAACTCCAGCTCGTAAAGAAACCTATTTTGAAAATGAAACTGTGTGGTTCGGAGAACTGTGCAAACTGTCACGGCTCAAAAAATGTTTGCGTGAGGTAACATACATGGTCTTTTGGCGATTAACTTCCGTTAAGATGTCGCTGATGGCTGGTCTCAACTTGATGAAATTTCTCAGTGACCGTAATCAGTCCGAACACTACATTTATGACCAAAGTTATTGATCTGAAACAGGCTCAGATTGTGTGTTACTAATGGTTTACTAATGGTTCCTTTCTGTTTCCATAGTTTATAAGCTGGGACTGTACCTCAGGTATCCTGAGTTGGGTCGGCCTTTGTCAATAGATCGCATATGGATTATGGACGCCTAACTCCATCAATGACGGAGGGTAAGTAACAACGTTATTAGGGCTGTTCTGGCAGCCACTTTCCATTCAGCTGTTTCTGAAGGTTTTAACTCCTTCGGTACAAGTAAGTGTCATAGTCTAAGGTGTGTTTTGGCCTGTATACCCATCGATATCGGTTTACGTAGTGCATACTATGGCCATATGGCACGACATTTCTAAAGTTTAACTCAAATATCGTAATTACATATCCACGAAGGTAAAAATTTTAACATTAGCGGATTAATATGATACTGTATGTACTAATTTCTTAATAAATAGACGTTTGGTCTATCTCAGTCGGATGACGCTTCTTGCTACCATTGAGATCTGACGCTGACTGAGTACACAAAATCTTCGTCCCTCCATGAAAGCAACAAATAATGATTTCATCTGCAGTGACTGTCACCTTAAGCTTTCATCCTTACTCTATACAAAGGCACCTATTCTTTCTCCATCTATGTATTTTCGTCACTCTCAACTTTTTTAACTAGCACCCTGCTTGTAAGCAAATAATAATGTTGCTCTTCAATTTGAAGATATATTTCAATCAAACAAGTCTGCTCTGTTTACCAGTATCCTAACTACTCGAGTCAACTTGCGATCTCTACTCTAAATGTTAATGTTTATTTTCTTTGCACTTTTGTTGTGTATGCATTTAAGACTTGCTTCTGATTAAAAAATCTGTTTCTGCAATATTTGTTCCAAAACATTCACTCCTTCTACGCCTTGACAACATGTACAGAGGAGTGTAAAGGTATAGCGAGTAATTTTGTAGGAGCAGACCCAGAAAATTCGATCGCTTTGCGATCTGACTGATGGAACGTGATATAAAGTTAGGGTTTTGCAGCCAAGTGAACGTACTCGCCGTTTCTGCAGTTGGGACCGAGCGAATCGGAGCCTTGACTCCTGGTTTTACGAGCCTCGTTTTACGGCTTCCCAGTAAAGAAAGCGAACGCGGGGAATAAAGGGTCTCTACGCACTAATTGTACCAACAAACACGCACAGAGATGTACTAGTTACTACCAGTTTATCTCTAGCACAAGTTACGCTTAATCCTAACACCGTAGGTAAGGGAAAACGGAGATTGTGTGCGAATTCGTGTTTTATGGATTTCTCGGTATCTTTCATTATGATTGTTTGCTATAGTTTGCAGTAGCCATGTGCACATGAAAAATGACGTACGAAACAAGTAAATGTATGAACTGTTACAAAATGCTGTTAGTGTTGCCATGATGTTTTGTAATTTGCTATAAAGTAATATATTTATTTTGATCAAAAGTCTCCATATTTTTCACTGTTTGCGTATTCATATCAAAACCAAGCTGCGCAATGACAAATATTTACATTGGCATATTGAGTACTATTTAAGGTTCTTTGCTCGCTGATCCGGAAATTGAAGAGAGTAAAAGATCTCTGATGCAGAGAGATGTTGGCCAGATAGAGAAGACAAATATTTAATGAAAAACCTTTGGCTGCGAGAGGAAAATTAAGGGTAGCATTAATACAAGTGAATCAGTCTAAAAAGTTCTTAAATAGATCTTTTTATGTATAAACTGTGAACTGTGATCGATAAGTTAAGTAAGAATGAAGTGTCTTAATACCGTTGGTTATATAGCACAGATGTATGCATTCTTTATATTTCAAGAGAATAACTGAAGGGTGACAAATGTTATCGTGGTGTTTCGACTTGATAAATTATTTATTAGAAGAATTAAGTTATGTATTTAATAATAAATAGAAACCGCAAACACAACCACAACGTTACAAAACATTCGTCAAAATGCTTCAGTAACTCAAACTACATATCAATGTTTGTTTGGAAGGAAAGCTTTTTAGTACATTTTTCTAAAAAATAGTTTTTATCAAACAAGAGCGTACTTTCTTTTTGTCAGTCCTAGAAGAACTTAAAATGGTTTGTAGTGTAATATCTGATTTGCTTCTAATTCGAAATCTTGAAATATTTAGTACCTTTTTAAACAAACAAACCGTCCGGCATAAATTCAGTTTGAAATTTCTACACTGATCACTTGGCACTCTGATCACGTTAAATCTTCGCTATATTTAATAAAGTGGTGTCCATAAATTACGTGAGGTGAAATAGGGGGAGGAGTGGTCCGGCGAAATATCACCAAGGGGGGGGGGGGGTCAACGGAAATCTCATGTGAGGTTTTCGAAATTTTTTGGAACTGTGGAACTGTAGAGCTAAAAAAAAAGATCTATAAATTACTCGAAAGTCGATTTTAGGGAGGATTTTTCATCGAAAAGTGGGGGTGTAACCGGCTTTGGAAGGGTGAGACAAAAAAAAAATCTCACGTAATTTATGGATGTCCGCTAAACTGCTTAACAGTGTGACGGGCTCAAATCTTTCATATCGACTATCGTTAGTGCGGTTTTTCAGGTTTCGCATAGTCGCATAAGGGAAAGCTGGCTCTACAGACAACCAAGGCAGGCCGTATATTTGACGTAGTTCATTGAGACAAAGGTTTACCTCTTGACTTTGTCTCGGAAGGGCTCTCAACCAGGCAATTAAAACATGGCTCTTTACTCGAGTATACAAGGCGACGTTTAGCCAACGTTTAACAGAAGAATATTCGAAGGCTTTTCTAGCCGCGTTTTTTGAATAGTTTTCTTCGCAGCCTTGGACCCTCAGGGTTGTAGTTTGACTTCAGCTGGACCATTTACCACCCTGTTTGCTTAGTTTCAGATCTTATCCCTCATCCTTCTATCTTTTGATCATGAAACATTTGAATTCGCCTACATTTTGAATTTGATTTTTTTTTGTCCCTATCTACGAGAGTATGAAATTTTCGGTTCACCGGTAAGAAATAGGCTTTAAGTATGTTCTGAAGATAATTAATTTTTGCATCCTGGGCTGCCTGTTTGAGTCACAGAAGACTATAATATAGTTATGTTTTCTGTTTTGTTTTATTATTTGAAGTGTTACATATCGAGACGATGCTTCCAAGGTAATTAAAGTTTGAAATTGATATCAATGTGGTTACTTCTAAAAAAATTCTGAATTGTTATTTCCGATTGATGAATGGTTTTTACCTCCTTGGTTTTTCTGATTTTTAGATCAAATGTTTGAAGCATTCAGTTCCTTATGGACTATTTCTTCTGGTTCTGCCGGTCTCACCGTAAGGCTCAGCGGAAGTGTGTGTGAAAGATTTAATTATCTCGTCTATTATTTTAAGGAAGAACGTTAATAACAGATAACTTTCCCGCTGAACATCTTTTTTCGGTTTCAGACGACTCGTATCTACAATTGCCTGACTGAAAAGAACTGCAGCGTTTAGGCAGCAACATCTTAAATTTACGTATTAATTATTTTGCCAAATTGAAACGCTTAAGGTATTCTCACCTATATTTCTGTGAGTTCGCTACCATTAGAACTTAGGAGAGGCGTTGAACTTTTAATTTACTATTTTCGTCTTTGGTCAACTGTTAAAAAAGAACTTCGAGCTTTCTTTTCTCACCTTCGATCTTAATGTTTCTTCATTATTTTAATGTGTGTGTGTTTTTATTTCATCTGTTCAAACGGATTTCATTGCTTCCGCACTTTTTCTCTCGGAAGCCCTCAAACTCCACGATCTCTTACCGAAGTACGATCCTGTTAAAGATATCTTCTTTTCTTAATACCAATTTCTGATATGTCTGTTGTTTCTTCAGTTTTGGATTTTTTTTATCAAAATAATCAAAGAATATATTTGTCAGTTTTTTCTGGATTCATTCACACCAAGTGTTTACAGAAGCAATACCGTTTTTTTCTGATAGTATGCCAAAGTTTCCATATACGAGGCGTATTCCAAAAGTAAGGTCCGTTTGATCATAATAAAAACATCGTTCAGGATACAAGGTTTTTATTAACGTCAGTATGTAACTACATATCTAGTTCACTTTTCCACATAATCGCCGTTCATATCTATACACTTTCTGTAACGCTGTACCAGTTTCTTTAACCCCTCGGCATAAAAGTCTGCCGCCTGGGACCTGAACCAATTGGTAACGCTCGTCTTGAGTTCTTCATCGGTTTGAAATCGTTGTCCACCAAGCCACCGTTTCAAATGCAGGAAGAGAAAATAGTCGCTTGGTGCAAGATCTGGACTGTAAGCAGGGTGGTCTAGGATTTCCCAACGAAACTCTTGAATCTTCTCTTTGGTTTTGGAAGCGGTATGCGGGCGTGCGTTGTCGTGCAGGAGGATGATGCCAGACGACAGTTTCCCGCGGCGTCGATTTTGGATGGCACGTCTCAGTTTGGTGAGCGTTGCACAGTACACGTCAGCTGTAATGGTTGTCCCACGGTCCATGAATTCGATCAAAAGGACGCCCTTTTCGTCCCAAAACACGGAAGCCATCATTTTGCGATTCGTGTACGGCGATTGCTTACACTTTTTTGGTTTGGGTGAACCGGAATGGCGCCACTGCATTGATTGTTGTTTTGATTCTGCGTTGGTGTACGCTATCCACGTCTCGTCTCCCGTAACAATTTGGGAAAACAAACTGTCTCCATCTTGTCTATAGCGCTCCAAAAATTGTCGTGCGCTATGCATTCGTTGCTCTTTGTGCTGAGCGGTGAGCAGTTTTGGCACCCACCGCGCACAAAGCTTCCGATATCCAAGCTCTTCAGTGACAATCCTGTAAATTGAGGTTCTAGCAACATTTGGGAATTCCATAGCCAGACCACTAATCGTCAAACGCCGATCACTTCGCAGTTTTTGGTTAACTTGCTCGACGATGTCGTCGGTCCGAATACTGGGCCTGCCACTCCGCTGTTGATCGTGCACATCTGTGCGACCACTTTGAAATTCTCGACACCAGTGTCGAACTTGTTTCTCACTCATTATGTTTGGTCCATACACTACACACAATTCGCGATGGATGTCCGCAGCTGACGATCCTTTTGCCAACAAAAATCTAATCACACCGCGCACTTCACAACTGGCGGGAGCTACGATTGTCGCGGCCATTTCGAACTGCTCTCAACAATAGATATACGGCTACTGCGGCACGCCAACAATACTGCATATTTACCAGGAGTTGGTAGATGGCGCTGCAGGTGGGAAACGTCATTCAGGCCTATCATCTGTGACATCTTGTACCCCGACCTTACTTTTGGAATACGCCTCGTATAATACTTTATTATTTCTTTTCGTAAATTAATTTCCGTTAGTATTTAAATTATAATTTATTTAAAATGTAATACAAAAGACGTTGTTAGTGTAGTTTGTCTCTTTTTTAATGCACTGATATGCGTGTGACGTCAATATATCCAGATGTCTAGAGAGATGGATTTCTTCTCGACACACACACACTGATATTTGAAAGATTTATTCAATTTACGGAACATTAAGTAAAACCGTATTTCCTGAACTTCATTTTAGGTATTCAACCATTTCCTCGCCGTGTATGGCTTTCCACACTACACTTCTTATTTTTTTAAAATAATGAATTCTTGTACACCTAAATATATTTCTGCTCCACATAGAATTTTGAAACAAATAAAAATGCACGAGTTCTTATGTAGATCAGTACTTTTTCTCGTATATGAGTCTGCTAAGACGATTCCTTGTTTCACGAGTGGTTTGCTTTGTTCCCATGGTATACACCACGATGGTTAAACTGTAGGTCGAGCCTCGTCAGAGGCGAAATAAGTGACGGATCGGAAGTTCCTCATTCATCCACCCGACTACCCGCTGAGTCTCCAGAACAGAAATCTCAATTACTACTTTAATTTTGTTATATTGTTTGGCACTAAATTTAAATTACAATTTAAATTGCAACAACATATCTATACAGCGATACTGATTACAAGATAGAAACCACATTCAGTCCTGAAATTCTGGAGGAAGCTGGTTCAAATCCCCATCCGGCCATCCAGATTTCAGTTTTTCATGGTTTCCCGAAACCATCCTACCAAATACCGGGTGGTTTCGACAAAATGCCGTGACCAATTTTTTTCCCGTTCATTGCTACCACCTACTTTCTTCCAGCTTTAATGATCTCGACGTCGACGAGCCGTGAGGTAGGGAAGAAATGCAGAAAAAAGAATCAAGAGGGCCAAATAAATGGAGTGGCCTCCCAACCGTGGCAGAACTCGTGCAGTGGTTAACAGTTTGGAGTTCGGGTGCCACTAGTTGCTGTATTCGGGCCGCTTTTTACCCGGCGTTCCCTGCGCGAGAGGATTCAGCCACTACTTGTCCTCCCTGGGGTTTAGTCTCACAGCTGATGTAATTCCGCGTCTGTCGCTTGCAGATGGCGGAGGTCGATATTAATTTTCCGCAACTTCAAACAGTGCGTTAAACGACACGAGTAATAAACCGAAACGAAAAGCGAAAACTCCACTAAAATCGTGACAGGGGAAAAGCAGTCCATGCTATCAGCTAGAAGGGAAGTTAGAGCTGCAGAAGCACTTCCACAGGTCACATCTGACACGATCTTTGGTCATGAAACTGGACAACTTTGAGAACTATTGCCGAGTCGCTTACTAGAGACAATCGTATAATACACCGGACTGCAAAACTTAAGGACGAGATGGGTAAAGTAACGTAACAGAACAACTACTAGGTGTAAATTAATGAAAGCGTGGGAGCATGTTGCTAGACGTATACCACACGTCCATAGAAAGCTGGACGTTGTATTTTGGTTTCTATGATTCGTTCATACGGAAATGATTTTTTAATTCTTTTAGATTTTCTTTGTGTTAACATACGTATTGTTTAGGCCTATAGTGTTTATGATACCTTTATGTGTCTTTTAAGTCACCTCTACAAACTGCTTGAAAGAATGATCTTAAACCGGCTGTTGCCTGTAGTTGATCCTTTGCTTATTCCTGAACAAGCTGGATTCCGCCCGGGTAAAAATTGCACAGGACAACTACTAAACCTCACGCAGTTTATAGAAGATGGATTTGAAGCTCGTAAGGTAACAGGGGTGGTATTTGTTGATTTGTCAGCAGCGTATGACACCGTCAACCATCAGCTACTACTAGTCAAGTTCTACAATCTGACCAGGAATTTCTCTTAGTTCATTGCTACTCTTCTGCAGAACCGCAGATTCTTTGTTGACTTCCAAGGTCAGCGTAGCCGTTGGAGGCCACAGAAGAATGGTCTACCCCAAGGAAGTGTGCTAGCCCCATTATTGTTTAACATATATACCAATGATCAGCCTATACCACGCAAATGCAGGAGTTTCGTGTATGCTGATGATCTTGCTCTGGTCTCACAGAGCAAAGACTTTGAATCAGTGGAGAGCACCCTTACCAACGCTCTGGAAGATTTGTCAAGGTATTATAGCACGAACCAGCTTAAACCAAATCCTACGAAGACACAAGTATGTGTAAGGAATAAAGAAGCAATCGTAGGTTAAAGGTAACATGGTCGGGGGTCGAACTAGAACACTGTGATACTCCAAAATATCTAGGAGTGACCCTTGACAGATCACTTACATTCAGGAAACATTGCATGAACTCCAAGCTGAAAGTTTCCAGTAGGAACAATCTCATAAGAAAACTGGCTGGATCGCAGTGGGGCAGCCAACCTGAAACAATTAGAACTTCTGCCTTAGCACTATGTTATTCGGCTGCAGAGTACGCCTGTCCCGTATGGCACAGTTCAACCCATGCCAAACAAGTAGACATTGCACTTAATGACACGTGCAGAATCATAACAGGCTGCTTAAAATCAACTCCAGTCGAATGGCTCCACCGTCTCGCAGGAATAGCACCACCTTCTGTTCGAAGGGAAATAGCAGTGAACAAGGAAAGGAGGAAAGTGAACCATGAAAAATCTCATCCACTATATGGGTATCCCTCACAGGCAAAGACTAAGTCCAGGAAAAGTTTCCTAAGAATATCTCAGGAACTTACAACAACAACTGAAGAAGCCAGGTTACAACTATGGGAAGCTAAGGCTCCCCTTCCGCATGGCTGGGGAAGAGTGTCTGAATCTTTGCCACCTGGTTATGACAAGGGATGGTTGACATGGAAATCTTTGAATAGGCTGAGATCAGGAGTGGGCAGATCCAAAGTGAATTTAGCAAGATGGGGCTATACTGAGATCATGATATCAAGTGCGACTGCGGTGAGACCAGACTGTCCAGCACATGCTCCAGTGTCGACTGTGTCCAGCATCCTGTCGGCAGCTGAACTGTATGAGGCCTCAGAAAATGCACTGGAAGTGGCCAAGTTCTGGTCCGTATAATTTGATGATTGTGTAACTGTATGTTTCTGATACGAAATAATAATAAAAAACCTTTATGTGTTTTAAAAAAATTCGTGATGGTTGGTCCATTTTTTAATATTCTTATTAAGTTTTATTTATTTAATTAATTACCATAATTATGTTTATTACAATTCAATTAGTTATTATTTATCTTTTGATACTATTTCTTTTTTCGACTATAGGGACAAATGTATCTGGCCCCGTAACACGAGGCAGCTGAAGGTACGGGACAAGGCAGTGAGCTGTTACAGTGCACTGTGTTTGGTGTTCTTCATTGTAACATGGTTCGAAGACGACATTTGGATGACAAGGGGAATAATCACCGGAAGACGGGAAGGGCGAAGAGTGACGGTGTGTACGCAGGGATTTTATATTGCTCGCAAACATTGTTTTGAAACCCCCGGCACTGCTGCCCGAAGGAGAAGGCTTGGTCAAAGCATGGTCAATCAAAGCAGCAGATGACCACTCAGTTCTGCAATAGCCAATAAGAGACTCACGTCAGACAGCGGGTACGGTTGTAACTATATTTAAAGGGCCTGTTAACCATGCAATCTCCCTCTCGACTGAATAGCGATAGTCTGTTTACCAGACGACGATTACCGTTGTTCCGTTGACCCGCACATCGGGGAACCAAGAGCATCAGAATTGGACCGACGAGTAGTAGGGTTGCTTCCTCTTCTTAGTCAGGGCTGATTGAGTATGGATGTACCCGCATCTGACGAGATGTTGGAGGACGTAATGCAACCAGGAACTTTGTCAAACATGATCGTTTTGGTGGGTCAAGTTTATGGTGTGGGGAGGCATAATGTTGCATGGGCGTACCGACTTCCAAATCTTTCAACTCGGCACACTGACCGGTCAACGATAGGCCTATTGTAACCCTGTACTCCATTCCCAGCTGCATCTGTTCAGTGGGGCTTCGGCCCTGGCTTCATTTTTGTTGATGACAACGCGCGACCGTATCAAACAACGCACGTGGGGGAGCTCTTGCAACGAGAGTAAATTATTGGAGCACTAGCTAAAAGATCTCTCCTTCCATACATAACTTAATTTTTAGATTTGAACTAGCTGACCCGGCAAACGTTGTTTTGCCATATAAATAACTTTCAAGTAATTTCTAGTGTAGACAAAAAATAGCTTACTTATTGTAAGTATGTATGTATGTAAGAATGTGTATATTGTATGTATGTAAGAATGTGGTATATGCGTGAAGTAGGCATGGATCGCTGTGAACGATGAGGGAATATAAAAATAACAAAACGTCTACATTTTTTTGCCGCAAAAATTGCTCTTTCTGCAAGCCACTCATGATTTATGTACTGTGTGTGTACATCGGGAAATATTTGTTCAATGAGAGTATCTTGCGAATCAGCGATTGTGCAGAAATCGGTCGGTAATTTTACGTATCCAGTTTCATCTATAGCAACTTTTCCATCACCGATATCTAAGTGTTGTTTGAAAATGTTTCAGCGGATGGATCTTGAAGCATTTGAACGCGCATATTTACTTTTAGCTGTAATTTTTCAACATTACGCCACAATGGAGATGATTTTAAGCAAGCGTTGATCTCATCAGCGTATGTTGAACGTGGAATGACTGGAAGTGTTTGTCTGAAGTCACCTAAAAGGACCAACAGAGTTCCGCCAAATAGTTTGTCGTTGTTTTTAATATCTTTCAATGTCCTGTTCAACGCCTCAAGCGAATGTTTGTGTGCCATAGTACATTCATCCCAGATGATAATTTTACACCGTTTCAGCACGGTGGCCATGGACGATTAATTCTTAATGTTGCATACTGCGTCAGGGTTATTCTGAATATTTAGTGGCAGCTTAAATACTGAATGAGCAGTTCTGCCTCCATCCAATAAAGTTGCTGCAATGCCCGATGATGCAACGGCCAATGCGATGCCATTATTTGATCGTATTTCAGCAAGAATTAGCGAAATAACGTATGTTTTGCCAGTTCCAACCGGGGCATCCAAAAAGAATTACTAAAATGGCTATTAAAAAATAAGGGTTGATCGTAGAAGGGTGAAAATTTAGGATTGTATGTATTTTTGTATGTTGTATCATAAAAAAATAAAAAATAAAAATTTTGTCTAAAAAATAAAAAAAAATTTAGGGGTGGACTACCCTTAACATTTAGGGGGATGAAAAATAGATGTTGGCCGATTCTCAGACCTACTCAATATGCTCACAAAATTTCATGAGAATCGGTCAAGCCGTTTCGGAGGAGTATGGGAACGAAAATTGTGACACGAGAATTTTATATATAAGATAATATAGATGTATACAGTGTCCACTTCTTTATTCTGCCTTCCCTATTATTATTTTGTGTCTTGTTTCTTCATCCTACTAGTATTAAGTTTGTACTGTTTACTTCTTTAACTTCCAGTAGCATTAGTTTATACCATAAAATTATTAACTAGTTAAACACGAATACTATTAAGATTTTAGTTAGTATTTTACTGATAAATATTATTATTATTTTTTTTAGTATTACTCTTGAACTTGATTTAGGCCAAATGTTATATAAGTGTTGGGTATTGGTAGTTTGTGTAAGGTGTATAATATTTACTGTAAACACCTGGTATGATGTAAGAGACGCTAATCTTGCCAGGCTAAATAAACCTTTAAATAAATAAATTTTGTAGATTGACTGACCTGCCAGTTCCTATCGAGGACGTATCGGATGCGTTGAACAGACGAATTGCAGCTCGTCCACACGTGCCAACAACCATCCAGCAATTTTCAACCACGCTGGTGGAAGAATGAAACGTCCTACACAAAAACTCTTTACCAACCTTGTGGCCAGGGTGGGAGTACATTACAGAGCGCGCATCGCTGTCCGCGGTGATCACACACCCTTTCCTGAACCATGTCTCTCCTTTTTTTTTTATGGCATTCCGCAACTAAGGCCATACAGCCAGCTCAATGTGAGTATCAGTGAATCAGTTCCTACAGTATATTGTAGCTTCTAAATATCGTCACCACAGGAAGGACACGACATTAACATTCACAACGCTCAAATACCCATGCCCTCGGCCGGACTCGAACCGGCGACCTTCGGCACGCGGGGCCAGTAATCTAGCCCCTACGCCCTCCTTTTTGTATTTTCCAGGGGATCACCATGAGTCGCAGTGACTTCAGAATAACCTATTGGCTCTGTATATAAGTGTCATTTCTGTCTGTCTAATCGCCTATTTCTTTCATTTGCCGACTGTGGCATACTGTAGCAGTTCTTTCTATGGATTGTTCAAGTTTCATCGGGCCTCGTTACTTGGCTGTGACACAGCATGCAAAAGCTACTTTCGTCCTTAAGTTTTGCACACCAGTGTGTGTTGAAGGTCTGTCCCTCCCGCATAGGCCGTCAGGATTCTGTCTACGCAAGTATAACTAAGCCTGTGATACTGAGCTGTACGCCAGACATTTCCTTCCTTTCTTTTGTGTTCTGCTGTGTGTTGTCGTTTACATGAAAAAACGAGAAAAAAACCTTATATTTGAACACTGTAATTCTTCCGAAAGAAGTGTGAATAGGTATTCCAAGAATCGGGTGCCTCTTTAGGAATGGGTAGTTTTAATTTCTTTACTTTGTCTCTTAGCTTCATCTTTCGAGAAAGAATTGACAGTGAGAATTTGTATCATTGAATTAAAGATATTAATTATAAAAATGAGTCAACTCAAGAAATTGGAATTGCCTGATTGCTATAGAGTTTTTTTAAAACATACAGGATTTGTCTTAATTGTTACTCAATATCGTGCCTCAAATTTTTTGTTGTGTTTTCTTTTTTTGTTGATTAATGCTGCACGCCCCGTCGACATCGATGTCATTAGAGCTGGGAGAAAACGGAGGCAATGAACTGGATTGAATTAGGCAAGGTCTTTCTCTAAAGGGAACCAACCCGGCAAATGTCTGGAGTGATTTCGAGGAACCATTGAAGTCTGGATGGTCGGAACAGGGAAGACAATTGCTTCGAAACCGAATGCTAGGCCCAAGCGTTCCCGCTCACTCAACTTACTCGATTGTTTCCTTGAGCTTCTGCTCTAGTTCTACACCTCGTCAACGTCGAGGTCTTGAGAGGAGGGAAGGAACGGGAAGGAATTCGGCCACGGCCTTTTGAAGGAACCATCTCGGCATTCACCTGACGTGATTTTGGGAAACCATAGAAAAACCCAAATCTAGATGACATTACGGTGATTCAAACCTGCGTCCTCCCGAATGCGATGCCAGAGTGTTAACTGCTCACCTACCACGCTTGCTTTATACTTCGTCTGCTTTTGTCCTGCTTAATACATTCTACAAACGAAACTATACCTGGTTCATGATCATAAAACACTTTTCTAAAGGCAGTGACCAAACGGATTTCTATTTACCTTTGCTCCAATTAATTTTTTTGAAGTTATCACATTTGTCAACGAACCGGGTGAGTCCGCTGTAATGTCCATGCCTGACATTCGGGAGAATGCAGGTTCAGTTCCCAGTCCGGCTATCCTCATTTCTGTTTCTAATGGTTTGCGAAAATCGATTACCTCAAAAGGTCGTAACCGAATTCCTTCTCGTTCCTTGTCCCGAGTCTTTAACACTTCTGATGACCTCTACGTCGACTGAGCGTAAAGCCATAACAGAAAAATAAAAAAATAAAATGTTTGGAGAATGCCACATTTGATATCTTACTTGTTTTAAAGTGTACTACAAATTTCTAACAAGTAATTTAATGCATTTCGAGACGCCTTATAATATTCAGGTCGTAACATTTTGCGCTGAAGATGATTGAAGCAGTAACTGAATCCAGGAGCGTTTTTTGTAGCACCGTCAGACGAAAAAGATTTTTTTTGTACGGGAAATTGCTTCGCATCTTGTTAAAAGAAACCTCTTCACCTGAGAAGGGAATGGTTTTAGATTTTAAATTGTGTAAGAGATTCCATTTATGAATGAAGGGCCCGTCTCATTCGCAGATTCGCAGAGGGATCATTGAAGCAAGAGAGCAAAAAAATCTCATTTAATGAACAGGGCTGTAAAAATATTTAAAATATTGTTAATTAGAGTCTTCTTAATTGCAGGGTTCGCGTTAATTTATTCTCGGCGATGTTTTACGCCTTTGACCTGCGCGTATTGATGTAATTATTCTTTCAGCTCAGGGGACACGTCCTATTTGTTTCGGATTTCCTTAGTTCGGGCTGACATCTTCCGAACTCATTACTAAAGGCATCCAATTAGCGTCCCAGTAACAAGAGCCGCGCGGAAGAGGCGCGCGGTCGCGCGGTCGCAGCAAGATGGCTGACAGTTCAAAAGCGCCGCGACCAACTTCCAAGCACGAGCGCAATTAAAGAATATCCGCGCATAACAGGGCTGCGTGGGTGGGTTCCTTAATGACAGTGCTCCGAAGCTGCCAATGCTTAGCTAGAACTATTAGAATTTGGACGAACCTGATACTTGGAAAGACGCGGGTTCAAATCCTCGCTGGCCGTCCATATTGGGTTCCCGAAATCACTCCAGGTATGGTTGCTTGAAAAGGCCATAGTTGAATTTCTTCCCGTTCCTGTTCCTCAAATCCTATTCCGCCTCTAACTCCAGTGTGAAATATAGCTTTTACGTTCTACAAACTTTGTAACAGAACATTATATGAAATAAAATATCGTAATGGTTTCTCCGCAGTTACCGAGCGTGGTGGGTGAACGGTTAACGATCTTGCCTCGCATTCGGGAGGACGCGGGTTCGAATCCCCGTCCGGGCATCCAGATTTGAGTTTTTCATAGTTTCCCCAAATCACTCGAGGCGAATGCCGGGATGTTTCCTTCAAAAAGACCATGGTCGAATTCCTTCCCGTTCCTTGTCCCCAATCCCATCCCGCCTCTAATGACCTTAGCCGTCGACGAGCCGTAAAGCAATTTTCTCTAGAATTAGAACGTACTCTCCAACATACTGACTTTTCCACGAACTATTAAGATTGTGTTTTTAACGCTTTACGCCTCGTCGATGTCATCGTTATTAGAGGCGGGATGGGACTGGGGACATGGAACGGGAAGGAATTCAGCCATGATCTTTTTCAAGGAAGCATCCCGGCATTCACCTGGAGTGCTTTGGGGAAACCATGGAAAAAACCAAATCTGGATGCCCGGACGGGGATTCGAACCGGCGTCCTCCCGAATGTGAGGCCAGAACGTTAACCTTTCACCCACCACGCTCGGTCTCCGCTTGCTGTGTCGATCGCTTCAAATTTAGATCACTGGTTGTTTCGTGTTTTCGAAATTGATGACCCATTTATACGAATAATTATCATCAGTGTTTTGCCCTAAGGAAGCTTCTCACTTGTTAATTTTATTTAATTTAATTGCAATGGAGCACACGCTGCGGTGGCAATTTCCCTACACACCCAATTTCCCACTATCCTGCACTCACCTACATTTGCCCTCTACAAATTTTACCTTTAAATTCTTTTAACGTTTTCGGTAAGCTATTCATCATTTCCCTTGGTAACTCATTCAATCCCTGACACCCTTACCTAAAAAAGAGAATCTTCCTACGCCCTTGTGCCTGAAATCGAGTGCCAGCTTGTGGTCATGGTCATCTTTTCCCTTCCATGAACTACTTTTCATACCTACTCCAATATCTTTCCATGCCTCATCGCCAGTATACGCCCTGTACACTCCCAAAATCCTCCTCATCCTCCTCCTGTCTTGCAATGAATCCCATTCCAGCTCCTTTATCATATCTGTCACTGATTGCATTCTGCGATAATTTCCAGAAACAAATCTAGCAGCCCTTTATTGCACCCTCTCAAACTCCTGTATTTGATAAGGAAAATGACGGTCCCATACTACACTACCATATTCGAGCAATGGTCTGACCAAACTTTTATAACCCAATTCCTTTACTTCTCTCGTGCATTCCCTCATCACTCTCTCCAACAAGTGCAGAATTTTGAAACCTTTTCCTACCACCTGTCCAATGTGTCCTGCCCAGTTAAGATTATTATTAAATGTAATGCCAAGATATTTACATTTCAAGTCTTCAACAAGCAATTCTTTCCCCACCTTATATTCATAATTAACCTTTTGTTTTTTATTTTTGTATCTAATAAGCTGACTGTTCTTTGTATTTATCTTCATCCCATATTTACCAACCCAACTAGATATCCTGTCCAGATCATCCTACAACTGTTTACAGTCCTCTATCGTTTTGATCCTTTTATACAGCATTATGTCATCTGCAAACAATCTAATTTCAGATAGTAAACAATCAACACAATTACTCCCATTTTTACTTCCACTTCCTTTGATACCGCATTTCATACCCTAACTTTCTGTTTTCTATCTTTTAAAAAATTCTTCTACCCAGCAAATCACTTTATCATCCACTCCAATAGTTTTCACCTTATTTACTATCATTTTATGGCTCACTATGTCAAACGCCTTTGAAAGATGTAGTGCTACACTATCAATTTGGCCTCTGTTGTCCATTTCATTTGAAATATCTTGCATATAGCTCTCCATGCTGTGGTTGTCTTCTGCCTTCCTCTTCAGATAGAAGTAATTTCCATTTCCCTTGAAGTCATCCATGATCTTGTACCTCCTTCTTTTTCTCACTCTTCTCCTACGAACTATTGTTTCCAAGGCGTCTGTTAACAAACACTTCTCTCTTAGCAAGTTACCCACCCAGTTTCTCTTTCTTTCTCTTATGACTTGCAGTAGTTTCCTCTTCTCATCAATCCTTTCCAGCACTTCAACATTACTCACTTCTTTCCATCCAGTTTATGAAAAAAAAATTAAAAAATATGTTTAAAGATTTTACTGCCTCTAAGTCCGACCCTGGAGAAACTATACGCCGACGAGACTCGTGTGGGCCACTCTGGTGCGCCCGCAGCTACTGTCCCGAGTCTTTTTCCTTTTATGGTGACATTGGTGCTTGTTGGAGAAGAGACGTTTTTGGGTAAAGCAATCCGAGCGGCTGTATCCTGTTCCCGCTGGTGTAGAGTGGCATGCGGGCGCTCATCCGGTGTCTTCCCACATCCTTCACTTGGTCGCGCCACTCCACAACACCCAAAACTACATCCTCGTTTATAACACACTACATTAAGCCCGTGACTGTTACTTGCGTATCGTCACGGGTCTAGAACAGTTCCAGTTTTTTCGATGAAGTATTATGATAGGTTGATCTGATTTGACCAAATATAAGCTTGACCTGTGTTTCATACAAAGGATGAATAAAATCTCTTGAGCTTGAAGAACTGGACAGCCGAGAGGATTTTGTTCTCTAGTTGTTAGCTGACGGGAGCGAGAATGTATCATGTAAAAACATATAGATAGTGCAATGTCGTTGATATGATAGAACTTATTGCCTCGCATTCTGGAGAAGGCGGGTTCGAATCCCCGCCCTGCCAACCAGACTTCGGTTTTCACTGTTTCCCCGAAAGCACTAAATGAGAACGCCGGGATGGTGCCTTGAAAATACCATGTCAGAATTCCTTATCGTTCCTTGCCCCCAGTCCTTTCCTGCCTCTAATGACGCAAACAAAGCACTGCTAATGTTTTTTTAAATCGAACCTCTCTTATAGTTTACGTTGAACCGGTTGCCTACACTCTTGGCGAAATATACTGTGCGACCGCCTAGCAGAGTCCGACAGTGTAAATGTCAGAATTAGCTCAGTTGGGAAGTTTTCTTATTTGGCAACCTTTCAGCTCAAGTTATCACAAAGCGATGCTCCTGAAGGAGTAAATTACGGGTGTTTCAACATAACTCTCATATTTTTAGTAGTCGAGAGATATCGAACTGAGTGGTTTTGTTCTTGATATTGTCTCTTTCCCTTCCTCTTTCCCAAATACGTTCGCTGGTAAGGGCAAATTTAGTATGTAGATCTGTTTCTGTAAAGACTGTTGTTTGATAATGATCCTATAATGCCAGTAAGAATGACATTAGCTTTCTATTCCCTTCAAATCTTGTGATTAGAATAGAGAAATTTTCAGTATATTGGGCTTAGAGGTGACCCATGAGGCTGAAAGGGACTGGGTTTTAATACTAGGCTTTATTCTTGGAAGGAAAATCCACTGCGTCATTTAGGATTGAATCCGATTGGGTCAGTTTGTAGCCAGTCAACCTAACGACTGAATTTCGTCGTCTATCATTTGATACGGTAGTTCAGTTGAAAAGATTTTACTCAATAAATCAAAGCCTTCTTCTGAGAGGCGAATAGAAGGGAGTTTCTTGGGAGTGGTAAAGGATAAGATTAAGCAACCATATCTGGGCATCACTTATTTTATTTTTCAATTATTTATTAATTATTTCCGCATGTATTTTAGTTTGGTACAGTAAATAGTGAATTGAGCACAGAGTGAGATAACAAACTGCTATACAATATTGCCCCGAGTATTATGTAATGTGACTTTATGGTAAAGTTGGCTATTGTTTCTAACACGAGGTATTTAGAGATACATAATTTTAAGTGCTGAAGCTGCCCTGTTACCGAAAATTTACTGTCTAGTGGTCAAAGACACTCGGAAGGAAATGCATCGTGGCGGAATCAAAGGTTTCTGAGATAAGTGTTCATTCTGAGAGACAATGTATTTAAGGGCTAGAAAAAAATTGAAAATATTTCCTCGTTAATTTGGTTATGCCTATGTTGTGAACTAATTGGGGGACTGGGACCGAGTCTCTTGACAACCGGACCTAACATTGTGCAGGGCTTGGGTTCGAACCTTAGTCACCCTATCCAGATAACGATTTTCCTTGGTTTCCCGAAATCAGTACAGGCTAATGCCGGGATGGTTCCTATAGAATATCTTTGGGTGATTTCCATCTCTTCCTTCGTACCAATCTCTCTTGACTCTCTGGATCCGACGTCGACGAGTTATAAAATCTTATGTAAAATAAATAAAAAATATAAAAAAAATCATCATGTGCAAATATCTCTTAAGCGGTGATGGTTCCTATACAGACTGTGAATTGAACTTAATTCATTAAGAAATTATTGTAGAAACATTTTTTAAATTGATAATAAAGTGTATGAATTAAACACAAAAGCAAATGGTCCTTTTTTCTTAAAATATTTTTCAGAATTATAAAATTCTCTATTGAATGGATGTTCGATTGCGGACGTAGCAAATCTGTCAAAATTACTGATTTTGTTGTTTTGTGAGAACTACGGACTCCACAAAGATGGTTATAATTTTCCTGTAATGTTTGGTATATTAAAAATCTCTGTGAAATCCGAAGAGTTTTAGGATCAATAATTCCGGAAATGAAGTCGGTAGGATTAGATTTATTTTCGCTTTTTCGTCAAAACTCGTACAAAATCGTGGAACAAAAGGAAATATCCAAACATTTTGGAAGGCAGCAAATTGTCAGCTTGCATTTGGTAACCATGAATATTATCTCGAAAAAAGAAAACAGAAAGAGAGAAATTACCTTGAGCACCATACTAATCCCCTTCTATTATTTTCACCCCCCAGATTTTTCACAATTTTACGGAATAAGAACTAAAATGGTGTGCAATTAGATATCTCTATGTTAGAGGCCTTAAAACTTATCAAGTTGTAACAGACAGACAAAAAAATGAATTCATTGGAGTTCTGTCTTTGATTGAGAAGCTACGGAAATTAATAGTGGTTCTGTTTTCATTATTTCAATTTTACACAGAACCGAAGAGTCTAATTTCCTATCGTATTTGGAAACCAGTCAGCCAATCGCCTAAGTCGCTTTTCAGCTGTTCTTCCGAAACTTACATTTTTGTGCTTCTTACGACTACAGTGTGGTGGGCTTCATTGTGTTTGGGTCACGTAAAGACAGTGCGGAGTTTGCCTATTGAGAGCAGTGAGGAGTGAGGGTGATATACCAAGTCGCCTCCGAGGTTTCTGGTGCGTCGCCAACAGAGCTGGCTAAAGGTCAGATGCCACTGGAGCCTCCAGCTGAGTTGCTTGGCTCCAGCACTCGGGGATAACCGCAGCCAAAATATCACAGGTATCTAAATCGCGAAATTCCTACTGTACAATCACAAAAAAATTTAAACCAATTTCAAATAGCCTGTTATCGTGGATAATAGCTAACATGCTAAAATACTTAGGTTCTGCAGATACAGCTTAAAGTAAGGACAAATGTTTTAGATATATTTCTACAGTTGTAGATAGAAACTTTTAGAGTTTCCAGCTTAACGAAAGACGTAAAAATATTTCCATCTAAGCATTTTTATGTTTAAAATGTAAAATACTGTATAAAAAAAGAGTTATTACGTGGCTAGGCATCATAATAAACAAATGAGCTAAGTTAGGTCATCAGATTTATGTTATGCGAAAAGATTTCTGGCTATGGTCACAGGTTCAGAATAGTTCTGTTGTTGTTTAGAGTCAAAAGCAGTGGCGTAACAACAGGGTGGCAGGACGGGTAAAATACCACGGGCCCCCAGCTGGAGGGGGCCCCCTGCTCGAGGCCGAAGAGACCGACCTCTTCAAACAGAACGAGCCCATTGTCACTGACTGAGGCAGTAGTGGAACTAAAAAAATGAATAGATCTCCATAAAATGGGTGCTCCGGTTTGCACCCTCTCCCCAAGCCCCTCTAGAACGGGCACTGAGGTAGGACCCCATCCGTTGAATTTGCCACGGGTCACAATGGTATAGATGCGCCACTGGTCAAAGGTCGTGATAGGTTACCTGACCTGGATAAAATACGAAGTAGAACTGTGTTTCACACTGCGGGTTCCCGCAGTAAAATTTCAGTTTAGAGGGAACTATGAAAACTGTTTTAGTCCACAACCCGAAGGTTTGTGGGATCCTGCCGAAGGAGGAACACTAAGCCACTGTGTCAGATTTTTCCTTTTCTCTGGGACCTACAGTTTAAAATCGAAACCGAACGACGGGTAGAAATAATAACAGCTGTATTAAACACAGACGGAGACGATTTTGCTCAATACTTAAAGATGGCAGAGTAAAAAATCACCAACGTTTTTACTTTTAATACCCTCAACATCAAGTCTAACGTAACTCGTGTCTGATGTCGGATGTTAATGTGTGAATCTTTATATATAAAGATGAATGTATGTTTGTATGTTTGTTTGTTTCTTTGTTTGTTTGTTCTTCATACAAATCCACAGTTTTCATCCGATCTCGATGAAACTTTGCACACTTATCCTTTGAAACAGGGAGAAAAATACTGTCTACATTTGGTTGAAAAATTATCTGTATAAATTAAACATGTTGTCTCATAACTTCGAAATACGGCGATAGACAGACATGTTGGATATGGACGTCTCCGTACCATGTTTCCGTGTATTGGACTGGCAGCTTGCTTACGAACGTCGTGGTCTCCAGTTCAAATCTCCGTGGAGGCTTAGATTTTTAAAAATTGTTTTTCATCGTAAGAGTCGGGCCTGGGCCGTAGGTTATTCGGATTGAATGTTAAACTGTAGATATTAGAAAGTTAGGGGTGCAATGCGAGGCAAATCGTAGGTAGTCTTGCAATGTTGAAGGTGTACACTTTTTTACGTTATAATGATCCCTCAGGTGTTGTTCGCAGTCAGTGTGTGAACCACAGTAATATTATTATAAATACGGAAGTAAGTCTCCGTCTTTTTGTTACGTTTTGACGACTAAATGGCTATATCGTTGTGATGGAATTTTATAAGGAAATCGGTATGAAGGGCACAGGATATTTTTCCAGTATGATTAACAGTTGTAGTCACGAAATTTTGAGTCCTTATCGAATGGTGTCAGAAATATGTTGGAAATTGATTCTCTTCAAGAGACAGGTTCGACGGTACAATGATATAGTGTTAGCTTTCGTGTCATATTATTCCGGCTCGATATTGTTTGGGACCAATCCTTCGTTATCAACAACTTTCTACGTATATTTAATTCTGGCAAAAAAAATCTTAATCCACTCGTACGAAGTCGCGAGTACAAGCTAGTACCTAATAATGGCCGACCAGCTTGCCAGCAGCGATTTCAAAATTTCAACGACGGGAAGGACTTTATTGAATCGTAAACTACAATTTTATTCAACTTTTTTCTCAGCAGTATAGTTTTATCATATGTTTTAGAAATGAAATGCTACAAAAACAAACTTGAATAATATATTCTGGCAATTGATTTCATCGCCCTTGCTTCGTTATTAAGTTGTACATATGACCTCGAAATCTAGTAGCATCTTTGGTTGCTGTTAATTTGCGAGCGCGTTACATTATATTTCTCGAGCCAATAGCTATCGAGGCGAGTGGGTGAGCTTACGAGATTATAGTACAGATTTGTTACTTGTACTCATCATAACTAAGTCTTTTAGTATAAACATTTCAGATACGTATGTATAGTCTCGGCGCCGATTAGCCATTAGTAAAAATGATGATTAAAAAAGAGTGTTAGTGCAAGAAGTGCAGGTCACAGTTCATCAATATGTACCGTGAAAGAAAATGGGTAAATGCAAAGTATTTCTAAACGGTTGGCGTAAAAGGGGGTGGGATGGGGGGAGCGATAAATGTTGAGCGGCAAACAAGATAGCTAAGCAGTATTTCTTGAAACTACGTTTGTATCTCTCTCTCTCCTCGACTTTAGATCGTCACACCGAGCGTGGTGGGTACTGCAACGCTCTGGCTTCGCATTCGGGAGGACGTTGGTTCGAATACCCGTCCCTCTTTCAGATTTCGGCTTTTTTTGTTTCCAGAAATCATTCCAATTGAATGAAAGGAATAGTTCCTTCAAAAGGTCATGACCCTTTCCTTGCCCCCAATCCTTTCCCATCTCTAATGGCAAAGTCGACAAGGCGCCAATCTAAAAAAAAAAAAAAAAAAAAAAAGAAGATCACACCAACAACAAGGAAAGGTGACTGAACAAGATCGGAAACACATTTGTTGTAATTTTGATGCGTAATTTGAGGTCCGTTCCAGCATTCACTTAAAACCGTAACCAGGTCGTTTAGCACTTCAGGCCTGAGAATCGAACAGACGCCTCGAGCGCAATATTGTGATGTTTCAAGCTGCATGAACAAACTGGGTGGTTACACCAACTTACAATAAAAAATTAGCCAGTGTTGTATATATAAACAAAAGCTCATCTCCTTTGATGGGAACCAATTCCCAGCATTACCCCACTAAGCAAGAAGTAGCTACAATAAAACAAAACACGCCTCCGGAAAAGTTATACCCGAAAAGGGCTCGACAAAATGCAAGGGATCCTGTCCCTTCCGAAGGTTCTCGGTTCATCCTGGTATCTTATTCTGTTATCATGCTTTAATCGGTTTTGTTGAAAGCACCGGTTTAACGCTAACTCACAATTACATATTACTGAATCAAGCATCGATAGCATCTTATGTAATCAAATCTGAATAGACATGATTACACAAGAATGATGGTACAAGGAGAATAGCTGGTTATCTTGTGATATGTTTAGTTACGTACGTAAATATGTAACATAATAGATTACAGGAATGAAAAATTGAGAGCATTATACCTCAGTGCTAAGCAATATGTTCCATCATCTCTCCAAAAACAAGTGCTAACTTAACAGCCTTGTTGATAGGATCAACGGATTCCAACACACGTCCATTTCAACTTGCTTTCTGTCTCCAAGGAAGACGACCTGCCGGAAATTGTTCACAGTGACTAGCTGGTTATATTCCGACAGGGATCAAGCTATTCCGGCTGTATCGCATCTTCATAGAGATAAACAAATTCAAAAATTTTATCCAAAGATGATGCCATTTCACGTTATCGGATCCTCAAAATTCTAGCAAGAATATTCCCGCGCTAACACCGTCTCTTGATGGCCTTGTGAGTGTGAGTCAGTGTCCGGAAGACGAATGACCCTGGCAGCAAGCAGGTAGTCTGGGCAACAAGTACTGGAGTTACTTCGGCTGCCACATCCTCTGTGCGTTTGGCCATAATTTGTCAATATACTTACTGTTAGTGACTGGTATTCAGTGTGACACTGATTAAGTCTCGTTTGAGGTTACGTCCTGCTGTGACACAGATTTCGTGAATACTGTTGCTGCTGAGGAGTAGAGCTAAGCTCAGACGTCTGAAGGTCAAGTCTACGCGCGATACATCACGTACTGTGCGTCCCCAACCATCCGCGAGTACTCGTCAGCTGATAGGAGGACACGGTTGCTGATGTCAGACGAACTCCAGCTGTCTCTATGTGATTTACTGACGTAGACGATTTCCACCGTGAAACACACAAGGCAACATGATCCACCAGAAAAAAGTCAGACACCAAAACAAAGTTCACCATACGCATCAGCTCCAAGCTTATAAGGTTCCAAACATATACAAGTTATGTGAAAAAAGTAATCAGGCTGATTTTTTACTTAAAAAGGTTTTTTTTTCAATGAACACCACAGGCAGACATATGCCGTTGGTAGGATCGATTAAATTGCACAATGTAAAAGCTAGAAACTTTCTCAACATACGCATAAACTAATTCGATCGCTTTCTCTGCTATCTATGAGTTTTTTTTATAGTTGGTAATGAAAGAAAGTTTCCTGAGTCTCTGCTAATCCAAAGTTATTAATTTCTATATTTGAATCAATGATTGTCAGTTAACCTTTTTTTATGGGGCTTCCAGACAGATCAAAATTTGACGAACTGTAATTCAGTTTCAAATTTCGAAAGTTTGACATAACTCAAAGCTCTGTTGTTCGTATCTCTCACAGTTATTATTAAGCAGGGGAAAAAAAACACGTCAAAAGTGGTGTGTGGAAAGCAATAAGGCAGTAGGTTCAGACTGTAGTAAATATATAGTGTGTCTGCATTGCAGGCAGAAAGTTCAAACACAGCACGGTCAAACTTTTACTTTACGCTGGAAAAGCTGTAGGAACTAGCGCACAACGGAAGAATTGACGATGAATGTGTCCGTAGCGTGTTAAATCGTAACTCAGCAACTTGTGCAGGCGGTAACAAAGGAGAAGGCAATGAAAGCTTAACCCGCTGCTAATGTCGAGGGAGACCATAATGTACCGCAGGGATGCCACTCCGTCATCGTCTATAGCAACGTCACTGTGGTGATTCTCGCAACTATCAGAAGGATAAATCATTCATCCACGCCAAGTGACAAAACATGTACACAAAATGTTCGACAACACCTATAAATGTATCCTTCAACTACCGAAATATTTTTGAAGTGAAACTTCTTTGACCGAGGTAGGGAGAAATTTGTTAGCGTTATGCGTTACAAGTTATGCGTTACAGGTTATGCGTTACAGGTTGTGCATTACAGGTTGTGGGTTGCAGGTTGTGAGTTACAGGTTATACGTTACAGGTTGTGCTTTACAGGTTGTGCGTTGCAGGTCATGCATCACAGGTTATGCGTTACATGTTGTGTGTTACAGGTTATGCGTTACAGGTTATTCATTACAGGTTATGCATCACAGGCTATGCGTTTCAGGTTGTGCGTTACAGGTTATGCGCTACATGTTGTGCGTTACAGGTTGTGGGATTCAGGTTGTGGGTTTCAGGTTGTGGGTTTCAGGTTGTGCGTTACAGGTTATACGTTACAGGTTGTGCGCTACAGGTTGTGCATTACAGGTTGTGGGTTGCAGGTTGTGCGTTACAGGTTATACGTTACAGGTTGTGCTTTACAGGTCGTGAATTACAGGTTATGCGTTACAGGTTGTGTGTTACAGGTTATGCGTTACAGGTTATTCATTACAGGTTATGCATCACAGGCTATGCGTTTCAGGTTGTGCGTTACAGGTTATGCGCTACAGGTTGTGCGTTACAGGTTGTGGGATTCAGGTTGTGGGTTTCAGGTTGTGGGTTTCAGGTTGTGCGTTACAGGTTATACGTTACAGGTTGTGCACTACAGGTTGTGCATTACAGGTTGTGGGTTGCAGGTTGTGCGTTACAGGTTATACGTTACAGGTTGTGCTTTACAGGTCGTGCATTACAGGTTATGCGTTACAGGTTGTGTGTTACAGGTTATGCGTTACAGGTTATGCGTTACAGGTTATGCATTACAAGCTATGCGTTTCAGGTTGTGCGTTACACGTTATGCGTTACAGGTTATGCGTTACAGGTTGTGTGTTACAAGTTGTGCGTTACAGGTTATGCTTACAGGTTATGCTTTCGAGATACGCGATGAGTGCGCACTAGCTGCATTGTTCTGCGCATGCGTAGAACGTTGATAATCACGTGACGACGTCAGACAGGATACTTGCATGTAGAGTTGTCATTATTAAACAGTGAGACATGCACCAGTATTTTTAATCGCTTTTCTTTCTTATTAGTTGCTTTTTGTTTATTTATAATTCATTCATTAATGATGATTTCGTCATATTAGCTGATTGCTGTTGCAATAAAAGCTTTAATTTTCATGCAGAACTATTAGCACTTGCTTTTAAAACAGAGTGAATGTGTTATTTCAAGTTTTAAAATTATTTATGTTATGGGAAAGAAATTGCGTTCAACCCGTCCTTTTTGACCAACTAAGAAGCTACTTATTAACTAAATTTTTGAGCACTGATACATGCAGTCAGTATTTTTAATTGTTTTTTTTAGTTATGAGCCAGAAAACCTGCGTTCAAGCCGTGGAAGCTAGTTACTAACGATATCGGTTATAGGTTAATTTTGAAAAAAATGTTCCGGAGTAGTTTACATCGCAAAATACGTCGTGACTAACATAGTGCTCATGAAAGCAGCTTATTGATTTCTTATAATATCTAAATTCCTTATGCTTCATGCTGTAACAAGCATATTCTAGTCCAGGATCCATTTTAAGCTAACCACAATCTCCACTAATATTGCCGCCACAAAATCAAACGATGCAGACACACCTGAAATGCATCTCAAATTACATTTTGCGAAATTTTCTACATGAGGATTCCTAGTTCGCATAGCATAAATTATCACATTTAATTTCATCACGCACCTTCAGTATGAACTGCAACTGCACAAAACTGACGAAGTAATATATTATCGCAGTGTAAACTTGTTCCAGACATTCTCCAATATAAATGCTCTCAATAGAAAATACAGACTAAGGTACCCTATAATCTAGCGAACTGAGCTTTACATTTTAAATAATTTTCATTTGTTTACGAGAATGACTTGAACAAAGTTCCTATATACTATAAAAATGCAATACAGTATCATCGTACGGCCACTCAAGTGCGTAGGAAACAAAAAATAAAAATAAAAAAAAAAATACTCAGGAAAAATACATAGAAGTTTCACTTCTTACACCTGTACACAATGATACAAGCAGTAGTGTTTTTCTATATTTTCTTTTCTTCTTTGTGACTCTCAGGTATATTTCTGTAATAGCTCGGTTTCCAGAGGGATGATGTTCTCAGTTTGGAACTGACTCTATCACTACGCACCGTAGTGATAACTGAATTTCTTACAGTGATCCAAACTGTACGTTGGGCCGTATGCCAATCAATTTCAACAAATTATTTATTTTTTTACCCTGTGATGCTTATGACATATAAATGAAAGACACAGGACACAAAATGAGAATCAATTAGTGACCTATATAGCGTAACTACATCCACAAATCTGTTATATATAGGTCACTGGGCTAGCAGGTGAAAGAGCCGCTTCAAGAAAGAGCAACCGGCAGAAGATTTGTATTAATTTTCAACGTCTACAAATGGACATAGAAATGTTCAGTCCACTTTTGGCATAGCCGAAGTTAAGTTCTCCAAACTACCAGGGAAGGCTCAAAGTGAGAAATGTTCTTGGTAGTCTGTGTCGCAGTAGGTTTGTTGGTAGAGGAGATTCAGGTTTTAAGTCTCCTCTACCAACAAACCTATCAGAACTGCAAGCTGGCATCAACAATGGTTTGAATAGATTGTTAGAGCCATGCTGCACCCAGTGTGCCAAGGACTTGATAATCTGCAGAATCAGTGAGGGGATGAGCACTAGTGATATGTCAAATAAACTTCTTCATTTTTTTCTATATGATTGTAAAGGTTTGTGGCAACATGTTCAAAAATATAACTACAACACTAAATTTGTTAAATCACTTCATTCATTTATAACTAGTGTAAGCCCATGACCGTTTTCTTTTTTTTTTTTTAGTATCTTCACGGGTCTAGAAGAGTTCCAGTTTTAAGGGTCAAAGAGTTTGACGGTTGACCTGATCCGACTAAATGCGAACTTGACCTGTGTTTCACCCTTTATGGCGTGAATAAAATCTCTTGAGCTTGAAGAACTCAGAAGTATTAACAGACTTATTAAACATTGACAGTGACGATCGCGTTATCGAATAATTATTTCAAAGATCGTAGACTCGAACTTGCTGAAATACAAACTTGGTTTGTATTTGATCCTTAAAGTTCACTCTGCAAAATTTTAAGAATTTCTGTTTGCTCCGTAAGCATCATTTTTTTTTGTTATTTATTATTAATTGAGACTGGGAAAACATTTATAATATAATCTTTGGTTATAATGTTTGTAACAGACAGAGAACTTAATACAGATTCCATATTATTAAACAGTTGGGCAACTCCAAAGAAATGAATTGCCAGGATACTGGATTCGGTAACGTATTTGGTCGAATGTCCACCTTAAATAACCTAATAACTCACGTACAGTGAACATGAAAAAAAAAACCATTAAAGAAAGTGGTCAGTAAAATACATAAAAACAAAAAAAAAGTTATGTATAAACTTTGGTCAAGTAGTAACATTAGCGAAAGTTTTAATTAAATTGAAATTTAGCCTTGACCGAAATGACAATTGGCATTCATGGTTACAGCAGAGACCATGAGTAATTTATGTTTAATAGTTTTATTTATTTGATTTCATTAGCCACATGTTACTGGAAAGCAGTTCCACATTTATTCAGCCGTAAAGTTTATCGATATTTTTTAAACTATGAAATGCTACGAAAATCAAACTTAATTGATGTATTGTGGCAATTAATTAGGTAGCAGTCGCTTAGCTATTAACCTCGAATTTCTTGTAATGATATCTCTGGTCGCTGCTAATTTTTAATCTCAATTGCGATGGAGCACACACGATAGGGTGGCAATGTCCCTATGCTCACCTTCCCATGTAATGGTTATTGAGTAAAGTAAGGAGGAAGCGCTGGATACTAAAGCCATTAAGGAAAATTCCTATGCGTTTGTGGTGTCTGTGAATGATGATAGCAGTTTGTGAGGTCTGTGGGCCAGTGAGGCAAGCAGGTAGAGTCGGAGGGCGAACAAAAACCCAGCGGCGACCTTCACCGCGTCCGGAATGTCAGACCAACGCCGGCCCAGGCTACAACACTCAAAACACAAGCAGCAGAACTTCCTGCAGGGAGCTGTTCAATTCATTGGTGGCTGTATATATACACGCACCAGCCGTCACCGACGACTTTGTACGGGTGGACCTAGAATTTTATTGTTAGAATTGGCTATAGAAAGCTGTAAGTTACATAATACATGTCCCAAAAAGCATGGAGCCTAAATGATATGACGGGAAAGCCAACACCATAACATTCTACCACTGAAACTATCTCGTGAAAATAACCAGTTTAGAATGATTTATAACATTTGGGGGTTGGTAATAAGTTGTGTCTGTACATACAATTTATTAACAGATCATACGCAAATTACCTGCCTGAGCGATCCATATAACATTACAGGGACTAACACACGTTATCCGTCTGTCTGTCGGCGTTCGACTAGTTTTCAGAATTTCAGAACAGAATATGTTATTTATAACAAAAACGGCATCCTATGTCCTTCCTAATAAATAATAATACATAGTATTTCGTTGTCAAATTTCATCAGCATCAGTTTATCTGTTTTGTGTAACAAACAGAGATAGAGTTAATTTCGTTTTTACATTATTAATGTCGACTAATGTCATTTGAAATCACCAATTATATTCTATGTGAAATAAATAGCGAAATACACAAGTATGGAACTAGAAACGAAAGTGATCTTCACAAGGGTTATAAATCACCGTCATTCGTTAAGAAAGAGGTCAGATATTCAGGGATGAATATCTTCAATGAGCTACCAACTCATCTTAAATGTCTGACAGGGATTGATTGATTACTCCTACGTTTTACAAGAATTTGTTACAAAGTTATACATTAAATAATTTACAGTACCTTGTATTTGTTATAATTACTCTGTGACAGCTCGTCGTCTGATGTATACATCTATTATGTAATCAATATGGTGTAAATTGACTCACACATACCACAGAGTCAGTCTCTTATACTGGGATCTGTAGAAAATGACAGTATTGCATTGTATCACAGTAACACCGAAATGTGGAACAGTTGAAGTTTCAGATATTCCTTTGGATGATTCATCTGATGAGAGTTTGTGAGTTCGGTCCGCATATTGTGACTGAAGAAATTTCCGCAGTGTCATTTACTCCATGTTTTGGCATACCATTCGATAAGACATTGGTTCGATCCTTATTCGAGCCATCTTGATTTCAGTTACTCGAAACCCTTCATGCTAACACAGGGACGAATCCTCCAAAAATAGCAAAGACTATTTGATTGCTGTACATCAGCCACAATTTCTATAGTTTTAGTCTGATATGTGCTGACGATTCACCTGGAAGTATCTCGAAAATCATGGAGATGCCAAGACAGTCAGAGTGGTACATCAGGTAGCGTACGCTCCGATGCCCGAGATCAAATGAACATTCATCGTTCGATTCTCCCCGCAAGAAAAATCAGTATTCAGAATAGTCAGCCTATGCTCAATCTCTTCCATTCGTGACACATTTCGCTGCAGAACATAAACTCCACTGCCAAAGTAATGTATTTACATCTATACTAGGGTTACCAGACGTCCCCGTTTGCCGGGGACAGTCCCCGTATTTAGTTCTCTGTCCCCGGACAGATTTCGTCCCCGCAATGTCCCCGGATTTTTATTGTTGTCCTCAGAATTTTTTTTTAATCAAGCGAGAATTCTTTAAAAGCCCTGATTTGCTAATGCATTCGTTTAAAGCAAGATATATGAAGTGCACTTGTTTCCTTGTACGTTCCTAGGATGAAAAGAAAATTACAAGATACTGCGTCTTGGACACAACAGATTTGAAAAATAAAGGCTCCTTGCTGTGTGCAACATGGCTGTCTGTGATACCTACTCATTTAAAATACAAAATATAAACGTTATGTGGCTTTTAAGTTAACCCAACCTTTAATCATATAACCTATAAAAGTACAACACGTAATTAAGACAAATGTCGAAAGCGTCCCCGGATTTTGGTGAAAATGTTGTGAAGCGTCCCCGGATTTCGAGAAAGAATTCTGGTAACCCTAATCTATACTCAAAATATTTTGACTAAAACTTCACAAGCAGCTTCTGGTTTTTGTTACCGAGACTTGATACTGGATCCAATTCAAGCAGTTTATAAGCTTCGAGTAACTTGTTCTAAACAAAACCGGGATGCTTCCTTCAAAAAAGGCCATGGCCGAATTCGTTCCCATTCCTTGCCCCCATCCTTGCCCTCCATCCTTTCCCGTCTCTAAAGACCTCGCTGTTGAGAGAGGTAAAGAAATTTAAAAAAAAATCTAAACAAAATTCTGACTTTCACAACCCGAATCCTGCAGTTTGCTTCCACAGACTGCTTAACTCAGCATTCACCTGCTTGTGCGACCTCCTTGTGTGAAGCTTCCCATACGCCAGAGCAGAATTCAGCAGGTTGCAGCATCATTGCCTCTCTCGCTGTCGACTTGACGTGCAATTTAAATCTTTAAGGTCTCTTATTAAGAAGCGGAAGTGATTTCACGCTTTTATGAGCACCACATGAATATATTCGGTGTGTTACGGAATAATTAAAGGGAACAAACAACAATTGGCTGTTTGGTTAGGATCGTTGTCGCGTACCGATATTTAAAATTCTGTAATGTTTAACATGTAACATGAAGATATCTGATGTGTTGTAATTCCGTAAGGTGGGAGGATACAATGCTTGTAAATAATGTTAGCGGCTCCAACAACAATAATGAAACTACCCATAAGCTACAAAACAGTACTTGCTTGAAGTTATTTGCTTGAAGTTATTTTAGTTATTCCAATTCATAGCTCAAATATATTTTTCGTTCTACTACTTTCCACATTGATCATATGACAACCTTACGACTGAAAAGCAGCACTGAATTTCTAGTAAGAGTCACTTAATTTATTATTTTTATTTTTGAAGCGAAACTTCTTCTGTAGGGAAAAATTTGTTAGCGTTACGCGCTAAGCGAGCATGCGCCACAACATACTGCTCATGCGTATGTAACATTCTGCACATGCGCTCTTAGCGATACCATAGTATCCGCTGTCACTTAAGCTCATATGTTAAATATCGTTTTGCGTTAGTTCGCGATACGTGTTACGTTTTCTATACATGTATGTATAAGAGTGAATTTATGTATTTATGAGTATGCCTAAACAGTATCGAAACTGTTAAAGTTTAAACTGTTTTAATACTCACTGTAAATCACGTGAGCATTATTACACACTGACATACATGCACCAGTATTTTTCGTTGCTTTTTTCGTTTATTATTTGCTTTTTATTTATTTATAGTTGTTTCATTTGTTTACGAGAATAACGTGGACAAAGTTTATGTTCACTGTACAATGAACGTAGTATAGTCCGTCCAGTCGAATGCGAAAGAAACGTCACAAACATCAAAAAATGTAAAGAAAGGAATATACAGAATAATACATACCAGTTTCACTTCTTCCGAAAATATGATATTACTTCTTCAGGAACTGAGATGATTTTACAAACAAACAATAACTGAGTATATTTTCCTATTTTCCTTTTTATAATTGGTAGTCTACGGCTAGTCATTAGCAGCTTTTCATCCTCCATATACACACCGTGTGTCCGTAGTGGTTACTCACCTAGGTACAGTGCTGTGAATGTTGAGGAGCCTTCAGTACGTTTACAAGGATTCGATCTCCCCAGGCGGCAGTGGAGAAACATCAGTCGGATTCGAACAGGACAAGGCAGATCCGACTACTTGATGCACAAATGTGGCTGGGTAGATTCTGCAAATTATGACTGTGGAGCCACCTTACAGACAATCCACAACAGCGTTTCTGACTGTCCTCTTCGAGCATGCAAAAGGGGGGGGGGGCTTTGGCGGTACCTCACGAAGGGGGAAGGAGGGGGGCAACGGAAATCTCACGTGAAATTTCGAAATTCTTGTAGAACTGTAGAGCTTAAAAAAAGAAAAAGGGTCTACAAATGACACGAAAGTCTCAAAAAGTTGCGAGGCCGATTGGTAGGGGGGAGGGGGTGGGTACCCGTCAAAATCTCACGTCATTTTACAAGGGGGGGGGGGGGGGTCAGACGATATCTCATGCTCACCAGAGGGGGGACGGGGGTCCGGAATTCCGGAAAAAACACCTCACTTCATTAATGGACGCCTCCAAAGGAATAATAGCGCAAATACACGATGCGTCGATCAATGCAAGTGAATGGATCAAACCACTAGATGTAGAGATACAATGTTGTACAAGCTTGTGATATGCTCATCTGTTCTCACTTTTGCGCATCTTGTAAAATATCATACGATAAATAAAAAAAGGCTGTGAATCTGTGCAAATGACAGTAACTACACACTCTTTTTCTTTTCTTAATGGTGACATCGTTCCAGCAGGGGTGCCGTGCACATTAAGCTGGCTTCTCTCCCTGAAAGTTCAACTACGGTATCAGCTCTCACAAAAAGTGTCTGAGCTTGTAGATTACTAAGACTATGGCCAAATCCATGGCCATACGAAACTTTTTCGTTCAGTCTGACCGATACATTTAGCAGGATATCTCGGAAATTGAGGTCATAATCCTTGGTTGTATCTTTGTACGTAACAACTCATGAAAGGTGATGGAGTTGGGAAAGAGGCTAATAAGAACTTTTCGTCTGATCGAGACAATGTGAGAACATTGCCTGTTATAGATCAACTAACGTAAGACCTAAATCACATCCCAGAAGAAAAGCAACTGTAATCTTGGAAAGAAATTATATATATATACATATATTTTCTGTAGACATATCTTACGATGAAACCAACAAAAGGCAAAATGTTCATAAATAATTGTAAGTTATCTGCTCCATTTTGTTTCCAGATGCATGAATATTTTTCATTTTTAAGTCAAGCTGTATGATAAGTTAGTTGCGATTAGTGTGCTATAGGAGGTCTTTGGTGGTTAAAGTGGTGGGGGGGGGGGGGGGGACCCTCCTACGAGAAAATACGGTTACTTAATAAGTTTCCTTTGAGTTGACATATTCCTCCCAGTGGTAAGTGACACTGTTAAAAGCAATTTAGAAACAATTCTTCGCAATTTAAATGAGGTCAATTGGTAAACATCAACGCTAAGGCTAAGTATTCTGGAGGTCGTGGGTTTAAAACTTCGTCCACCCATACTGATTTCGGTTAGTTCATGGTTTCCCAAAACCACTATAAGCGAAGGCCAGGATTTTCTTATTCACCACCTTTTTCTAAAAATTTTGAGGTCGACGTTGGTATGGTATAAATATAGATCTTTGATCTTTACGGCTGCATGTACTTGCTGATGTCAAGCATTTTATACCTACAGCCAGGTACTAATGGGTGAAGTAAAGTGTAAAGCGCCTAAGATTCGTAGTTAGGACGTGCCCGGTCCCGTTGTACCTCCCAACTCGGCGTTCTGAAGCGAAGGCAAGGATGGTTCCTTCAAAAAGCCACTGCGAATAACTACCCGTTGCTCGTCCCCAGTACTTTCCGACTCAAATAATTTTTTGACTTATGACTTTACGCCTCGTCGACGTCGTGGTCATTAGAGGCGGGATGAGACTGAGGGCAAGGAACGGGAAGGAATTCGGGCATGGCCTTTTGAAGGAAGCATCCCGGCATTTGCCTGGAGGGATTTGGGGAAACCATCGAAAACCCAAATCTGGATGCCCGGACGGGAATCCGAACCGGCGTCCTCCCGAATGCGAGGCCAGAGCGTTAACCGCTCACCGACCACCCTCGGTCGGCTCAAATAATCTCGACATCAACCAGGTGTAAAGTTCTAAGCAAAATGAAAAAATAAAAATAGCAATATATAAATAACGTTCTTAATCGATAGCTCGCTAAGACATGGCCAGTTTTCTGCAACAGGCCCGTTCACGGAAAAGCTCATAAAATATCTGAGTATTCTAAAAGTAAAATATTTGCAAAAAAGGGTATATCTTCACAGAGAATACATTGATCGAGAGAAACAGAAAAGTCAGAATGATACGTTTGGACATTTGTTGTGTGTGTAATTAGTGTGTAAAGTGAAATACTCGTATTTAACACGGGAACTTGTAATCAATTGCGATCTTCACTTTGTTGAAATTCTGTCGGCAGGTGATTGGTGAAGGCCAGCTGAGTTCCGCCAATCAGAGCGTGACGGTTACTGGGTTGCCCATCCAAGCGACACTGCATTGAAATCTCCGAACTACGAAAGCCGCCCATTCCAGAGACAATAGTCTACCTGCCGTGACACGAGACAATGGCCATGATGACAACTACACCTGCACGTCGCCACGCACCAATGCATCGCACTAAACGGTATAGATCACGGGGACCATTACGATAAAACGCCAGTCGAGTGGAGAAAGTGTTCTTCGCAGCCCACATTGCTACAATTATTCAGTACACGGCTTCAGTTTAAAGCCATTACATCTGTCGCCACTATATAATGAACATTTATATATATTTTTATAAGTATTTATTTCTAGACTACTATAAGCCCAATAAAGGTTTTTATTTTTGACCCGTTGAACCGTGTTTTACCCTCAGGATGAATAAATTCTCTTGAGCTTGATGAACTCAGAATTATTAATAGACGTATTAAATACGGACAGAGGCGATCGAGCTATCGTAAAGTTGTTGTTAGACTCCAAACTACTAAAATGCAAACTTGACTTGTATTTGACCCTTAAAGTCCAATCTGCAAAATTTGAAGAATTTCTGTTTAGAGAGAGTGCGCGATTGTTTCGATAACATCACGTTATTTTTTATTGAGGCTGGGCAAACATTCATAATGTAATCTTTGGTAATAGTGTCCGTAACGGTCAGAGAAATTACGCTCTGTCCTCACATTCGGGAGGTCGCCGGTTCGAATCCCCGTCCGGGTATCCAGAATTGGGTTTTCCGTGGTTCCCCCAAATCACTCCAGGCAAATGACGGGACGCTTCCTTCAAAAGGCCATGGCCAAATTCCTTCCCGTTCCTTGTCGCCAGTCCCATCCCGAATCTAATAACCTCGACGTCTACAAGGCGTAATGCCATAAGTAAAAACAAAACAAAAAAACAGATTATCAAATAGTTAAGCAACTCCGAAGAAATGAGTTGCCAGAATACTCAAGCCGGTAACATATTTTGTTTGAGGACCATTTTAAATAAACTAATAACTTATGTACAATGAACATGAACAAAGACCATTAACGAAAGTGGTCATTAAAATACGTAAAAAGCAAATAAACCGTAATTTTAAAATTTGGTCAATTAGCAACATTAGCGTTAGATTTAATTAAATTGAAATTTAGCCTAGGCTGGAATGACAATTGGCAATCGTGGTTACAGCAGAGACCAAGAGTAATTTCATACTTTTTATTTTTTTATTTTTATTATGTTACAACCGATGGCCGAAGCAGGAAGGATGTTAAAAGCAGAATAGCCCTAGCTAAAAGAGCCTTCATGAAAAAGAGAAACCTTTTAGTTTCAAATATTGATCTAGGAATTAGAAAGAACTTTTTAAAACTCTATGTGTGGAGCACAGCACTTTACGGCAGCGAAACATGGACTTTAGGAATACCGGAAATAAAGAAACTTGAAGCATTTGAAATGTGGTGCTACAGAAGAATGCTGAAAATTAGGTGGACAGACAAAGTAAGAAATGAACGAGTTATGGAAATGATGGGTGAGAAAAGAAATTTATGGAAGAAGCTTACAGGAAGAAGAGACAGGCTTTTAGGTCATATTTTGAGACATACTGGATTGGTTAATTTGTTAGTGGAGGGAACAGTCGAAGGTAAGAACTGTAGAGGTAGACAGAGATTAGAATATATGAAGCAGATATTTGAGGACGTGGGTTGTAAGGGGTATGTAGAAACGAAAAGGTTAGCACAGGATAGAATTTTTTTTTTTTTTTTTTTTGTAACAGTTTAACGTCCCTTTTTAACAACGTGGTCTTTAGAGACGGGAAGGGATGGGGGCAAGGAATGGGAAAGGAATTCGGCCATGGCCTTTTGAAGGAAGCATCCCGGCATTCACCTGGAGTGATTTGGGGAAACCATGGAAAACCCAAATCTGGATGCCCGGACGGGGATTCGAACCGCCGTCCTCCCGAATGCGAGGCCAGAACGCTATCCGTTACACCACCATGCTCGGTCACAGGATAGAAAGGGATGGAGGATTGCATCAAACCAGTCTGAAGACTGACGACAGCAAAAGAAAAAAACAAAAAACAAAATGTTATTACACTAGCGACATGTTACTGAAAATTACTCGTACTTCCACGTTTTTTTCAGCTATGAAGTTTTTCCATATTTTTTAAGAATGAAATGCTACGAAAATTAAACATAATTCATATATTCTCATAATTAATTTAATTGCAGTTGCCTAGCTACTAAACTGTGCACTTAACCTCCAATTTCAAAAATATCTCTGGTCGCTGTTAATTTGCGAGTGAAGGCCGGCTCGTGACGTCACCGTTCTCCAGCCAATAGCTATAGAAGTGAGTGAGTGCATGCGTGAGCTTAGGAAATTATATGGAAGATTATAAGTCCTTTAAAAATGACGGTTTTGAACGAAATGTTATGATAATTCATTTTCTCGCAGTTGTTAAAATAAATTAACTCTTATTAGATAAGGCAGATAGTATGTATCATTTTACCATATAACATTATACTTATTTCCGCAATCTGTCGTTCCATTTAGGGCTGTTGATATTTTAAAAAATATCGGATTTTCGATATATCGATATTTTAAAAAATATTTATATCGGGTTCGATATATCGAAGAAAAAGTATCGATATATCGATATATCGACCCCATTATATAAAAACAATGTTACAAAAACAAATCATTTTAAAAAAGGGCGAAGTATTGTGGCTATTTAATGATGAAGAGTTGTGAGATATTTTTCTGAATCAAGTTTTGATTTTCTCAAAAAAAATTGTTTTTCATGACGTCACGGATAAATATTTTTTTAAAAAATTGTGATTTAGCCATTATACTACTACTTTACTAAAAGGAAAGGCAGAATGTTTATGATTTACTCGAAGACTTGTGAATCCAGAAAGAGCATCGAGGGAAATCTTGGCTTTTGTGAGTTTAAAAGCTCAATAATACAACATTGTAGAGGCATTTATTTATGTTGATGTTCTATTATCAGAGTTTGCATAATGACCAAGTCACTTTTTTTACAAGTATTGTTTTATGTGGAATTTAATTTCTTTTTGTAGGTTGATAGCTTATTCTGAGTCTTCTTACTTTTTTGGACCAAATGTTTGCACCTTAGCATAGATTGTGTATACGAATTTATCAATATTCCTGCTTGCATCCAATTTCCATATCAAAATACTTTCCACGACAACGCACGCTCATGTAAAACAATGGGCTCGAGTCCGATTCGTTCTGTGCGAGCTTCGCCGTGTCTGCATTGTTACCATCGGTGTAGGACTACCAATAACTTCCAAATTAAATGTAGTAACAAAGTAAAATTAATTGTGTTTTTTATGCTCCTGATCTTTGTGCAAAACTGAAATTCAAGGCATATAGCCTCATCAAGAAGAAAGCAATTAACCTACAAATTTTCTCTAAGACGTTTCAGCTTTTAGATTGGCATTGAAAAAACACAGGAACTTTTCTTATACTATCTCTTCTTGTACTATGGGGATGAAACCAAGTATGTGTACCAAATTACCATTTTCTAGGACAACTGGATGTTGCATAGAATTATGATGAGAGAACGTCATAGTTATTTAAAAGAGTTTCAGATCCAAAAAAAAAATCCAAACTAAGGTGGTGAATGAAGTAAAATTTTGCACCAAAACTCATGTCAGAAACTTCACTGGACATACTTTTCAAGAGCATGAACTCATGTTTTTCCCGTTGTTTCTTCTACTATGAATGGAGAACTCCCTACATTAATTGAAAATTTCCCCTTCTTTGATATTGCTTCGCAAATGGGTAACGCTTTACCATAATACAATTTTTTAAAGCTGAGATTCTAGGTGGAATGCAGGATTTAGGGCGAGGGGTGGGGGCAAACCGGGGTACTTGCTCTGGGCGATAATATCGTGTCCAACAATGCGTTTGGACAAACAGTTAAAGTGGCGACATCAATGCGTTTGGCCAACAATCAAGGAGGCGATTCTCGGGGTCAGGCTGGCAACAATGTTTGAAGAGGCGGCAATCTCAGTTTTTCCCCGGCTTGGAAAAATCCTAGAGCCGCTACTGTCAAGGCAGTTCCCTTGGCGTTAATGTTTTTTAAATGCACCAATCTATGATAATAAGTTTTTAGCATAGCGCTTTGTAAAGGCAATCCAAAAGTGGTAGATTCTTTTTTTCAATTTCTTATCTTAATAAATTCGTAAGTGATATAACAAAACTGGCTGTAACATAATTTTGGAGCTCAATTCTTCTGTTGGTATGGAACAAGAACCGTATCCAATTCGCGCGAAATATTTAACTGTGGAGTGCCAGATACAGGCTTATAATTTCCGGGACATTTCTGGGTCTAAAAAGTATTTTAGCGGTATGTTTAAAGAGTGAACAAAAATGCAAATTAATAAAAAATTCTATTTTAGGTAAATATGTTATCTAACGTATATATAGCACCTCTTTTAACTTTATTAATTAAACTATGGTAGAAAGTAAACATCAGGTATTATGAATCAAAAGGAAAAATACTAAACTTAAAACAAAAATTGACCACCTCGTTAGGAATTTTTTACTTTGGTACAAAATCAACATCGGGTATTATTAATCAAAATCTCAAAAATATTAAACCAAAACTGAACACTTCTGTTAGGCTCATTAATTAAAATTAGGCAGAAAATCAACATCAGGTTTTATCAACAAATAAAAAATTAGCATCTATCTTTTGCTAAATCAAAATCAACATCAATCCAAATAGATCTTAATCATCTACTTTTAAAACATTTAATACTAGATTTTGCCATTTTCATAAATATTTCTCCGTCACTGCTTTGCAAAACTGATAAAATTTCTCAGCAAGAGTCTTCAAAATTGATTGAGTTTGCAGTTCAGCTTTGATCGAATCCATGAACGTTCTGTTTCACTCTTATTTCATAAATTATTCAACGGACTAAAACTTGTCTCGTAAAAGTCATTGCTTGTTGGAATTGACAAAACAAAACCAACTATTTTTTTAAAATATTCAAAATCATTAAAAACGCTTGTTCTAAAGAAATTGGCCCAGATTTTATCGTTTGGAAAGTCTTTTGGAAGGACCTGAAAAACACGTTTCAGACATGTGAACTCTGTATAAAGGAAGTTAATGTTAACTGCATCTAGAATTTTCAAATTCCCAGAAAATTCAAAGAGTATTTTCCTGTCAGTTTCAATTCCTCTGATTTAAGGGACATTCCATCCTCCCGCTGCAAGCATGGGATACTTGGCTTGGCCTCATGACCACCGTGGTGAACTGAGTTTGAGAAAAAACTAGTATACGGAAATTCCGGGACAAGTAACGCATAATTCCTGAACACGAGATCAGACACAAAATTCCGGGACATTCCCGGATTTTGCCGGCTATCTGGCAACCCTACCCATACCTGGTACATTACGATTAGTTTCTTAATGCTAATACTTTTGCATTGATTGAAGACAAATTTTAAAAACTTTTCAAAATGTCCAGACAAGAATTCTAATGAATATTGAATGAGTTATTTTACCTTTGTTTTTTACTTCTCCACAGGCCCGCCGCTAGCTGTTTGAGCGCCCGCGTGCAATAGCGATTATGCCGCCCCCTGTCCAACTACAGCCAGTGGTGGATCTAGGAAATTTCCGAAACGGGTCAAAAAACTGTGAGATTGCCGCCCCCATTGTTGCCATCCCCGAGTGTCGCCGCCGACCGCCCGTAGCAGCTGTTGAGCTAAAAAAAAAAAGGAGGTCGCCCGCTAAATAATATGCTGCCTGGCACGCCCCCTTACGGCGGGCCCTGCTTCTCCATGTGCTCGTATCGTTCATTGTTTCTTAAAATTCTATCTATGAAAATGTATTGCATGTGCAACACAGGTAATCGTTTTCCCTCCAATAATAACTTGGAATATTCTACCAGGAAAGAAATAACCACTTATTTTTAAAAAATATCGGACTCCGATATCCAGATTTCAATATCGATATATCGTCCTAAAAAATATCACTCATAAATATCGATATTTTTTTAAAAAAATATCGATATATCGATATATCGATATTTTATCAACAGCCCTAGTTCCATTATACAATTCTCTTCATAATTAACATGTAGATTGAAATGAAATACATGCTTTACAGTAGGGCTGTTGATATTTTTTTTAAAATCGGATTTTCGATATATCAATATTTTAAAAGGTATCAATATCGGCTGTCGTTATATCGATACTTTTATAAAATATAAATGCAATTTCTTAAAATCAAATCTTGTAAAAATAAGGCTGTCCATTGATAAATAGATGTGTGATATTGTTCTTGGTCAAGTTTTCACTTTCGAATGGTTTGTCTTGGTGATGAATGTTATTGTTGTTGTTATTGTTTTTTTTTAATGACCATTATGCGTGTCATGATTTTCATAAAAAATTATAAAACTTGAAATAGCTTCGAGGCAAATCGTATTTTGCGTATATTTTTAAGATTGATGAGTAATACAGTTGAGGCATTTATTCATGTAAAAGTTTAGCTATCATAGCATACATTCTGGACAAGTTAGTAACTTTTTTATATATTTTTCTGGTATTTCATTCAGTATTGTATGTTGATACTTATTCTGAGTTGCCTTACTTTTCTTGCTCTCTAATTAACAACTATTTGTTATTCACACTTCACGCTATTCCTGCTAACACACTAATTTCAAGTTGGAGTTCCCTGGACAATCCACACGCTCATTTCAAACAATGGGCTCGCGTTCGAATCGTGCTGGACGAACGATGCCTTGCCTACATTGTTGTCATCATCTGAGTGGACTTGGTACCTATAACTTCCAAATTAATGATAGAAACGTAGTAAGATTTACTTAAGTCTGCTGATCTCTATCCGTAACAGAAATTTGAGGGGCAAATGAAAAATGATAACTTATTTTTAAAAATATCGACGCCGATATCCAGATTTCAGTATCGAAATATTGATATATCGCCCTAAAAAATATCACTCATAAATATCGATATTTTCAAAAAATAATATTGATACTTCGATATATCGATATATTATCAACAGATCTACTTTACAGTCTTGGTTTGCAATCTTAATTTAGAGGTAACTGTATATGTCTTTACTTGTTTGTGATAAGTGCACTTTGTTAAGCGGAGATTGGGGACTATTTTTCTAGAACCGCCTAAAAACCGCAATCAGAACGGCTGGTACGCTTGGACCAGGATTCGAACCAGGTCCCGCTGAGCCTCTCTGATCCAGTGTGCGACGTATTAATTCGTAAAATTTTAAACAAATTATGTTACAAACTGCGAAACAGGCTACAATAGTTTTACAATGACTATTACATTCCTGTGTATTATCAGAACCTCCTACAACCCATCAAGACTAAAAAAAAAAAAAATTCAATGTTAAAGTTTAATAATTAAATTCGATAATATAACCATCTCAATGATTTCTAGCACTAATTAGTAAAAATATCTTTTTGGATATTTTTCTTTTCTTTCAATGTTAAGAGAAACGCCAGCGTACATATGCTACCAAGATTGATTCTGTCGATTTCTGCCTGTAATTTAGAGGTAGAATATATCAAACCTTTACTCAAACATAAATACTTCCATCATACTTAACTTACAGCAGGAACTGAAAGATTGCGTTTGGACTAGCTTCAAATATCACTATAATGCTATTCAAAGTGCTTCTTATCGATTCATTTAATAATGTAGTTTTGAATGTAGATTAATTTTACGTCGTACTTGCAGATAATGTTGTAAGATTTCGTCATGCATTGCGTCACATTGTGTTCAGCGATGTATTCTGGTTCTGCTTACCTTAGTCGGCGCGCTTGGCGACGACCTGGAGAGAGGCCCCAGGAGTCCAATGTTTTGGAGATGCCCAGCGGTGTTACTCCTGGCGTCATGGTGTAGGGAGCCATCGGGTATACCTTCAGGTCACGACTTGTAGTGATCGAGGGAACTCTGACTGCTCAACGGTGCGTCACGGACATCCTGCGTCCCCATGTGTGACCTTTCATGCGACAGTATTGTGGTGTCATTTTACAACAGAACAACAGTCGTCTACACACGACTCGTGGCTATATGACTAGCTACATGATATTGAGGTACTCCAGTAGCCAGCAAGATCCCCAGATCTGTCCCCGATAGAACATGTATTGGACGAGCTCGCTCCGTCCCAGTGCCGGTATCCAGGATTTCAAGGACCAGTTACAACAGTCAGCTTGCCTCAGGAGAGGATACAACAGCTTTGTGACACGCTTCCCCATCTTTGTATTCAGGCCATACTGATAAATGGGCTCACACTGCAAATTTCTTTTTAAATTTTACTGGTTTTGTAATCACTGAAATAACATCACATTCCTTCTCAGCTAGTGAAGTTTCATTTCGTTTACTCATATCTTTCTGAGAGCCTCATTTTTTTTTTTTTTTTTTTTTTCGTCCGACAGTGTATATTGCAAAGTAAGCTCAATATCACATGCTCCAGTGTCGACTGTGTACAGCATCCTGCTCGGCAGCTGAACTGTATGAGGCCTCAGAAAATGCACTGGAAGTGGCAAAGTACTGGTCCAGTATAATTTGATGATTGTGATTGTGTAACTGTATGTTTCTGATAAGAAATAATAATAATAGTAATAAAAGCTGAATATGAAAACTTTGCTTGCTATGCTAACAACGTTCCAAAGCGTACTAGATGTACGTGTTTTTATTATTTGTTGTTTGAATGTTGTCGATATATGGGACAAGTTTCAAGTCCCCATGTAAGAACATTTTTGAGACAGACTATAACCAAAATAACATAAAATAGATCTGAACGGTTTTTCGCGGCATTAATCTCCAGTGATAATTACGGAAATAACATTTTAGCAGTCTACTTGAGTTATAAAGATCTATTCCCCATACGCTGCCGTAGAAAACTGAATATAATGTAATTTTAAATATGATGTACTGTTAAGTGTGATGGAAATATATTTCGTGTGCTAATTTGAAGTAAAATTTTTAGTTCGTATACAAGCTATGTGTCAGACGGCCAGACTGTTGATAATGGTAATCTAAAAACAAAAATTTTAATTTTTGCGAAAACATGTCTGTACAATGAAGAAATAACCGGTTTCATATGCTACTACCTGTGAAGTGCACGAATCAGTAGAAGATCGTCTACGCTCTGGAATTGCAGTCAGACGTGACCGTTTGCAGTAGACCTGTGGAGTTCAGAGAGACTCGTTCCCAGCTGGTGCGTGCGCGACCTTGGCGGGCTGCCCAAGGTCGCGGGCTGGCGGGCGGGCGCAGTCGACTGTTTTCGCGTCGGGCAGCTCTCAAGGTCGGTTACTGACTCCAGGGGGCGGCACTGCGGGGACGGCGCACACAACACGTTTTAAAGCGCCACTAAATATACGGTACAGCGTTATTCAAAAACAATCAACAGATTTTGTATTTTTATTTTTCCCAACTGTAAAAGATACAAATACGTGGTACACATCACTGGATACCGGAAAGTTCAAAACTACGCCTATTAGTTTCAGTTGCTGCCAGCAACGGCACAGTTGTCTGTTTATATGGAAATGGCGGCGCCACAGAAATAGTTTTGTGTGCTGCACTACGCAAAAACTGAATCCATTAATGAAGAATAGCGTGCCACCTCGACATAAACAGATTTACGATTTACGATTGGCGTAAAAAAATCGTAGAAGATGGTTGCATTTGTAATGGGAACAGCTCTGGTTGTCCTTGAACGTTAAATGAAGTTGTTGATCGTAACGAAGTGTTTCGCACGGAGTATACAGTATGTACACAATAAAACTGTGAACCTCTCTCTATCCAACCAATTTAGGCACGTATTTGTATTTTTTATAGTTTGAGAGAAACAAACCAGCAAAATCTGCCTTCTTTTTGAATCACCCTAAATGTCATATAATGGCCTTATTGTAAGGTGGTAAGACATCATTAAAAATTTAGTTGTTGGGTTGAGGAACTATAAAAGGAAAAAAAGCAAAAAATTAAGGTAGGAAATGAAGTATCAAAAGAGGTGAAAATTAAAAAAAGGGGGTACCACAGGATAGTGTATTGGGACCAGTACTGTTCATTATTCTCATTAATGATCGTCTTGATGGTTTACATTTTTAAGTTAGGTTACTTACATATGATATGATGTTACATAATTAGGATTAAAACTAGACTGGACTGCAATCAACTACATGGGGATCTGGACTGGATATCAAAATCTCATTTTCGCCGCCTGAATTTTGCTCTTATCTCTTGCTTTAGTTTATCCGAGATTCAGTAAGTTAACATTGAATGAAAATAAACGTCTACAAGAGTCAGCTTATTACGTACACAGATAAAAACTAAAGGTTTTTTTTGATTGTAGAATCGGGTAGGAACTGCTTTTTTTTATGGTATTCGGCAACTTAAACCATACAGCCAGCTGAACGTGATCATGACTCTTGCAGTGTATCAGTTTCTGCAGTGCGTTGCATTAGCTTCTAACAGTGGACACTACAGGACGGACATGACAGTAACACACACACAAACACACAAGAACACTGATGCCCTTGGCCGGATTCGAGCCGGCGACTTTCAGCACGTGGAGCTGGCAGTCTAGCCCCTACGCTACCGAGGCCGGCTATCAAGTGCTTCTTGAAGATTTGAAATGCAAACATCTTGGCATGACAGTTGATAGTAAACGGAACTGGGCAGGACACACTGGGAGTGGTATCGGGGTCCTTCATGTTTTGGAGAGTGTGATGAGGGGACGTAGCAAGAAAATAATACTGAGTAAAGGAATACTAAATGGAAGATACATTTATCAAAATAAGATTCGGTGTCTTGAATAAAGGGGACAAACTTAGATCCTCGGATTCTCTATTTACCTCGACGTTCTCCAGATTAACAGTTCAGAAATCATATAGGCAAATTCGAACTGATACAGACTACAGGTTAGCGGAAGGCAGAAATTTAATTGCTCTATATTTAGCATTAGTAATGGATTTCCACAATGGTGCGGTTTCGCGGAAGCTTAGGTGAAGTTCAAGGTTAGTGGAATGACTTGTGAACGCGCAGTGTGAAGTTGCAATTATCGCCTCAGCACTTCGACTTTAACGACTGGTGTTGTGGAGGTCGTATACTATACAGGCGCTCCAGAGAGAGTGCGAGACGCTAATAGTGGACAGGTGCCTAGTTAGTGTTAGTTCAACTGCACTTACTGGACGATGGCTTCCTGCATTTTGTGACAACTCTAACCATGGGAGACCGCCAATTGTAAAATTCGGATTCGATTCATACTGTGTGTTATAAGAACTAGTGGCCACAAGTGTAGTGTGGGAAAGCAGTAACATGCGCTTCTTCGCCGCTGTCGACAATATCGGCATTGAAGTATTCCATTGCATTCAAGTACTTTCTTCGTGACGGAGAATTAGAGCGGCGCGTGGCGCATTGGGCAAGCTCTCTGCCTTGTAACCCCGTAATCACTGGATCGAATCTCACTGTTGGCAACATTTTTTATTTATTGAAATGTGTATGGAGATAATTCCAGGCAGTCAGTTTCAACGACTATACATATAATAAGTTTTTTAATTTCGCGTGTCGTGAAAAAACTGACTCTTTCGATCTTCGTAATGAAAGCTTCCGGCTATTCGTCTCTTCCTGATTCAATTGTGTCACCACTTTAACTCTTTCTGCAACGACCGTACCACTCTTCCGTCTGTAACACCAAATTAAAAGTGAGTATTGACTGTCAACGTAACTGTACAGGTTTCCTGGCGTTAGCGGTGTGCAAACTGTGTTGACTTCGTGGTGCAATGATCACTGCTCGAAGCCTGCGTTGTATGCTAGATTTCTGTTTATCACCCTATGTTGTACAACCAATTCGTTGAACGGTAGTTACTATAATTTCGAGCAGAATTGAGTTAACTAAGGACCAAAAAAAGATTAAAAACGTTTCATGACTGAAATTAATACACATAAAGCGTAAATGATAATAGTGAACACAATTTTTTTTCAGATTTAAACTCTTTCCTCTGCTGTTGAAATTTTTAATTCAACGTGACCAAATATGATTTCCAGATACTCTTTGTATCATGGAGACTAGTTACAAGATATATCCATCCTACGCTTCATTTCGAGAAGTTTCGTCAAGTTCACAGATGTTACGCAAGAGCTAGCTGGCGTAACGCGTTGCCCTTTTCCCTCCCGGTTGGTCAAATCACGTGACACTTGGTCCCTGTTGACCAAATGCGGAGCTTCTATTGACGCTTTTTCACGTGTAAAGTGTTAACCTCAGCTCCGAAATGTAGCCGATGGTCATATAGGAATACTGCACAATAAAATCGTCGACCAGCTAGCGAAACAGCACCAACGAAGGGCACTTCGCAAGCATCCAGCTAGCTTGGAGGGATTTTATCAAACTAGTCACTAGGAAGGCACACCTTAATTGGAATGAAGACCCATCCCGACTCAGCTACTCAGAGGAAAACTATGCAGCAGTACAACCTACAATACCAAAGACACCGTGGTTTGCAGAGCACCAGACACATAAGCAAGAAGACACATCACAACCATTATTAGGATGAGACTAGGTCACGGGTGCTACCCACACCACTTATGCCGCCTCCGTATAATAGAAACACCTATATGCACGTTCGATCAATAGAACTCCGACCTCAACCACATCATGCTCTCCTGTTCCCGGTTTCAGCCACAACGCAAGAGATTCTACAGGCGCCTAGAACAGCTTTCTCAAATTTCCAGCGAACATTACCACCATTCTACAATAAAAAAATATACAGGTCTATAAAACAATCATTCGATTCCTCCAAGACACCGAAATGAAGATTTGAAGCTTCGAACACGCTGTAAGAAGACAATAACAAACATATGATAATGTTGAATGCTGGCTAAATGGTATCAGACCAAAGGCCAAATAAATATATAAATAAATAAAAATGTAGGCGATAAATACTTCTAACTACGAAAACAGATTATAGAATAACAAATGAGTAATGTTGCTCGTCACCCAAATGTATTCGCAAGTTGCAGGATGCTTGAATAGCGTTCTGACAATTTGCCATCGCGAACGTATTCAACAACTTGTATGCATCAAAATTCTCAGCTTGTAGCGGTATACGCCGTTGGGGAGGTAAGGGTGAAAACCTTTTACTTCTTTTTCTAATTAAAAGAACCCTAGGCTACTAATTTATTGGGTACTCATAATGGCGTACAGGCGAGGCTTATTTATCGTTAACATTGACACATTGAAATACGATAAAAAGAACTATGCAAAGCCTCTTCTTACAATTGCCAACATACTAAAAAATAAACAAAGCATTAAAACACAACCACTTTAAAAATTATTCTTGAAACAAACTCCCAATGTTAATTGGCAAGCAAGAAAGCTTCATACTCGATTTGTTTAAATGAAAGTTCCCTTCACAATGATCGGGAACCATAAATCAAATACAGTATTGACATTAACTGTATCCGATCTCAAATGCCGGGCGCCAGGATAATTTAAGAAAGTCTGCCCCAGCTAGCTCAATATTTGGGGGTGCGAGAACTCCTAATCATTCAGTGGTCGTTACAGGGCTGTACTCAATGACCGAATGAAAGTACCACACTGTACTGTAGAATTATTACCGTGATGGCGATGTATTTCCCGCGACGGCGGAATTACTATAGCCCCTTGGCTATAGCGGACAATGCACCACGTCCGTCAGCAAGCGTACTGGATGCGTGCACAGTGAACTCACTGTACAAGACACGCTTATCGACCCTCAGGTTCGATGCCAAGACGGAGCGATCTCCAGCTTCGGAAGATCCGCTCCTTCTAGTCTGAAGGCTCGGAGCCAAGTCCTCTCCAGCGTCCGCCGGAAAAAGCCTCCTCCCGTCGCTCGTGGTTTACATAGAGCAAAAATACACCGGCATTACAAAATGCAAAGGATAGTCTCTCTCGATTGGTTCTGCCATTTTTAAGCTCCTCCTTCCGGCTGTGACGATAGGCGAACCTTGTCTTTCTCGATTCGTGTGAACTCGGGATAGCCTCGGACTTATTCGTCACCTGTGACCTCCAAACTGCCCGTTCGTAGACCTGGGGCTTGGGTAGTTTGTTCACCTCAGTGTACCGTTTCCCCAGAGCCAAGGGACTATACGCTTGACCAACTGCGTGAGAAAGGGGTAGCTGGTGTCCATTGTCCCTGGCAGCCGCCGGCCTGTCGCGACAATCTGGCGCGTCTAGCAGGGAGGTCCCAAACACACTGACAATCCTCTCCGATAATTCCTTTCTTATTCTTTTTATATATAAAAATATACAAAATATTATATATAAAAATCTACGGAATGACCCATATTTGGTCATTCTGCTACAAGCTGGAGATTCACAAATAATATGACCGTCACAGCTTTGAAATATCGAAAGCCCTTATTTAAATTCGATGTTATTTCTGATTATCGGTTTTTTTGTTCGTTAAAATATCACCACAAAATCTGTCGCTGTTAATCAAGAAATCATTTTGAAACGTTTTCCAAAAATTCACTAATTTGTCCGTCTGACAATTCTGTTACAGATTATTTCCTTCCATTAAAAATGGAAAAAAAAAAATCGACTCGAATTTAAACATTTCCATTGATCCACCAGCTCAAATAAACAGTAAGGAATTATCAAGGGTTTCCGAATCGTATTAATAAGGATAAGCAATACATTATCATCATTGAAGAAAGACTAAAAATATCTCGTACTTACAAGTATTATTCATCACATCACATACCGACAGCGTGGTGGGAATTAAATCGTGTATCCAGATTTTCAGTTTTCACTTTATAGGAAATCAGCCAAATGGCTCCTTACTGACTTTGAAAATTGGGCACGTAAGAAATCTCTTTTTTTTTTCTTATGACTTTACGCCTCGTCGACGTCGAGGTCATTAGAGGGGGGACGGGACTGGGGACAAAGAACGGAAAGGAATTCGGCCATGGACTTTTTTTTTTAAACGAAACATCCCGGCGTTCGCTTGGAATGATTTGGGGAAACCATCTAAAACTCAAATCTGGATGCCCGGACGGGGATTTGAACCGGCGTCCTCCCGAATGCGAGGTCAGAACCTTAACCACCCACCCACTACATAAGAAATCTAGTTGAAAGGAAATTGCAACAACTCAGTTCTATCCGGCGTGTTTGTAATTAATGTCTGTGATACCTCTTTCATTTTAGCAATTTGATCGTATTACAGCAGTTTTAATTGGTTTCGAAGCGAGTTAGTAATTAATTCATGGCTGAAAATCGTCTGACGCTGGGTCAACTTTAATTGTTCCGAGAAGCTGACGTAATACGCAGGGTTCTGAGAAAGGCAACTCAGATCAGTGTTTATGTTCCCAGATTTTCGCTTAGGTTTCATCAATATAATGAAAGGAGACATTGCCAAGTGTTTGAATAAGAATGGTGCTCCATTTTTTCCTGATGAAATTAAGGGTGAGCTCTTATGCCGAGAAGAGTCCAGAAATGGCTAAATCAAGTGATACTATTGCACAGTCAAATATTCGCACAGTCAAATATTCGCACCTTTTTTTACTATCTTTCTCCTGGGAGCGTGGGTTGTACAATGTCTGTAACGCTATGAAAATCTGTCCAGCAGTTTTTGTTGAATCGCGGTCAACGAAGCCAACAGATTGGCGTTAAATGTAAGTTATCTCTCATAGTCCAAACATTTACAGTTAAGTACATAAGAAATCCAGTAGCATGTCGCCATATTACTGTCACTTTCATAATTTATAATACGAGTAGAGTATGGTAAAATCACGAGTAAAAGCGATACTTGTGCCCGTTATGCTCGAAAGTAAGAAGTTGTGTTAATATCATTTCCGATCTTATATGCCATTCCTTTACATACCTGTATTTCTGATAATTCAGTACACTCTGCTGATATTAATTAGGAATATAAGGAAGAAGAAACATTAAAAATTTATATGAGGAGTTTTTTTTGTTAAAAAAAGGTGGATGTCGTTTGAAGAGTAACGTTTTCTTGAAAAAACTCTCCCCATGGTCTCACTTGCCAATCTACACCCACTGGAATACTGTAAATAGACAGTATGCCGTATGGGATGAAATTACCTATCATGTGCTGAAATCACTGCCATCGTTCTTAAAATCTATGTTACTAAAATTTCGGAGTAATTATGTAGGAGATGTATACATTCGTGTTATAGAAATGAGACACCATTTCGATTGGTGCCGCTATGTAGGACATCGCTGGAACGTGGAAAAAGTAATCAATTAAAAGAAGTATTTGCGGCTGGGTGTGTCCCCTATTTTGATATTGATAAAGCGCTTATTAAAGATAAGCTGCTATTGTTTTGGCCGCTGCGCGATAACGGGTGACTAGGATCAGCCAGTCCTGTGCTGCAGCGCTCGCTCACTGTTTTATTCAGGTCGTCCCGCAAATTGATTCGACACAAATGCCTGCCCGCTTCTATCTGGGTGTGTCTTGCGGCAACAAGTAGTTAAACCAGGCAAACCAGCACGAGTCCTGGTCATTTACTACCAATGCAAACATTCATGAATGGTATCGTCCTTGTTTCTAAGTATAGCAGACGTGTAATGTTACAACTTGATTGACTGCATGTGGTATCTTGATTCTTGTTTCGGTTACCAAGTGATGTTTCAATTCCAATTAGCTGAAATCGAGAGGTTACTCAGCAAAAATGAACTCGAAGTCAATGATGTACAGAACTGAAATAGATCATCGAAGATTTACCAAAGATCACGCTGAGATTTACTAATTTTCAGAAAGAATATACTTCTATTGTTTCAAACTACGAAAAATAAAAGATAAGTCATGCCAACGTTCGCGAGTTCTGATTTACGACTAAATGTTGTTGAAGTGCATCCGATCGTTAAACAGTCATATTGCAGAATTTCATCGAATCATTGAAAATGTTAACAATAGTTGAAAAGGTTCCAACACAGTCAAACTTCGAAAAAATTAATAACAATCTATAAGACAGAAATACTTATCAAAACTGTAGTAAACACTGTAACTAACACTTTGAAATAAGTGATTAAATATGCTTAACTACCATTTAACCCTGGCAAAGTGTCTGTGAGACTAACTGCTTAGTTCATATACTTAAATAAAATGCATTGCGCCTGTAAAGTGGACGTGAACTAGATAGCTCGGCAACCTTCGTTGAGTCCGATGACGCCCGAACTGTTAGTTACACTGGCTGCCACCGCAGCGCTGCTTGGCTAACCAGGAAATTACAAATAAATAAATGCATTGATTTTATTTGCGCTTGTATTGTTAAAAGGAAGTATAAATTTCAAAAATAAATAATTACATTTGATTTTATTAGCACTTAGATTTTTAAAAGGAAGTGTTATTGTGGTGACAGCTAAAATGCAATTGTCTGTTGTGTAGCAGAGATAAAATATTACTATTTGAGGTAGAAATATAAAAATTTATAATGCGGCGTTAATTTAAATTTACATGATGCTTTTTGTTTATTTACAATAAGTAGATGCAGAAATTCACGTAAGAAGAACAACATCTGATGTTTACGCTATATTCTCTATTCGGATTTTTATTTCGTGGTAAAGGTCAACACTTAATTTACTTTTTATGAATTTTAAAAATTTCTGTGACGAGGAAGGAATGAACATTAATGTTCAGAAGACAAGAGGAGAATGGTAATACATACAGGAGGTTGTAAGTTTATAGGAGTACGCTCAAAATATAAATTTTTAGTTACCGAACTTTTAATGTAGTACGTATTTTCCGTATTTTAATATTTTTTTTATTTTTATGAGTCGTGTCATATTATATTACTTCTGTATTGAGTATGACCTAAGTCTGTTGTAAAGAGAGAGGAGACTCTCTGTTATTATTGTGACAAAGACGAATGTATCGACTACCAAGTTACGAATAAATAATATTACAGGCCGCTAAGAGGAAATAAATAAATTGATACCAAGAGTAATCGTATTGACTTATAAATACAGAGTTCAAAGTTGAACGTCTGTGTTGTGCTTTCTTGAAGGTTGATAAATATTACGGTAGGTTTTGGTCGATACTGGCAACTTCGACAGATAGTCGACATGTATCAAAACGGTAATACTATTCCTTAGTATCGCTAAACCTTACAATGTATAACTATGAAGTTCCAGATAGATAATGAATTTTCAGATATCTTGGTTTCATAATGAAAAGGAAGATAAACACAGTGATCAAGCAATTCAGATTTGCGTTGACAAAAGAAGTTATCAACAGGAAAAAGGACTTCGGTGTGGCCCTATGGTAAAAAACTTAGAAGAGAAAAAAAATTGTTTAAATGTTTAGTTTTGAGTGTGATGCTATATGGTTCAGAGACATTAACTTACAGGAGAGAGAAGGAAAGTAAAGATTTGTGATGGAGGGTGGAAAAGATTAGTTGGATGAATATTGTGGAGATTGGATAGGTTCAGATGAGAGGAGAAGTATCTTTAAGACTGTCAGGATAAGACATCTGATCATTATTGAAATTTTTTTCGAAGATACTGGGAATGGAAAAAGAAAGAGAGCAGCTAACAAGGATAGAGAAGATGGCGGAAGATAGAGACGAGTGAAGAAAACGTAGGCATCACACTTATTATTTTTATTATTAATGAATGCGATCAAAATAAATCGGTTATTGCCAGTTTGATGACCCAACGGGGAGTCGAATTCAGGTTATATACCAAGCGCCATAGTTACAACTAAGTTTCGTGTGTACAAGTGTCAAGGTAGTACTCGCATTACCCTGTGACATGCTCGTACATAGCACCAACTAATGAAGAGATGGTAAACAGCTCTATAGATTTTGCGACGGATCAAGTACCGGCACGTGGAAGCTATTGACTTTAGATCTCCCCCCGATTACATCCCTTCACTGAGAAGGACCGCTTGTTAGCAGGTTGACTGCGGGCATTAAGAGCATTAATGCTGTTACATGTTTCTGAGGCTACGTGAGCGATGAAGTAAATTAGACGAGCGAAGATAGTGATGGAATTAAGCACTCCAGACATAATGCAAACCTCACATCACTTCTTCCGTACCATGCCTAACGAGCCATGTATATAAACCAAATTCATGATCAATATAAAAATTTAGAAGCTATGAGACCTACTAAAACCTTCAGCTTCCACTTGCGGGTAAGTCACATCCGCAAACAATTAATATATATGCCAGCGTCGATAGCTTAGGGTCTAAGAGTTCGGGAGCGGTCGTTGGTGTTAAATTAAGCGTTGTTCGTCTTATGTCGTCCTTCCCTTGAATTATCATGTTATTATCTATGCATTTATATAAAGCTGGAAGTGCGCTGTGTCACTACACAAACAATTAGGACTGAATTTTTGTACAGTTTTGAAGTCTGCGATGTATCTTATGACTCTACGTGTCCTGGGAACGGAGCAAGAAATAATATCGTAATTCACTTCTACCGGGAGCAATGAAGGGCCACAGATCAAGCTAAATCTCATATGAATACTGATTTGCAAGATATCCACCAAAGATCACGCTACAACACAGATAAACCCTTTGGATTCTGTCGACATTTTGTTTACTACATATCATTAGTTATTTATTTTTTCAGTTTTCCTGAAATATAGTATGTTATAATACACATAAATCACTAAATCAAAGATTAACACCGCAATAAGCTTAACAAAATTGTGGAATTTAATTTACGGTAAAGGTTGCGATCATTTATGCTTTGACGCTAGAAGAAAAACAAAAGGCATACGCATTAGTATATTAGGTCCTCACGGTAGAAGCAGTGGGAAAATTCTAGTTGGAATATAACATCACTCATCACACTTCGTGACAATATACATGGCTACGGCAAAGAATACCCGAACTAAAAAACATTATTGCTTTGGTTGAGCAATAACGTCAAAAATAACGTTATAAGGTTATGAACATCATAAATTCATAAATGTTCAATGCAAACTTATCCCACCCTCTTTACAGCATCTCGGTTACAATTTGAGTGGTTGTAGTTATATTTGTTTTCAGTTCATCAATGTTAGTCAGCAATAGTGAAAAAAAACTAGACCTTTTTATATAGTCACATATAAAAACTGCGAAGGGTTAGATCAGGGATTCTCTGAGGACAGTTAGGATGAATATGGCAGCGACCTGCTTTATGACAAATCCATCGTTGCTGCAATTTTTCGTCAAAGTATTTGCCAGCAAAATAATTAGCAATCATGTTCGAAAACGAAGTGCCCAGTTTATGTCTTATAGCTACGGAAGAAACCTATTTCATCATATTCTGTAACAGAATGTTTTCTGTTGTTCCTTGCAATCTCGAAAACCTCGTATTGCGATGACTGAGGCTCATAGGGAAATTCACTGCCAACCAGATGAAACGTCTTAACTTTATTTTTTTTGCTTATGGCTTCACGCTTTGTCGACGTCGATAGCATTAGACACGGGAAGGGACTGGGGGCATGGAACTGTGACGAATTCAGCCATGGCCTTTTGAAGGAAGCATCCTGGCATTCGACTGGAGTGGTTTGGGGAAACCATGGAAAACCCAAATCTGGATGCCCGGACGGGGATTCGAAGCTTGTCCTCCCGAATGCGAGGTCAGAACGCTATACACTCACCCACCACGCTCGGTGAAACTTCTTAACGTCGTCTTCACAGTGATTTACAGAATACCGTACTACGTTGTTGGCCTCCAGTGATATATCCTTTCAGATTTAGAATTTTCTTTTGCATTCACCAAATGTACGCCAAGAAAAGAAATAGCTTCTGCTACACTTGATAGAGGCTTGATAGATTCTTTCCGTGTGATAAAATACAGATATATCACAATTATTCTATTGTCATGAAATGGCTGGATATTTTATCCATGCTTTCACATAGTCAAGATAATGGCGTTTAAAAACAATTTTGAACATCTATTTGAAGTTTTTAATGGAGTCCTGTTTATATAATAATCTAGCATGGTATCTGTCAGTTAAAAACAGCGGTTGAAATTTAAGTGTTGAATTTATAGCTAGTGATACAATTACTACTAATGAGCCATTGATACTCAATTAATCTGCACTCATCCCGCCTTGGGTTGATCACAGACAATGGCCGTTAAAACAAAAAACAAAAAAAACAAAAAAAAAAAAAAATAGCTGGCATGAGCTACAAAATAAAGTAAAAGAAAGTTTACAAACACAAAAGTAAGCTTCTTCTGATCTTTTTTATTCTATCCGATTTGGTGCACATATTAAAGAAAGGACTACGCCTGCACTTTTAACTTAGTAACTGTGAAATGTTTGGCCCAACATTTGTCTGTCTTTTAATTTCTTTTCTAATAAATCCTTTTTGGAATTAGTCACTCATAGGCAACAGTTCGCCGACACTTAGCAATAACTAAAAATAATAAAAAACCATCAGTACAATGGATTCCACATTCTCTCACAGCCGGGTTCTCATCCGTAGCACCCGCTTGCTGTGTCTGTCCGCCTGATCAACGATATTAATATAACACAGCTCTTGAGGCAGGGCCGCCAACCCATAAACATAAAATACATTATGAGAACGCAGATGTTATTGGTAATAAGCTGGAAACTCTTGATAACAATAAAAAAAGGAAATAAAATTAAACCTTAAAAAAATATACTGTCCAGCCATCATGATTTCGACTTTCCATGTTTCAGTAAATCTCTTCGCCTGAATTCGGAGTTGGTTCTCCAAAAGACGTTGGACTACAATCCCTTCACGGCTATAATGACTTAAAGCCCTAACAAAATAAAAACTTTTCGAATCAAAAGCTCTCGTATAACTTACAACTTCAGTTTCAAGTTCAATGAAGTTGGATTTATTTTGGACGTTTCGGTCGCAAATGCTTTAATATGGAGGCCGTAACAGCATCTCAGTTTATTAGCCCCAACAACGGCGCACTGAGCTTCATGGGATGGCCTGTGCACGAATTCTGGGAAGATAAATAAGGAGGTGGCGTATAAAACTTATAGCACAGATGCGGTGCTTAGGCGAGGGTTATGGAGAGGAAAGTGCAAGAAGTTGCTAGACGTCATAGGAGATGACAGGACGAAATAAGTCAGACTGGCAATCACAAGGGAAATCTCTGCGCAAACTTTTTGATTAATATTCCGCCTCTCAATTTCATGTCGGGAGCTAGGAAATCAGCTTCAACCTTCATTATTCCTGGCGTAAATAAAGCACTCGGCGGTGATTTTCATAGGCCTCCGACTCGATCTTCGCCTATGGCACATCTTGCTGTGTAATGTGAAGTACGCCAGAACGCATCCGTAGTTCGGATTCACGTTAAATTGAAGGTCCCATATATCCGGTAGGACTACCGGGTTAGGCTAGGTAGCTACTATAGGGGCGGACTACGCAGCGGATAATGAACCCTGTCACCAGGTCATTACGACCACAACAGTTTAATTCTTATGATAACTTCGTTCCAACACCATCTCCGCAATATGCAATGGTAAACCATACAAAATAACATTTCTCCATCCCCTTTTATTTCTGATACTATTCATCCGAAAATAAAAAATTTATGCTTATATGTAGCCTGCTTAATTTTGCAAGAAACTTTCTTTCTGAATTTTTTTTGTTTTCGAAAAACAGATAATTGAGTGATTTTGACAAATCTGTACTTCATCAGATAAGATTTTTCACAAAAAATTATATGTTTCATTTGCTGAAGAATTTCATGAATGATATTGTAATGATACATGTATCTCGCTCACCTTTAGATCAGAAATTTGTTATGATATAATTAAAATATAGATGTGAAGTACAGTTTCTGTCAGGAATGGGATGTTATTATTATTTTTTGAAATGTAAAACAATATTTAAAAACAACAATCGAGTTACATAAATTCTGAGAAATGTCGAAGGTAATTTCTACAACAGATGAATATAATTTTTAAGCTCAGACCCCGAGTACAACAAGTCAGAATTGAAGAGGGTGGATATCTTATAACGACCAGCTCATGCCTTTGAATTTATATGATTATTATAGTATGGTTTTTTCCACTGTCAGCAGTCCCCAGTTCATTAAATCTCAGTCACCAAGTCTCTCCATCTCAGAAAATTCGTTACAACTTACGTCGCCATTTCTCTGCTGTATATGTTATAATCTGTGTCTTCCAGGTCAGTTCTTTCTTTCAACTGTTTCCTTTACTACAAAATTAAAGAAATTCCGTGTAATAAAATGGGACCGTGTGCAGTTCATCAGCATAGTTCGTTCATTACCCTTCTTTCAAAAACATCATCTTTTACTTCAATTGTTCAATTAATTTTCGGTACCCATGTTTCCGATGCTTCAGGTTTCCTTCTTTCTGGTATCCCCTAAACGGAAACTTCAGTTCTTCATAGTACTTATTCTGTACGTAGAATTTTATAAACTTCTTTCTGAGTCCCAGGTCAATAATATAAAGAAAATGATTTCCTTTCACTAGTGCTATTCTGCTTTTGCTTCAGCTGCAATAGTTAGTAATTTTATATGCTTAATGATATAATTTTCATAGCTCTTCCGCTACATTTTAATCCACTTTTTTATTTACCATACTATTATTTATTTGCTACAGATTCAGGCCATCAGCACTGAAGTTCTGGGAAAAGGGGAGGGGCACAGCCGGCCAAAAAGAATTTTCAACCACGTTTGCAAGAGTAAGAATAGAAATCAGTGGACCGAAGGAGTATAGTATGATATGATAGAGATCGGAATAACAGAAGATATAATATAAGGTACAGCAGCTTTCATAACATTGATATAAAATTTCTAGGGTTTCCAGGAGAATAGGAAATGTAATAAGCATCTAGATCCAAGAAAGGAAAAAACTGTAAAATGAAAGGATGAAAAAATATTGGAAATCAAGAAATGAATCATCGAGATGACACGATTCGATTACTTTTCTTATTCCTTACATGGTCAGAATCGAAGAGAAGAATTTTGCAAAATTTTCAGTTACGGATCAATGGGGGAAGAGCGGGACACACTTGCCCCGGGCGGCGGCATCAGAGGGACGGCAAAATCATGTTTCTAGGGACCTAGGGGCAGCAAAAGGCAAATTCATGTGGGGCGGCGAACATTTTTTTTTTAACTTCACTACTATCCCGGGCGGTAAAATCATGTATGAAGGGGTGGCGAACGAAATTCGTGTAGCGGTCACTTTTTTTGTTTTTTTTTCCTCTCACTCTCTCTCTCTCTCTCTCTGTACAGCAAATTTATATTCGGTTTAAGATAGCATTTGTCATTGGATACAGGACCCTGAAAACTACTGTGCTGTAGTTTCTGGTTTCAAGCATTCAAAGAAGGAACAAGTTGTTAGTGAAGTAAATATTCTCAGGGGAGCGTAGGTGCAGTGTTGGTATAATGGCAGCGCGAATGAAAACTGCTACAGAACGCTGAGGGCAGGATCGTCTGCTCCATGCTCAGTCATATCTGAAACGAAGTTCCGAGAAGGCATATTAAGTGCGCGACAGTTTGCGGAGTTTCTTGACCTGGCCTCGAGCTGTTTGATATGAGCGCTGCTCTTCTCTTCCTTTGTGCCGGCAGATAAGCGGGCAGCCAGTTTCCGGGCTGGGTCATAAAAGTTTGTGTCTGCCTCCGCGGTAGACACAACACGTTCCACCGACTCCGCGTGTGGGCGGCCATCTGCCAGGTCAAGTATGCAGAGGACGACGCGAGATAACTTTTATCCCTGGTCTTACTCAAAGTCTGGCTAGTGGAATAAAAAGTGGACAATCACACCGACTGCAAAATACACTGTCAGAAACAGTACATATTGGACGTTTTTTGGATGGATAAACTCTTATGAGTTCGCGTTATCAAACCGCTGTAATAGCAGTATATTTATAGCTATAAGTACAACATGTTGCGCTTGGACAGTAGTGAAAATATAAGATCATACTTGTACCTAATATACAGGGTGTTACAAAAAGGTACGGCCAAACTTTCAGGAAACATTCCTCACACACAAACAAAGAAAATATGTTATGTGGACATGTGTCCGGAAACGCTTACTTTCCATGTTAGAGCTCATTTTAGTTTCGTTAGTATGTACTGTACTTCCTCGATTCACCGCTCGTATTGTGGACGGCTGTGATACAATACGCCATTCTCCAGGGCTGCATCAGCGCATCAGATATTCCATGCGACGGAGGGTGGATGCATGTATCCTCGCTAACGGAGAACATTTTGAACATTTCCTGTAACAAAGTGTTTGAAGTCACGCTGGTACGTTCTGTTGCTGTGTGTTTCCATTCCATGTTTAATGTGATTTGAAGAGAAGTAATAAAATGAGCTCTAACATGGAAAGTAAGCGTTTCCGGACACATGTCCACATAACATATTTTCTTTGTTTGTGTGTGAGGAATGTTTCCTGAAAGTTTGGCCGTACCTTTTTGTAACACCCTGTATAAAACTGAATTTGTTTGTATGTTGTTTGTGATGTTAGTCTTCTATGCGTCCTTGTACCATTCAACCGATTGCGATGAAACTTTGGTGAGTTGTTGTGTGCGTGCCTAAGAAGGTTACTAGAAATCTTTTTTTTTTTTTTTTTTTTTTTTTTTTTTTTTTTTTTTTTAAAAAAACCACCTTTACTTCCCCAATACACACCTTGATTAAAATTCTTGTAAATATGTATAAATAATGAAAATGTATATTAATTATTATGTCAATCGAGTTTTATTTATATTTTGTAGATATAGAGACAGATTAATGTTATTGATTTTAATTTAAAAATTGTGAAATTTTAATTTTTGATACTACAATTAATTTGAAAATCCAAAAAACATTCTTATTTCTTCGTTTTAAGTTTTAACTTCTGTCGGCAATCCCCAATGACAGCCAATTGTTTTTTTTTATTCATTTAACACCATATACAGGTAGAGTAATTGTCCTAAAAATTCATGTAGAGATTCAGGTACCTCTGATTTTAGAAGTTTGTGAAAACGAAATAAATACTGTTTAAAATTCATGTATTTCTACCTGTTTGAGGCTGAAAATCTGTCAGAAATCGTGTCTTGAGCTAAAGTAATTTTTTCAGGTATTATGACGTTGTGAAGTTGCCTCCCATGCCTTCTCTATCCTCCCGTGACTTATTGATTTAATTGAAATCCGAACTAGAGAACGTCCTAGCTTAGTTCACTCGACCACAGCAGAAGTGATGAGACCCTAAAAATTCTCGTTAGGGTCAGAATCGAACCATTGACCGTGACGTTGCAAGGCAGTGGACTCAGCCATTGTGATACCAGCACGCTCCATTCTGAACTACAATATAGATGGAAAGGTACATAACGAACTGGTATTAGCGATTTCGCGTGAAAATACAATAGAACTATTATTAGCATAAGAAACAAAACGCTGTTTACACATCCAACAGATGCATTTTAACGACAGTAATATATGAGCATTACTAACGTACACAGGTGTGTTTGAAATTGATCTCCCAAGAATGAGGACGCTACATTGAATTTTTTTTTTTTTTTTTTTTTTTTTTTTTTTGCCTTGTTGACGTCGAGGTCATTGGAGGCGGAAAAGTACTGGGGGCAATGAACCGGACGAATTCGGCCATGGCCTTTTGATGGAACCATCTGGCATTCGCCTGGAGTTATTTCGGGAAACCATGGAAAGCTGAAATGTAGATGTGCGTACGGGGATTCGAATCCGCATCCTCCCGTATGCTACGTCAGAGCCACCACGCTCGGTATTCAGTTGTTCGGCTCCATGAAAACTGATCACCACCGAAGGGTCCAGGCAACGACTGATTGACTTCTGTGGCGCAGATGGAGTTGTATGGCGAGAAAAACACTTTCCTCTGTAAATGCTCCAACACAACCGTCCCTTTTAACTCACTCCAAGATCAAGTTTTATGCTCAGTCATTTAATTAAAACATGTTCTACTAAATGAAGTGAACTACACTTAATGGTTCCTTGAGGTTTATTACTAGGTACACAAAACACTGGTAAACAATAACAATATGGTACAGTTAGCGGATGACCGTCGAGAAATTTAGCCTGGTCCTGATCCGGGGTAGAGAGAGACGGCTTCTACTTCTCGCGAACTTCCGGTGGTCTTCTGTAGTTGAAGCTGGTTCCGCGGTCAGGCCGGAACTGGCGGTGGAGCGGCCGGCTACGCTTATATAGGCGGCCTGGCGCAGGAATTCCGTTGTGTGGTAGTACGGCGACCTCTGTAAGAAATAGTCCCACTTAGCTTCTAGATGATTCTATTTGTTTTCCTTGTTTGTTTTGATGTCTCTGCGCCTGTTTGGAGTCGTATATGTATCCCGGCGTGCAGGCGCGTTGTGTGTGAGGTCTGCCTGGCAGGGGCCTTTACTGGCAGACTGAACACTAAATATTTTATTTGTTTGCTTTTCAGTAAATAATTAACTGTCGCCACGAAGGTTGTGTTGATAAACGCTGAGAATTCTTTTCAGAAGTATTATCCCATTCCAATCCCTTGTTATTGAATTCAGGGCCGGCGTTGGGGGGGGGGGGGGGTAACGGTACACGCTCACTAGGGCGGGCCGCATCGCATCGGGTCGCATCGCATTGAGCGAAAGTGCTGCAACGCACATCTGGACGCAGCGAGTCACATTTCTTTTGTCACCGCCTTAGGTTCTCGACGATTATTCAGCCGCTTCTGCACTGCAAATGGACACATCAGACAAAGGGCTCTTATTTTTATATATTCATTGAAGAAAATTAAGCAGAAAAGGCAATGGGTTTAATTTAAAAAGGAATTTTCCGCATTTCTTAGGCACATTAGATGGCAAACATGTTACAACAGTTCTACAGAATTGCGATTCTCTTTATTTTTAATGCAGAAAAATGAATGTTTTTCATGGTTTTAATAGCCCTTGTAGTTGCAGTTGTATTTTTGTCACCGGAGGATTGGAAAAAAAATTAAGATGGCAAAACATTTAGCCACAACAATTTTTAGGTGAGGCAATGGCTGCTGGAAAACTGAATTTTCACGTTGACAAGTGAGATAAAATGCAGTATGTAATAGTAGTAAATGAAGCTTTTCCCCTTTCGAGATGACGCCTATTTCAGAATATCAGATAAAATGAAATGAAGAGAAACGAACTTTCAATTACAGGCTCAATAAACTATGGAGGGTGATCGATAACTGCTTTGGTGTTATAGTTAGAAGGTTTCAAATCTGTGAAAGAAGAATGTCGGTGTTACCTAATAAGATAAATAAAGTAATACTGGCCACGTGCTGCATTCATAACCTTTTGATTAACGATATTTGAATTGGGTTGCAGAAGGTAAGAACGAAAATGACAACAAAGAAATTTCAATACTTGACTTACACAGGTTTCTAGGTTACATCAGTAATCATTAAGATTTGGAATAATTTCACAAAATATTTTTAAACAATTAGATTAATTGGTAACACGAAGCTTTAGAAGCGGCATTCAAATAAAGTGAAAGAAAATTATAATACAAACGTAAAATAAACAAAAAATAAAATACGAAACATGACATTATACCTGGTTGTTTTAACTAGTTTCCTATTTCCTCTAATTTTTTTTTGTTTTTTTTTTTTGTTATTAGATTTTGCGTCTTGTAAATCATAAAACTCTTTGAAAGTCATTACTAATGAGATGCAGTGCTCTTTATCCATTACGTTTGAATAGTTTAAATTAAAACATACAAGCAAAGAATAAGTGAGCATGAGCTAGAAATTTTATAATTTTTTAATCTTAATAAAATTTCATAAAGTAATTAAATTTTCAGATTGTAATTACTTATATTACTTTCAGAAATCATCCACCATCCTGCGTGCAAATTTACAGCTAATTTTGTTGAAGTAATGTAGTTAATTCACAGAAATAGGAACACACAAGTTACAAAAGTCAATCACTGCTGACGGAGCTCCTATCGCAAACCCGGTCGCGACTGAGCGCATCGAGGCGCACAGGCGGAAAAATACGCCTGGCCAAGCGATCCGGCCGTGCGACGCGATGCGGCCCGCCCCGCCCCGACTCGACCCGCCTCTGGTGTGCGTTACCCCATTAGAATCAATGTAAGCGATTGCTGACGCATTTCTGCGATGCGACGCGACGCAATGCGTGCCGCCCTAGTGAGCGTGTACCTTAAGCGGGTCAAATGTACCCGGGCCCGCCGGCTGAAGGGGGCCCCGATCACCGGCTGCAGGGGCCCCCAGGCCTCGAAGCCAAGAATCCGCCCATTGTCGCCCGGCTAGTTTGTAGGTCTCCAATTTTACCCCGGACCCGAAATTCCTAGCGCCGGTCCTGATTGAATTCATTTTTCAGATAAATTCAAAGACATAACAAAGCTAATAAAAACCAGAGGAAAAAACTAGAAGCGTCACACCATATATCACAAAACAAGAACTTGAAGACGATGCTGGGAGGATAGTCAGACTTCCATAGCGGATCGTTTAAGTGAAATAATCGCAGCAGCGCCCTGGGGACTGACTGAGGATCGAAAGGTTTGAATCTCGGTCTTGGCTAGGGTTACCAACTTATTCAGAAAAAATAAAATATATTTATTTGTTTTTTGAAGAGGAAGATATAAAGTATATAAAAGAGGAAAAGAAGTATTTTTAAATTTAGGTATTTATTGCTTTAAATACAAATATTTTCTCGCTTACGGGACCAGCTATTAATTTTTGATTTCATTTTAGAGTGTTATAGTGGGTACCACATTCTAAATCTGGAATTATAGATAGATGAAAAAATAATTTTAATTAAATTAAGGACGCTCAGTTTCTCTCTTCTCACCATTTTCCATTCATTTCGTTTCGTCATAAGCACTAATATGTCATTTGGAAATTAATTACGTTTCTTGTATAGTTTACTAGAAATAAAGCATTTCCGCATAATTTATGGTTAGGATAAAGTATACCGACTAAAAATAATGTATCTTACTTCATATTTAAAGTACTGTTAGCAACTCTACGTCTATGGCCAGTGCGGCACAATCTCACGTTAAATAGGGCCTACAATTTATTCAACAGAAGATGATGCTCACAATATTTTGAAAATTATTGGAAGTCGATATTGACTGACTTACTATCTGTCTAGTCCCATCTGATGCAATGATAAAACTCACAGCGCATAGAATTGGCAAAGAATTTATTTTGAGGATTCCTATTCAGTTATATGTTTTCTCCAAGTCTCTATAGTTGTTTAGATGTCTTCAAATTTACTTTCTTTGGAGTTACTGGTGTATCACTATCATAAACAGAATCTGAATTCCTTGCCGTTTTAAACAACATAAAAGAGAAAATAATATTTGTTGCAAGTACAGAGATCAAGGATGCAAGCGGACAAAAATCCATGTCCGACAGGCACATTTCTTGCACGAAGTTTTGGAACTAGCATAAGAACGTTCCGTTCTATGTATTAGCAGGAAAAAGTATAATGTATAACGACCAAAAACAAAGAATGATGCTTTATTATAAAGTAAGGTTGGCAACCCTAGTCTCGGCGGACACACTCTGGCTTTGTACGCCTCAAGCTCGTTCCAACTCTTTCCTGGTTCGGAATCCACGTTATTCTCCAGCCGGTTTATGACCAGAGACAATTTGGAAGGTTATGTGTAATTCAAGAAGTTTGCTCTCAGAGCACCCATCACCTCGCCAACTACCCGTCACTGCGATCAGAAACGGAGATTTAAATATCGCTGCCGAATCGATAGATGAGCACGGTACGCGGGTTAATCCGTGGCGTGTCCCGCAGAGGTTATGGATTCCGTTACCTCTCCCACCAGTCATGCTAATCAGCAGGCCAGAGCTGTGGGCGACAAGCCGTCTAATTTACAAACAACATTAACTACAGCTAGCAGCCAACGCATTTCACTGTGGGACTCGGGAACTGTTAACCAATTGTGACTACCGGTTTGTATGTTTGTCATTTGCTTGGAACTAACTACTTCTGTAACATGAAATCATCACCTAATCAACGAAAAAGTGGGTGAGATGTACCGGTTCAGTGGTGAGATATTTCTTGAAAATACGCTGATAAACTACTTGGAACTTTATCTTCACGAGTAGATAGAAGATTGCTGTTAATTTTTTCAGTCCTTAGATTTACATGTTTTTAGTCAGGTCGACAAACGATTTACAACTTTCATGTTGATATAGTCTTCTCGGGAGACTAGCCGAGTGTTTCCATCTTCTGGTGAAGTGAAGATAGCGACGGAGTTTCAGATCACCTTGATTACTCGGCTAGTCTCCCGAGATGACTATATCAATTCTCAACGCCAAGATAAACTTTCATGTTAATTGATATAACTTCTGAATAATCAGGTAGTTGATGAAATAACAAGACCATCGATATACATTTTCTTCAATATTCTATTCCGCCGAAATCCTGACGGTGGATAACCTCGGACATTCTTCGGAATGATTCTGTATGCACTGTGGAGAAAGGTAACAAACGTCTTTGGTGCAAACTGCAAGTTTCGAGTGATGAAAATTTTCTTCTCCAGCGGTAATCCAACCAGCTAATCAGCTGGCTGACGCTTGACATCATAGTAATACCACAATTATATCATTATTATTGTATGCCAAGAACAACAAAAAACATGTCAATCAGATAACTATATCTGTGGATTCAAGCCATCTTCTGGTAGCTGGTCCAGCTTGATGCAGTGTGAGAAGGCCTCCAGATAATCTTCTTGCTGGACAGTCCATCACTATGTGGTCAGCAGTTTGTATACCACCACAGTCACACAACGTAAGGGGTTGATCGAAAGTATAGAGAAAGTACAGAGAAGAGCCGCTCGATTCGTGACCGCTTGCTACAGTCCTTATGAAAGCTTCACAGAACTGATTAGTAGACTAGGCTGGGAGTCTCTGGTAGATAGACGATGCACGTTTCGTTTAAACTTATTGGTAAACATGCGTAGTCCCACTTTCACTTTTGAGTGTAGTGAAATACTTCTTCCACCAACCTATTTGAGTCGGAAGGACAGGAAAGATAAAATTAGAGAAATAAGGTGCCGGACTGATTCTTATATTAATTCTTTTTTCCCTCGTACCATTAGGGATTGGAATGTACAGCAAAGAGATTAGCTTTGGTGCTGAGCACCCTCTGCCACCCACAATTTTGTGAATTGCAGAGTATATATGTAGATGTATGTAGATGTAGAACGCATCTTCACGGAGACCCCACTTATGCAATGTTGCATTGCACACTCCGTGACCTGTGCGAAATCTGTTCAATCGAAACCAGAGACGTCTAAGCAAGTCAAACCTTGGGACACAGGTTGTCAGATCTTTTCCAAGCCCACAGTGATGTGGGCTGTTGGCTTCCCACTCCTTTCTCCACTCTTCATACAAGTTAAAGTTGTTATGTCTGAGACAGGCTGCTTCCATGTAGGCAGGTCTCCTCGATTTTAATCGTGTAAGAAGCAGGTAAAGAAGGTCATCATGCAGAGGAATCATGTTGTTTTCCTGCACTCCTTCCAATTTTCTAAGCAACATCGATTTTCTCCTCAGATATGGTGGAGGAATGTTGGAAAGTATAGGCAGCCAGGATACTGGGGTAGACCTAAAGACACCACTCACTGTTCTCATAACTGGACCACAACTATATGATCCAACGAGATAGGAGCCTCAAGATTAAATTTTTCGGTGGTGAAAGACGCCGATTATAACCGATGTGTGGAGAAGAATGGACAAGGGAATAAATAGAGGCTAAGTATCTAGTGCTTCAACTCATAAGACTGCGTTGGCTGCAATAAGCCTCCTTATTTAGTTTTATGGTACTCAGGCAATTATGCCGTTACCAAATAATAATTTTTGCCTGATGATGAGAGGCTGTTTCTTCTTAAATAATGACTCAATGATTAAAATATTTTCTTTAACTCAGATAAAGTTGCATATACGGGAACACGAGACTTAAAACACTGAACGTACAACAAACGCACGGTAAGAGTAAAATTCACTCCAAAAGCATTGCATGCTAAAAACATAACTTTAAATAAACCTGAAGACCTTTATACTGTTAACAAAGAGAAACTATCGCAGAAAACCGCACGCTTTCGACTTAAGAATAAGTTGTTACGCAACGAATGTGAGCCCTTTCAACAATTCTCAAAGTGACTAGCATATTGAAACTATTTAGCTATTGCGAAAATCTTAAGTTGCAAAATGAGACACATAGGCTGACTTCGCGAATCACGGTAGGCAAGCTGAAGTGAACTACACTTAACGGTTCCTTGAAGTTTATTACTCGGTACACAATACAACAGGTAAACCATAAACAAATGTGGGTACAGTTATCAGAAGACCGTCGAGAATTTCAGCCTGGTCCTGATCCGGGGTAGAGTGACGGCTTCTACTTCTCGCGAGCTTCCGGTGGTCTTCGGTAGTTGACGCTGGTTCAGCGGTCTGGCTGGAACTGGCGGTGGAGCGGCCGGCTACGCTTATATAGGCGGCCTGGCGCAGGAATTCCGTTGTGTGGTAGTACGGCGACCTCTGTAAGAAATAGTCCCACTTAGCTTTTGCGCCTGTTTGGAGTCGTATATGTATCCCGGCGTGCAGGCGCGTTGTGTGTGAGGTCTGCCTGGCAGGGGCCTTTACTGGCAGACTGAACATACCTCCCTCCCGGGGGGGGGGGTGGAAGCGATGTCTGCGACGTCTGCGAGGTCGTCTGCCGCGGCGCCCTGGAGCAGACTATGAAGGCTACCTCCAGGGGAGTACGGAGCTGTTCCCCTGGCGATGCGTGCCGACCTGCGTCGTGGTACAGGTTGTGGTGGAGGTACTTGTGGAGCTAACGGCATCGGTTCGTCGGCGTCGATGGCCGGGGGCTGTACGGGGGGCGCTGAAGATGGTCCCCGCAGGTGGTCGAGAGGCTGCGGCTGAAGGGTGTCGGAGCGACCGACAGGTTGTGGCGTCGTTGGTGGCGCTGTAACTGTCCCTGAGCAACGGTTAGACGGCAGGAGTGGTGGAGGTGGCAGGGAAGGAGAGGAAGAAGTGGATGGCCGTGCCGTGGTGGAAGAGGACGGTGCCGTGGGGTAGCGCGGACGTAGTTGGTTTCGATGGCGTCGCACTATCCGGCCATCCAGGCTGACGTCGAACAGTTGGCGGCCCCGGGGCCGCTGGATGACCCCCGGAAGCCAACCGGCCCGGGAGCCAAACCCGCGGGCCCAGACTAGGGAGCCCGGGGTGAAACGGAATGGGCCCGAAGGTACCTGTACTTTGGGCGGGGGTAAGAGGAGATGGAGGAGAGTGCGAGGTTGGCCATGTGTTCGGCAGCGGAGGGTCCCGTGACGACTATGTCGTCGAGATAGTTGATGCATCCCGGAATATCCTGGAGAAGTTGTTCGAGATACCGTTGAAAAATCGCTGGAGCACTGGCCAAGCCGAACATGAGCCGGTTGAGTTGGAAGAGGCCAGAGGGAGTGTTGATGACTGTGTATTGTCGGGACTGGATATCCAAAGGGATTTGAAGGTATGCTTCTGCCAGGTCAATTTTTGTAAAGTAGGTACCTCCTGCTAGTTTACGGAAGAGGTCGTCCGGTCTCGGAAGTGGATAGTCGTCTACCAGCAGATGCGGGTTGACGGTGGTCTTAAAGTCACCACAGAGACGTAAGCGGCGTCCTGGCTTCTGAACTATGACCAACGGCGTGGCCCAGGGGCTGAACCGCACCGGCTGGAGGATCCCTTCGTCTTGGAGACGTTGAAGTTCTTCCTGAAGTGGTTGTTGAAGCGCTACGGGTACCTGGCGTGTCCGGAAGTATCGAGGCCGTACGTCCGGCCGGAGTTGGAGTGATGCTTCGAAGTCCTTTGCACAGCCGACGCCTGGTGAGAACAGGTCCTGAAACTCGGTGCAAAGGGCGTCCACTTCAGGAAAAGGAACATGCTGAGATACGAGGTGTATGTTATCCTCAATTGAAAATCCGAATAAGCGGAAAGCGTCCAGTCCAAATAAGTCTGCTGTGAGAGAACTGTTAACTACTAAAAAGGGGACTGAACGATGTACAGACTTATACATGACGTTTGCTGTGAATTGTCCCAGGAGTGCTATTTCCTGTTTGTTGTATGTCAGGAGGCGCTTGGGGGCCGGCGAGAGGGGGGGCGAGCCAATTTGGACATAAGTAGTATAATTAAGCAATGAGACTGCTGCTCCTGTATTCGACTTGTAGGCGCAGGGGCTTGCCATTGACCGTAACGTCAATAAACAGTTTGGATGCAGTGGAAGTGTCTACCTGATTGATATCCATAGGTGCGCCGCTCAACCTGTCTTGGTAAGACCCTGGGCGGCGAGAGCCGGGATTGGCATTGGTGGTGTTGGTGCGGCAGACGGACGCCAGGTGTCCTTCCTTGCCGCAACGTGAGCATTCAGCCCAACGATCCGGACAATTTTCCCTCTCATGTGCTGATAACAGGCGGGGCAGGAGGGCAGGCGGAGCGGGCTGCGGCGTCGGCGCTGCGGGATCCGCTGCTGCTGCCGAGACTTGGTGCCCCTGCCGGAACGGGCCGGTTCGATGTCCTTCTGAGGAAGCGGTCCCCGGTTGTGGTGTCGGGAGGAGCGCGACTGGGAGCTCTGGATGGCGACGACGTCCTGTGTGTCTTCTACGTCGGTTCGGATTGCGGCCACATCCGCCCAGGACTCCAGGCGGCGATCTGCGGCCGTAGATATTCGAATTTGTAGGCAAGTTCGATGACCTGCTCCAGGGATGGGTCCTCTAGCTTGAGGGCGTCATGCCGGAGTGCGGCATCTGGTGCAGCCTGTATGATGTGATCACGCACCATGTCGTCGGCGTAGGATTCGTGGGAACAACGAGTTTGAAACTTACATTTTCTGCTAAGGCCTTGGAGTTCGGCTGCCCACTGGCGATACGTCTGATCGGGCTTCTTCCGGCATTGATAGAATTCGACGCGGGCCGCGACGACATGGTACCGGCGTCTGTAGTATGCATTCAGTGTCGTACAGATGGTCGTGAAGGTGAGGGTGTCGGGGTCTTGTGGCTGAAGTTTGGTGAGCAAGACATACATCTTCGATTGGTTCCAGGAAAGGAAATATGCACGCTGGTCTTCTTCTTTGGTTATGTGGTGAATTGCGAAGTGTTGTCTTATGCGCTTCTCGTAGGTCTCCCATTCCTCGACGTCGTCGTTGAATGCTGGGAACGGAGGCGGGGCCGTGGGTTGGCGGAGATTCCTGACTTCCGCAATCAGTTGTCTCTGAGATTCGAAGAACTGATGTAGAAGTCCTTGGAGGAACTGTTGCCATTCCGTAGGTGCTGCTGGCGTAGCCATAATGGTCGAGAGTTCTTATCCCAACCTTGTCGCCACTGAAGTGAACTACACTTAACGGTTCCTTGAAGTTTATTACTCGGTACACAATACAACAGGTAAACCATAAACAAATGTGGGTACAGTTATCAGAAGACCGTCGAGAATTTCAGCCTGGTCCTGATCCGGGGTAGAGTGACGGCTTCTACTTCTCGCGAGCTTCCGGTGGTCTTCGGTAGTTGACGCTGGTTCAGCGGTCTGGCTGGAACTGGCGGTGGAGCGGCCGGCTACGCTTATATAGGCGGCCTGGCGCAGGAATTCCGTTGTGTGGTAGTACGGCGACCTCTGTAAGAAATAGTCCCACTTAGCTTCTAGATGATTCTATTTGTTTTCCTGGTTTATTTTGCGCCTGTTTGGAGTCGTATATGTATCCCGGCGTGCAGGCGCGTTGTGTGTGAGGTCTGCCTGGCAGGGGCCTTTACTGGCAGACTGAACACAAGCAGTCGTTTCGGGAAACAATGTATTTTGCCAACCAATAAGAATAGTATTAAACCGAAATTTTGAGAAGCTTAGCAGTTCCTGAATCTAAAACTTGGTGAATGTCGAGTTTCTACTAAAACAATACTCAAATGGTACAGAACTTTAATAGAAATTACCTAACATCTTTAGTGTAACAGATCGTTCCCAGGTGCCGGGTCCACAAACCACGAGCCCGTAATTTAAGGGAGTTGCGTGACCTGTGCGTAGACATCTGGAGCCAGACAACTCCGGAAACCTAACAAAGACGTTTCGAATCCATGCCACGCCGAATCGCTGCTGTATTGCGCTCCAAAGATGGACCAACACTAATAAGCAGTCGGTCAAAATGTTTTGGCTGATCAGCGTACATTCAGCATTAGTTGTTACGCAATGAATGTGAGCCTACTCAGCTGTTCTGAAAGCGACTTGGATATAGCAAATATTTCACTATTGTGAAAATGTTGTATTTCAAAAGGAGACACGTAGGCTACCTTCGCGAATAATGGTACGCAAGAAGTTGTTTTAGTAAACAATGTATTCCGTAAGCCAACAAAGCTGACATTTCGAGAAACTTAGCAATAACTAAATTTAAAAATTATGAATGTCGACTAAAACAGTTCTGAAATGACTCAAAACGTTAACAGATACAGTGCTGCCTGTCGAACTAATTTATTTTGTACCGCAGGGTCCTAGAAACTATACAAAATCAAATCATACTATTCAAACCAACAAAACTATTGGGATATAGCTGATAACAAATACAATTACTAATTTTTGTTTTTTACTTACCTTGAATAGGAATTAAACTAAACTATTTGTATTTATTGTTAAAATTCCAAAAGATCGATCAAGCCGCAAGGACAAAAGTTATATTTTGGCGGAAAAATGTTAATAAGGAAGTAGAATACGTAGATATATAAAAGTATATATATGTTACTTCCGACTCACCGATATTATCCTACTTATTTATAACTGCAATCGTCTTTTAAAAAGGTGCTAGGATGTACTTTACTTTTAAATTCTTGTTTCTGCATCCAATTGTACAAGGCACTCTGCTGTTCACACAAGATACGGTAGATAACCATATTATACACATGATGTGTATAAATAAAAATATCTAGAATCTTATAGCAGTAATTTGAAAACAATGACAATTTACATATATACAACATTACGATTTCTTAACTGATGTGGATAGAATCGTTATTATAATTATATATTACAAATAGGATGTTGGACTTACTTATACACTAAGCTTTTAACAATTAGACCGCGGGAAGCAACATACGTTTCATTCAGTATGATTCCTGTAAAATTAATTCAACGGATTTTGATGGCTTTTTGAATACTGTGAAGGAGCAGGAGTAAAATGAGATACCTTTCGTCTTCATGTTACGACAGAAAGCTGAGAAATAAAGTAAAATGTGTTTTTTGTTTTGTATTTATGAGTGCGATTCGCGGGCTTGATTTAGATGTGGGTTGAGACAAAATACAACCTTTGGTCTCGTGAACAAAATAGAGTATATTTCAGCCTTCGGAAATCTGAGAAATTAAAAAAAGTTTCCTAATATTAGTAGCTGTTTTTCTTTTAAATGCGATTAATGTAAAAATTACTGCTCGTGTTTTGATGAAGTTTCGAACATTATACGTGTGCCCACTTAAAGGCAGATGACGTATCGTAATCGAAATATTTACCAGGATACCTACCAACGGCATCGTATTAATCGGGATTCAAGATACCCGTCTGTCAGCTCAACTAGGAATTGAAATGAAATTATTCTGATCTGAAACTGAACATTCTAGTAAACTGATACTAGGAATCAGAAATGTCACATTCTCGTCGAGATGACGTTAATACTCAGAGGTTTTAATTAAGGAATAAAACACCAGTGACATTATGAATACAGTGATTTTAACCCGCCAGTGTGGTTGTGCGCGTTGAGGCACCACAGCACTGGATCTGGGAGGTAAAACGGGACAAGGTCAGAATCCTGGTCCCCGCGGACCGGCCGTCCTGATGCGATTTCCCGCATTGATCAAGGCGAATACTGGCACGTTCCCCAATTCCCACCTCATAAACTACACACTTCACAAACAAAATTACATTTATCACACACAGATCATAGTTACTCGTTTCGCAGATGACATCATAACATTCATCCTACAAAGTCAATTCTCCGGATATGAGAAATCTGGTAGATGAGAAAAAAAAAAACTTGTATCCAGTGAAAATGTGTTGTTTGGATGGGCTTCTTAAATAACGACTTCTCATTTTTATTCAGAATCAAACGATTCCCAGGCTAGTTAATTAAAAAAAAAATTAGAATGAAGAGAAATGACAAGGGAAAAAAAGTATTGTATGATTGAAGAGTAAACTGGTTTTCTGTCAAAGTTGGTCTGCTACATACATACGAAATTCTGGACCGATTGGTCTTTAAATGAGGAAAAATCGCAATCCACGTCCTCAATTATCTGTTTCATGTATTCTAATCTTTGTCTTCCTCTGCAGTTCTTACCTTCGACTGTTCCATCAACTAACAAGTTATTCAATTCTCTCAAATGTCTCAAAATATGATCTACCAGCCTGTCTCCTCTTTCTGTAAGACTCTTTCACAAACGTTTTTCCTCACCCATTATTTCCAAAACTCGTTCGTCCCGTACTTTATCTCTCCACTTAATTTTCATCATCCTTCTATAGCACCACATTTCAAATGCTTCAATTTTATTTATTTCTGGTATTCCTAAAATCCATGATTCGCTACCATAAAGTGCTGTGCTCCACACATACATAGAATTTTAAAAAGTTATTTCAAGTTCTAGATCAATATTTGAAAGTAAAAGGTTTCTCTTTTTCACGAAGGCTCTTTTCGCTAGTGTTATTATACTTTTAACATCATTACTGCTTCGGTGATCGGTTGTAACTTTACTTCATAAACAGCAAAATTCACTAATTATATTTAGTCCAAAATCCTCCTTCAGTATTTTGTTCATGATATTCAGTAACTTCTCAATAACCTCAGCCTGTTCTGCTAACAAGACAGTGTCATCAGCAAATCGTAACGTAGTGATTTTTTTTCTCCTTGGACGCTTGTGCCACATTCAAACCTTTCTTTCACTTCCTTTATTGCTTCTCCTACATGAAAGTTGAATATTAATGCTGATAGACTACGGCCTTGTCTCACACCCATTTAACTGATTCGTGTATTTCATGATTCTCTACTTTTATTATAGCTGTTCGATTCTTATAAAGATTGTAAAGTATTCATCTATCCTGGTATTATAGCCCTGACTGCTTTAAAATTTTAAACATCTTGTCACACGTAACATTATCAAAAGCTTTTTCTAAGTCAACAAACGCCGTAAAAGTGTCTTTTATGAATGTTAACATCAGAGGTCCGAGAAGTGATCCTCGTGGTAGCGTGGGTGCTCTGCCTGTTGCGGCGCCATGCAGACTTTTATTAGGAACGGGTCCGCTCTCTTCACGCCACGCTTCAGCAGAGGAAGCGATTGATCGCTCGAGGGTTGAGTCACACGCCACCCTCGCAATCGATCTGCGAAACGAGAATCGCGAGACTTCTCTTTGGCTCTAAACAACGTCTACTTCTATCTCAAGCAACTTGATCATCACAGGAGTCAGGTGACACTGGAATATTCTATAAAGGAAGAAAAAAAGGAAGTACAAACGGCTTTGTGAAATCTCATGGTGTGGAACGTGGTAAGTTATCATGCACCTCAGGGATTAATGTGCTGGCCTGCAGTTTTATTGGAGAGAAATTCTGAGGTACTGCTGTTTCTAAACGTTAAGTTTCAATTGAGCGATCAATCCGCCTCTGCTATGACCGAGCAAACTAACTCAGTAATCATGGTGGTTGTACATTTAAGGCCTACTGTTTTAATTGTTTTAAATTTAATTTCAATTGTTATGCTGCACACACTCCGGTGGCAATGTCCTTACACTCGCAACTTCCTATGCCATGATTTTTGACCACTCTATACCCCTTCAGTGTTTTTTGGTAAACTGTCGATTATTTTCCTTGGTAGTTTATTCTAGTGCCGATGCTCTTACCTAAAAAGAAAATATTCCCCTTCCCTTTCACCTGAATTCAAGTGCCAGCTTATGATCATGGTCATTTCTTCCATTCCGTTGACAACTTTGTGGAACCAGAAATACGGAAGCATTCTGGCGCCCTTCATTAGCGCAAAGGAACCTTTGCAGAGTTAGCAATTTAACCCACGAACCTACATTACACAGATTGTCCTTTTAATTATTCCGAGGTAACTTTGAATTCATATCCTTCAATGATTTAAGTCAAATGAATTTTTCCCCTTTCTTATGGTTGGAATCAAATGCTATCTTCTGGTCTATGTCATCTCTTCCCTTCCACTTAGCACTCCCAATTCTTCTCCCCAGGACTCATCACCGATTTTTTCTTATCCACACCCAGTCGCTCCCAATCACGTACCTTCCAATTACTCCCAACTGTTAGGGATCTGTGTATTTGTTTGCGTGAACATTCGTCCACGATAGGAGTATCTGATTTCAAAATGTAAAATCTCGAAAACAAAGAGCGACAGAAGGCAAAGCTAATTCTAAACTACGATTCATAGGACGTATTTTGAGATGTTGTAATGCTCATACAAAGGAAATAGCGTACAAAACACTAGTGCGTCCGCATTTGGAATACTGTTGTGGAATTTGGGATCCGTATCGCAAGGGATTGATTGACAAATTAGAGAAAGTACAGAGGAGAGCCGCTCGATTCGTGACTGCTAGTTACAGTCCTTACGTAAGTGTCACAGAGCTGATTAGTGGGTTGGGCTGGGATTGTTTGGCGGACAGACGACGTCGTTTTCGTTTGAATTTGCTGGAGAATATGCGAAAATCTTTAAGTTACGAGTGCAACGAAATACTTCTTCCGCCAACCTATTTAGGTCGCAATGACAGGAGGGATAAGATTAGAGAAATAAGATGCCGTACTGATTCATTTATGTATTCCTTCTTTCCTCGTTCTGTTCGGGATTGGAATGCACAGAATTAGGATTGGTGCTTAGCACTCTCTGCCACCCACAGTATTTGTAGATGTAGATGTAGATGAAGAATGCAACAAATGTTGTTTTTATTGTGAAAACTGTAAGAATTTCATACCGAAGTTTAAACAAAAAATTATAAAAGCTGTTATCAGATGGCGCTGAACGCTGTACAGCTCGCATCTGATGCACTAATAAACTCGTCCTCTGTAAGCAGTCTATGCAATGAATTAAACACATCACAATGTTTACAAAATGTTCGCCTCTCGAAGTACATAGGTGCCACAAACGCAGAATTAAATTTCCCATTACAGCCTGGAGTGTATCAACGGGAATGGACTCAGTAGCCATACAGATCAATGATTCAAGCTCTTCCAGCGTGGTTGGATGGTTTCGGGAGTCAGTGTCTTTCAATGTTCCCCCCAAAAAGTAATCACAAGGCGTCAGATCGGGCGAATATGGAGGCCAATTCGCACCCGCGCCATCTGTTTACAGCTTTTACAACTTTTTTAGAAACTTCTGTATGAAATTCTTACAGCTTTCACAGTAAAAATACTGTTTGTTCCCTTCTGAAACTTTGTTGCTTAGGTGGCCGAATCGCTCGTAGGCGTTCCCTGGTAACAGTGTTATCTGCGTAGCTACGACATACGGCAGCAGAACCCTCATACCACTGCTAGACATATTGCAACACATCCTTCGTTCACTTTAGCAGAAATGGAGTTTAATGATCACAGATGTTTATGGTACGTTGAATCCTCCTCCATAAAACTTCCACTGAGTTTTTAGGCTAATGTTTGTCTACAGTAATCGTATAATATGTGTCTGCATATTGTTTTTACCAAAAAAGGAACAGTGTCAAACTAGATACAATGGCGGAAAATAAAAGTGGAACACCCAGACAGGAATGGTGGAATTTTACGAAACTTTGCAGATATATCCAGGGTCATACCCAGAAGAAATGAAAACAAATTGAAATGGATGAGGAGGCAAAGTTTATTACATTTAGATACAGTTGTTAGTGCATTCAGCTGTTGCACAGTTTATGCCATGTGACCAGGTGATCAAATGTGTCTTCTCCTGGCATCATAGAAATGCTCTATTGGGGACAAATCTGGGGCCGTGCGGTCTAAATTGTAATTGTAACCCGTTGCAAGGCTTCTGTTGTGGAGGCCTCAATAGGGCAACGGGCATTGTCACGATGGAAGATGCGATTTGAGTGATGAACATCAAGGGTTTCACAAAAGAGTTTAGCACCCCGTCCGCATAGTGCCTTCAACAACAATCAACTCAATACTGATTTCGAAACTGACTGCCCCAAAGCATGACACCAGTGGCTGGACTTGTGTGCCATTCTGAAATCACAGCAGGCTAAGCCGATACTCCACTGCGCATGCGTACATTTTTAATACTGTTCATATGGGGATAATTGGGGTCAAATTTCATTCATTTATCACAACTCCATCTGGGTGTTGTACTTTTAATTTCCTCCAGTGTAGCTGGACCTTCTGATAATGTACTTAGTATCAAATAAGACGTACCATGTTTTTATGGCTTATTATTCGAAACAGCCATCTTGTGCATCAGCGCACAGTTTGAAATGGCTGTAAGATTATCTCAAAGATTCATAAGCACCCTTCGTTTGCAGAAACTCGGTTGCAGCTCTCTTGCGGTATTTCTGATTCTGACCAAGCAAGATGCTTCGGGCAGAATTTTAATTTCGAAATAAAATAAAAAAAAAAAAAAAGCTAGAAACGTTTTCAGTAGTTACAACGAGTTTTCGTTTTTGTCTTAAAATGTATTGTTAGCTTGCTGTGTAATTGAGTTCGCGAGAACGAAGAGAGGACACTGTCAGATTTTATTTCATAGTTCATCATTTACGCACTATAGCACATTATACCATCCCAAAATATTTAATAGTTTAAAGTGGCAACAGTGACGTATTTGTTCTTTCAGAGATGGCGTTGATGGAAGTTTGCATAAACAATCTGTCTATTTATCGCTGTGACTACTCACTAGTGACTGGAGTAAGTTTATTAGCTCGTAAAACTTTAAATTAAAAACAAACAAACAAAGAATTTGGTCGACCAAGCTCTACAGTGGGTTGCGGTTTTTGTCTCTGTTGTAGAATAGAATTCAGGAGAACGTACGGAAGACACTGTTACTTTTTATTTTAGATTAAGTATGTTCACTTTGATCCTATATGACAACAGTCTCTGGGATATAGAACAGTACATAAAATTATTAATCTCATATATAAAAATCAATGCAAGTATGTTTGTCTTATCGTTCATCCGATTACGATGAAACTTTGGTAAGTTGTCGAGTGCGCGTCGGAGAAGATTACTGACACAAAAAATTAAAAAATCATCCGCTCTACCCCTTTACAACCCTTAATTTAAACAAATCCTCAGATTTTATCTGATTTGGATGGAAATTTGCACTTGTGTATTTTAAAACAAACAGAAAAATACTGCCTACATATGGTTTCCAAAAACACAACCCTTCTTCACCTTTACATCCCCTTAATTTTTGCCAATGGTTTTTATACAAAGCTACAGTTTTTACCCGGCTTTGAAGGAACTTTGCATTTGTATACTTTAAAACAGAAAAATACTATCTACATTCCATTTGCGAAAGTCCACCCCACTCCCCTTTTACCTCCTACCCTTTCAGATTCTAATGATCTTTACAGAAGTCCACAGTTTTTATCCAATTTCCATGGACCTTGCGTAAGTATACTTTAAAAAGGGAAAAAAATACTGTCTACATTTGGTTTACAAAAACCAACACCTCTCCCCTTTTCCACCCCCTTAATTTTTGTCAGTGTTTTTCATACAAAGCTACAATCGATACCGTATGACTGATCACTTTGAAGGATGGCACATATTTTTTCGTGGAGGTTTCTGACAAAATCAAAAAACTACACCCTCTTTCCCTTTACAACCCTTAATTTAAACAAACACACAGATTTTATTCAATTACAATGAAAATATGCACACATATACTTTAAAACAATGAGAAAAATACTGTCTACATTTGGATTACAAAAGTCAATCCCTCTCCCCTTTCCCACCCCCCCCTTAATTTCTGTATTTTTTTAAAAATAGAAAGATACAATCTATACCGTTTGACCGATCATCTTGAAAGTTGACACATATATGTATTTTTTCGTGGAGGTTTCTGACCAAATAAAAAATTACAAAAAGCCACACCCTCTCCCCATTTACACGCCTCAATTTTTATACAAACCTACACTTTTATTCGAGTTTTTTTAGGAACTTTGCACATGTATACTTTAAAACAAACAGAAAAATACTGTCTATATTTGGCTGCAAAATCCTAATCCCTGCTCTCTTAATTTCCAATGTTCCTTACACAAACTCACAGATTTTATTCATCTTGGATGGAACTTTGGGCATGTATACATTAAAGCAAAGAGAAAAATACCGTCTACATTTGGTTTCCCCCATCTCCCTAACTAAGCAAATTTTACACTTGAAACCATTCAGTTTTTTTTTTTTTTTTTTTTTTTGCCAATTTTTCAAAAACTGTGGGGAAATTAGCCAAAGTAGAAAGCGATATTCTTAGAGTATACATTATTTCCTATGAAACAGCAGCGAACCGATTGGACAATTGCTGACCCAGAAATTCGAACTCGAATTTCAAAAATTATTTGGAAGTTTTTGTGGCAACACACAAATCTGTAGGGTTATTCGATTTCGAAGGAAGTTTACACACATACGGTTTCAAATAGTTGAAAATGATATTTACATTTAGTTTAGAAAACTGCACCCGCTCTCCTCTTTACATGTGAAACTTTTCCGTGTGTAGCATATATCTCAAAAACCAGCCGAGAAATTTTTTTTGTACATATGCGGAATGGAATCACCAAACACCTTGTTTACCCAAGACCAGCGGAATAATCTTGAAGTTGAATGAAACAGTAATAAAAATTTGTATGTAAATATCTAATTTTAACTAAATACAAAATTTCATATGTATTCGTTTAATCTATATGTGTACTCAAGTCTAGCAATAGTGAAGCATTGCCGGGTCAGATAGTAAATCAATATTATTACCAACATGTTATAACCGTTTAGTTACTTAAAAAACGATTTAGTATAATCAATTTCCGCTGTGATCTGCATACTTCATAGTTTCTGTATCACGCGCTATAACACATAAACCTTCCTAAAATGTTTAGTAGTTGAAATTGTCAACAATAAAGCTTGTTATATAGGAACGAAGTCTTTCTCGGCGTTGAGAATGGATGTAGTCTTCTCGGGAGACTAGCCGAGTAAGTAAGATGTTTCCACACGATATTTCGGCGATCTCAGTCTCCGTCGTCATCTTCTGGTGAAGTCCACTAGTAAGTAAGATGTTTCCACACGATATTTCGGTGATCTGCCTCGGTCACCATCTTCAGTGGACTTCACCAGAAGATGGCGACGGAGGCTGAGATCGCCGAAATATCGTGTGGAAACATCTTACTTACTTGGCTAGTCTCCCGAGAAGACTACATCCAATAAAGCATGTGTTCTTTGAGAGATGGCGTTGTAGGAAGTTTGGTTATGCGGCCAGTTTATTTATCGCTGGAACTCACCAGAGTATGGGGTAAGAGTCATTACAGTTGCATTACGACTCGTTGATTAGAGAGAGAGAGAGAGAGAGAGAGAGAGGAGTGTGACCGCATAACTCGTGGCGCAGCGATCACGTGGTGATTCACAGTGGAGAATGTGGGCCTGTCTGGAGTCTTCCAGCTGCCGCTTGAGTTCCAAGGACACGGCGTCCGCTGCCTGCCTCAACAGCTACCTCTGGAATGTACAGTCGTGTGCGTCCCGCCGCCTCTGCTGCACGGCGCGTGTGTCGTGCTGTACTGCGTGACCTATGTGCATCTCACGCATACTTCTGTCACTGGGCCTGCATCTCACTCACCACTACTCGTCCATATTACCGTCACACGACGCTACACTCAGCTAAGCTAGTGATCCTCGCTAATTTCAAATTAAGTCAGAAGCACTCAAGGCGAAACAAGACCGACACAAATACACAATATTCTGAATTTTTTTACTGATTTTACTCCTTATTATATATATATATATATATATTTGTAATGGGCACTCAAAGCAAAACAAAAGAATAAAACGGCCACAAATAGACAATATTCTGGATATATGATTATCGATTTTGTACAGATTTTTTTAAAAAAAATTATTATATTTTTTTCTCTGCTCGATTTAATTTTATGTTTCCTTGTCCCTGTTCGTATTAGCTTTTAGATTCATCTACTTCTGTATCTAAATCTACATCCATACGCTGAAATTCACAAATATTGTGGGTGGCATAGGGTGCTAAGCACCAAAAATTAATGTTTACTCTTCGCGTTCCAATACCGAATAACGCGTGGGAAGAAAGAATACATATACGTATGCTTCAGAACGGCATCTTATTTATCTAATTTTATCTCGCCAGTTTTAGTGACCTCAGTCGGTTGGTGGGCGAATTATTAGATCGCACTCCTAAATGAAATAGGATATTTCATATTAGTCAACAAATTCAATCGAAATATGCGTCGTCTGTCCGCCAGACAATCCCAGCTCAATCTGTGTATCAATTCAGTGATGATTTAGCAAGGACTATTGCAAGCATTTATGAATCCAGAGGTTCTTCTCTGTACTTTCTCTATCGTGTCAATAAATTCCTTGCGTCAAGGACCCTAAACTCCACAACAGTAATCCAAATGTGGACATACGAAAGTTTTATATGGTATCTCCTTTGTATAACCGTTTTAATTCTACAAAATACGACCTGAGAATGTTATGTAATTCGCAAAATTATGGGCGACTGAGGATATTTAGCACCAAAATTAATTTACTCTGTGCGCAATCCACTCCCTAGCTAAACGAGGGAACAAAGATGAGAGTTAACCACTGGTGCGATTCCTTATTTCCCTTATTTGTTCCGTATAAAATATAACTAAGTTTGAGCTAAATTCTTACTCTTTTACACGTAAATACTGGTGCCAATATGTTCCATTAAAAAGGCAACGTGTAAGATATCAGAGCAAAATATCAGAAATTACCAGTTACAAGCTCAGGTATTTAAAAAAACTTCACACTGGAGGAAAAAATGCTATCACTAAGTAAACGAAAAAGGGTATATCAAAGTGGTAAGTAAAATACGAGAGGGTTAGTATAAACTAACTTAAGAAAGTACTTTCAGAATTGGAACACTGTAAATAAAATCTTACTGTGGCACAACTTAAGAAACTGACAATTAAACTTAACGGAACTAGTTTTCCTGCAGCGTTAATTTTTTTAAGTTGGTTAAATTAATATTTTAGTATTTTAAATGCAACTCTTGTTTGTTTATTGGACATATTCCCGCCTTTCAGGAATTCTTTTATTAACATCGAATGCTGCTATTCAATACTTTCAGTTTGATTTTCGATATTATGTGTTATAATACATTTTAAACGATGCTCACGCCATGTGAAAGAGTCGTAGTATAAATGATTTCTATTGATCATTTTGTAAAACAGTCCAAGGCGCTCATTGGTTAGTTTTAATGTGGAGGAACAATTTGATTTTCTCATCGCATCGAGAACTTGGAGCGCGAAATGAACGACCTTTCGCCTACAGATTCTCATACAAGTTGTTCTGATAGTTCCTAGAAGTGAATATTATCACTTCAGAGAGTAGCAAGATTTTTTTCTCGCAGTTTACAAACTTATCTTTTTTTTACTTACGGCTTTAGGGCTTGTCGACACATAAGCCATTAGAGGCGGGAAGGGACTGGCGATAAGGAACGGGAAGGAATTTGGCCATGGCCTTTTGAAGGAAGCATTCCGTCATTCGCCTGGGAGTGAGCTGGGGAAACCATGGAAAACCCAAATCTGGATGCCCGGATGAGGAATCGAACCGGCGTCCTCCCGAATCCGAGGCCAGAGCGTTAACCTCTCACCCATCACGTTCCGTTTACACACTTAGAATCACCATCAGATTCTAGTTATGTATAATATGTTACGCCACTCGGCACAAGTTTTTTTATGTTAAGGACATTTTTTGGGGCTGAATCAAAATAAGTCAGTTTTTCTCTATCATATTAGTTCTCTCCTTTTATTTTATTATTCTTGATTTATAATAACAAAACGTGTTTTGAGCTTCAAAGTAAGCAGGGTATTCAAATTTAGCCTCTAATAGAAACAGTTTCTCATCCTTCATTAAATTGGATTGATTGGAGGAATAAACTTTTTCAAAAATGATTGTTATTGTTTCTAGACTTAAAGATAAAGTCTCATAAAGTGTCTAAAAAAAATTGAAGAAGGCATGTTTGTTCGTTCCGAAATCCGTAAACTTATGAAATATAAAGCGTGTAAAAATACTGTAAGTTCTCTATAAAATTGGCGAAGATATATATAACAAGAAAGGTCAAAACTATAAAATAATGGTAAAAACCATGTTATGGAGGTTCTAGATCTATAGGTTGCAGTATCAAGGAGAATTCCATTTTCTATGCTCAAACATTGATTTTTCCCTGAAAATTTGTGTGAAAGCAGTGGTTTGAACAACATGTAAAAGACGTAGGGAAAAAGTAACATGGGAGGGTGAATATAAAATTGTTGGCAGAGTATTGATTTATGTTAAAAAAGGCATTTTAATGCGGAGGAAAATGCGTGTGAATCAGAAAAAGAAAATATAGGCTAACTTAATAGACAATTTCGATGTGGAGTGAATAAAGATTGCGGAAAAAATACATTTTACACGCCTATTAAAAGTTTTCACATTTTTGTATATATTGTATTTCTTATTAGTCAAGTAAAAGGATGCGTTTCTTAATAAATTTTTATACAAACAAACGATTAATTGTGTGTTTTCGTTAATTAGAAAATGCTAATTTTAAGTTATAATTTCTCATTGTTAAAATTTGTAATACGATGTCTTTAGCGTAATATGATTTCTAAATTTTCCTATTTCAAAATTTTTCTGCTCATAAATTATAGACCTAAACTTGTGTGCAAAATATTTAGGACTGTCAAAATTTCATTTGTAATTTTTGCTAAAACCTGGCGTGCTAGATGAAATCTAAGGCCATTTCTAAAACCAGCTGCTATAATAAGTTTCCTAGTTTTGTAAATCCGTTATTCAACTGCAAATGCAGAAAATTGGTGTTACATTGTTGATTATCGCAGAATCCGTAATCACGTTAATTATACTAAACAGCCACCAGCGGCAATTGCGACAGGACTTTGAACGCGTTTAATTAATTGGCCATTTAACTGCTGTAAAAGCTAAGCATTAAATTGGATACATTCAAAGAGTCTAGACAATCGAAAGTATTTCCCACCAAATATGACGTTTCCATCAGAACGAACACAAACAGTTACATGAAAATAAACGAGAAACATAACAAAACTTAAAAACAGTGAGGAAAAATATGCCGTATTACAACATGAGTTAGTTAAAAATACGGCAGCGAATAAGCCAACACTGAGTTTGAGAAAGTAGTAAGCAGTTGGGGATAACATTCAATCAGTAGTAAAATACCGAACTAGAAACATAATTTATAATCCGTATAGCAAACAAATGGCCGTAATAAAAGTAGAGAATTGTGAGGTACAGATATGAAATAAAAGAGTGTTATGCGATCTTGTAGTCTATACAAACTTATTTGGAGAAGTAGCAATCAGGGAACTAAAAGAAGAAAGTTGTGTGACATCAAGGAGAAACAGTCAATACGAATCTGTCGATTTGTTGATGATGTTGCCTTGTTAACAGGTTGACGAGCATAATTGCTTGAAGCAAAAAAATAATAGCTTTGAGCTAGGACTTAGAAAGAAGTGTCTGTTTGAATGCATGGAGAACAGCACTTTACGGAAGTAAAGCATGGATTTTAGGGATGCGAGAAATAGATTTTATTTTTATCTGCTTAACGTCCCTCTAACAGCGAAGTCTTTAGAGACGGGAAAGGATGGGGGGCAAGGAATGGGAAGAAATTCTGCCATAGCCTTTTGAAGAAAGCATCCCGAAACTTGCCTGGAGTGATTTGGGAAACCATGGAAAACCCAAATCTGGATGCCCGGACGGGAATTCGAACCGTCGTCCTCCCGAATGCGAGGCCAGAACGCTAGCCGTTACACCACCACGCTCAGTACGAGAAATAGAGGAAAAATAAGGCCTACGCATTGTGGTGCTATACGAGAAGGATGTTGAAAGTTAAGGGAAAAGGTAAAGGACCAAATGAACATGTCTTTGAAATGATGAGGAAAGAAGGTTTTGATAGAATATCGTGGAAATAAAACGCTGCTGAGCGATGTATCATATTTTCAGTCATACTGGACTTCTGAGTAGATGGGGAAGTCGAAGGGAGGAAGTGTCAAGGAACACAAAGATTTAAGTAATGAAGCAGGTAATTGAGGAAGTAGGTTGTAATCAGTGTGTCGGGATGAATAGATTAGCAAAGTATAGGAAGAGATGGAGAGGAAAAAAAAACCTTTTAAACTACTAGAATTTATGTAATGACAAGAATATTGCCCGATATCGGATGTAAAATTTTTCACTTTTAGTCTATCCATTCCACGAGCTGAAAGCAGCAAGTGAAACTAGTAACTATAAAAAAATATGAAGAAGTAGGAAGAAAATATAGCTGTTTTTAATTGTGGCCATTTGTGCCAAAGGTTTTTCGAATCTTGAACACATAATCGTTCCAAAAAGAACTAGCAGAAATTCAAGGAATTAGGGGAAAGAAAAAAGTTTCCCTGTAACATTCCTGTTTAGCGAAGGAACCGTATAGTTCTTGAACGATGGCTCTTTCAATCTATATAAATCAGATTAAAGTAATACATCCGGTTGGAAACAAGATGATCTTAAAATAGTGCATCATCTCTATTATTATCAATAGAAGAAACTGTTAGTTAGACGATGGTTAACAGTGTTTGCATTTGCGGTGTACTTTATACTCTCATTCTGAAAGGTATTGGAATGTCGAGTTTATTGTGGCTTTACGACTTACACAACCTATGCAATCACCACTCCATAAATAAGAGAACAGCAAAAACATAAGCTTTTCTCTGCGTTATTGTGACTGTGCGACATGAAAGTCGTGTTTTTGGCTGCCGGGTTTCGAATTGAAGTTTCACATCACCTCCTCGGATATGTAACATGTTTCCAGACTCTGTTTCTCGTATTGTGTGGAGGAGACAAAACAGCAGTCTAACACTTAAGGGTTCTTTTCCTGGCTCTGTTGAGTCGAGTTCTTTCTCAAGGCACCAAGCGATTTCTCGTGTCAGGTTGGAAATTTAGGCACGCTGTTTTTCATGGCAGGTGTTAAGTTGAGGGTCCCTAGGGTTGAGAAGAGCGGTCTGACTGGAGATCGGGAGGTCCGCGGTTCGAATCCCTGTTTCGGCGAAGATTTTCAGAGGCACTTAACCCGACCGTCACCTCTGGAACAGCTTGTTGTGTAAAGTGAAGCACGCCAGAAAACTTCCGTGGTTCGGATTCTAAGTTAAATTGTAGGACCCTTTTACTAGATCGGAATCCCTGGTTGGTTTAAAGCGGCTAAGGCAGTGGTGGAATGCGCATCCAATATAAACCCTGTCACCAGGTCGTTACGACCACAAGGAATTATATTTTTCAGTGTTGATGTGTGTTCTTGTGAAATAAGCTGTGCCGATCGGTCGTAGCGAAGGTTATGTAGAACACGCGTTGGAGATCTCTTGCCTGACGGGTTGTAGAACGCTTCTGATTATGTTTTGTATGTGGTGGACTTTGTATCCAAGCGTTCCAGGCCACTGTTTGTTAGAAGTGGGAGGGCCAATTCCTTCCCTCCATGCGTCCGTGTATTTTCATTACTGAGTGGACGATGTCATGCGCGTTGGGAAGTGTAATGTTTTGTATTTCATATACGTAAAGACGAAAGAAGGAAGAGCGTGAAACCAGGTACCAAGTCTTACATACCCATACGACCGATGTATCGGCATCAACAATATCGTATGCCGTCACACTAAATTTGGGATTACAGTTTATCATTAACTACTTTGGATGTCTATGTCAATGTCGACTAGATGTAAAGCTCTAAGCAAAAAAGAAAGGAAAGCGAAATCGCTTAGTAAATAATTATCTAGAAGTGTTTTAGAAGTTTTTTTATTCGTCTGAAAACAGATTCATAATAACAATAAGAGCGTATTTCCCTGATAGATTTACATTGCAGAAAATACGAAAGAAAATAATTCGCTAATAGATATGAAATTTCATTTATCCGCCAGTAACCGCACATCACACAAACAAAAAATACACTTAGCGCACACAGAACGTAGTTACACGTTTTTCAGACAGATGGCAGCACAACTTTCTACCTCAGGAGGCGTCAGAATCAGAGGCAAGTCGGCCAAATCCGAACAAGTCGCATCCCGAAAAAAAAAAAAATATCCCACGCTGCAGTAGCGGTATAAGTGATATGAAAAAGAAGACTCTTGCTGTCGAGCAAAATGGAATTTGCTAGCACAGAGATTCTAAAAATTCCGTAGCTTCTACTTTGCACACACACTTTAGCTAATGAAAGAAACAAGTTAAATCAAGTACAGATGTGACATATAGAGAATAACACCACTGAAATGATCATAAAGGTTACGTGGTTCTGGCACAGATGATCTAGCTAGTTTCCATTCCTGGGAATACATTACCGTGAATTTTGTTCGCTATGTAAGACTACTAACTGAATGCCAACTGAGCTGGATTGCTCCTTAGCTCCGCAGGAACGTATTCCACGTCAAATAAATTCAACCGAATGTTGCTTTCATCAACATCATAAAAGAACCTACAAATCAAATGGTACGGCACGGAAACCAGAGGTTAACTTCACCGCTACAACTTTTCTTTCGTGAGGTTATGCAAATCTGAGTACATTATACCTCCACGCCTGGTTACTACCTCACGTGTCTGATCTACGTGTTTGGGGTCCAAACATATTACAATAGCGCACAGTGAAAGTGAGAGCGGCCAAAGCGTTTCAGCGAAGTGAACGGTTTGTGTTTGTGTCGACCTTCTCAGTTGGAATTGATTCGACGCCGGCGTTGCTGCAACGCGTTCCTACGTGCTGCTCAGCAGGTCACGGAGTCCGCAGTCGTAATTTATAGTCCATTCCCTCGTTCGCACTGTTAAAACCTGCGGGAAGCTTAAGGCGAAGCTTCAGGCACCCTTCCAGTGTAATCATTTTCTCGGAATGAGTGAGGCTCGATAAATACGTAGCTATTTGTAACAGCCCTCAAGCCTACACTTTAACTGGAATTGTATTTTATGAAGCATTTGTAACAAGCTAGAATGTGATTGAAAATGGTTTTGGAAATTTGTCTTGAATTTTATTGTAAATCAGTGTAAATGGATTGAGTTTTGTGAAAACTAATTATGTAAACACCATTCAATATGTTTAAGGACAGAACTATGCAAGAGAATTACTTAAATGTTTGTAATTGTGGGTATTAAGGTGAGCTATGATGTTGAAAGGATGATTTACTACAGTTTAAAATGATTTATGTGGATAATTTTGTATTTAAGTATCTTTAATTTTCATTTATAAGTATTTTGTAATGATTGTAAACGATTATGTATTAATTCTGATAGTTTTTAATATGTTTTCAATTGTTTAAGTATTGTTAATGTTTAAGAAATATCAGTTGGAAGCCTTTGTAGTGTTTTAGAACTTTCGATGGAGCTTATATAAAACGACCAGCAAAGACTGAGTAAGAGTATCTTGGCATTAGTTTACATCGGCCAAAGACAGTGTTGAACGAACAGTTTTGGTAGTATTGTCTTTGGAAGAAGTGTATACTGTAATCGTTGGAGTGTTATGTTTATATGTGAACTGAATTTTGAAGTCCGATGGCTTACTAGCAATAAAACAAGTTGAAATTTGAAACTGGATCGTGGACTAGATATTTAATACATTAATTAAAACCAAGAACCATCTAATATATTGCTGGTGCCTCGACACAACATAATTATCTGCAATTAATTACGGTCTGAAAAACATTTTGCTAACGGTGTTTATTCAAATTACTTTTGGCTGAGAAACTGGTTTGTACGTGACAAGCCATCGTGATGCACAAATCAATTAAAAGATCACATGCACTTTGTGCGAATTGCGGGATAGGCAAGGAATTTGATTTTGTCGTAAACAATTAATTTGCTTCAGGTGAAGTAACTGAAAAGTAAAAAACAGTCTTTGCATAGGAATATATATATATATATAGATTAATGCGGTTACGACAGGAGCGGAATGCGCAGCCATCAGAAACCCCGTCACCATATATATATAATCTGTTAGCCGTGACTTTGTACGCGTGGACTTAGAATTTTATTGTGGAATTGGATATAGAAAGCTGTAAGTTACGTAAAAGGTATTCCAAAAATCACGGAGTTGGGATAATGTTATAATAATAATTGCTTGTGGTCGTAATGACCTGGTGACGGGGTTTCTGTAGGCTGCGCATTCCGCTCCTGTCGTAACCGCATTAACCTAACCGGGCAATCCTATCGGCTACAGGGGACCTACAGTTTAACGTGGAATCCAAACCACGGAAGCGTTTCGGCGTATTTCACATTACACAGCAAGCTGTGCCAGAGGTGAACGTATGGTTAAGGGCCTATGAAAATCCCCGCCAAGGCAGGGATTCGAACCGGGGACCTTTTGATTCCCAGTCAAACGTCTTAACCACTGAGTTACAAGACCGCTCTGGGATAACATGATAATATGAAGGGGAAGCCATCACTATACCATTACACCATTCAACCAGTCTCATGAACCAGTTTGCAACAATTTTTAAAATAGCAATAAACATAGGAGGAGGGTGGAGTTAACTTGGTTTTGCTGTTCTTTGCTGAGAGATATAACCTTTGAAGGATGGAAATCTGTGAGCCAGCTACATTATGAATTGATGCCAAAAACTGTTAGATAAACACAAAATAATAGTATGGTACAGCACAAATCCACGTCTATGCTATTTAAAAAGTTGTGTCTGTATATGAAATTTTTAAACAGATCATTCACAAAGTGACTGCAATAAAAACAAAGCCTGAGCGACCGATATAACGTCGCGTTATCCGTCTGTCTGTCTCCGTTCGGTTAGTTTTCAAAATTTCTTAAAAAAATAGGTTATTTATACCGTAAAAAGTATTCTATGTCCTTCCTAATGTATATAGCAAATTTAATCAAGATTGGTTTATCAATATAGTTGTGGAAACGTAACAGACAGAGAGGTGGAGTTAGTTTCGCATTTATAATATTACTGTAGATATTTATCTCACCAGCTTCTCAACTAATTTGATATCACCATGCTACAACTCTTCCCGTACTGAGCTACTGTACTTATGTCCAAATACTAATTATAACCAATGTGATTTGTTATTTACATTATATACTCTACGTTTCACTTATAACCTCTACTAACCAGGGGCGGATCCAGGGGGGGGGGGCTAAGGGGCTCAAGCCCCCCCCAAAAGTATCTAGGTACACCCCTAACATTGTAATTTTGGAGACTTTTTTTTTTAGCTCTACGGATTCGAGGTCCGAGTAGGCTATAAAGACTACCCCATGGCCTACTCAATCCCCCCCCTCCCAAAACCAAAAATCCACTGAAGGCAAGCCCTCTGAACCAAAATTCACTCAAGCCAAGCCCCCCTCCAAACCAAAGACCGCTCAAGCCCCCCCCCCCCAAAACCAAAATCCTGGATCCGCCCCTGCTACAAACAAATTATCAAATCCAATAAATCATAAACTGATTTTCTGTGTGGCCTTGCATTCAGTAGGACGCCGGTTCGAATCCCCGTCCGGGCATCTAGATTTGGGTTTTCCATGGTTTCCCAAATCACTCTAGGCGAATGCCGGCATGCTTCCTTCAAAAGCCCATTGCCAATTCTGGTTACTTGTCCCCAGTCCTCTAATGACATCGGCGTCGACGAGGCGTAAAGCCATAAGTAAAAATACAAATAAAATATTTTTCTGCTTTTCGATGGAGAGATTATGGCGTAAGTCGCAAACCAGTTATATTATCAGTACTGATATCTTTCAAAGATGCAGGTTTCTCCATGACTAAAGTAAAGTTAACACTTTATCAAATTCTTTCGTTGAACAGGTAGCTTCTCAAATGATAAAATTGACGATTAGTTTCTAAATCACCGTAGTATAGATTGACGACAAAACATGACAATTTGAATTCCATCTGAAGTGTCCACGTACAAAACTATTTGCAATACACTATTGGGAAACGTATTTGTGTGACTTCAATTTGCGTTCGCAGGCCCCTCTGTGTCTACGTGCAACGAAATGTCTCGAAGACTGCCAGTCGGCTTTCTCTACGGCTTTTTACTGTTTCATAAAAACAATGGCTGAAAGCTAGCGCAAATAATTAAATTAAATTTTCGACAATCTAAAATTTCTGGATTTAAAATTAAACGGTAGCGATTTTTATTGACAATGTAAATAGTTTAAAGGTTTTAACGCCATTTTAAACATAATATACAGTTCTTAATGAGAGCATTGTGAAGGAAGCAGTAAAGAAAGTAAAAATAATGTTTGAATTTACTACGAGCTTTCAATGAGAAATAGTAAGTATTCTGCAACTTGCTGATGACAATGTCATGTCATCAGAATGAGAATATTCAGAAAGTACTAAATGGTATAAACTGAGGGAAGAATTTGAGCGAAATATAAACCAAAGCAAGACAAAGCTCATGAACTGATATCACTAACAGCGGATTAAACATAAAAAATAGTATCAGATGTAATAGAAAAAAGTAAGTTAATTCTGTCACTTGGAAATAACAATAAAACTGTTGGCTGAAGCGGAAATGATGTTAGAATCACAGCAGCATGAGTGAAAAGCGCCTTCTTGATAAGGATAAATATTGAAATATTCAATTTGAGATCTACGTCACAGAATAGACTTTATAAAACTGCATGTATGGAGCACAGCACTTTATGGTAGTAAAGCATGTACTTTAGGAATACTAGAAAAAAGGAAAATTCAGAAATTTGAAACGTGGCATTATACAAAAATATTCAAAATTAATTGGACAGAAAAAGTATGAAATGAACATGTTTTGGAAATAATAGGCGAGGAAGAAGTTTCCAGAAGAATCTTACATAAAGAAGCGACAGAACAGTTTGCTATATTTTAAGGCAGGTGGGGTTGGTTAATTTGTTAGTTCAGGCAAGACACGAGGGAAAAAACTGTAGAGGAAGACAAAGATTAATATATGTAAAACATATAAAGGGGTTGATGAGATTAGCCGAGATAGTAACGTTTGAGGATTGCATCACACAGTTGAAATATTGAAGACTTGACTGCTTCCTGCCTTTCCTTGTATGCGATATCCTGTCATCCAGAACTAGAGGACAACGTAGCGACTGTAAATGGTGCACAGAGTTGTCTCCTACTCTGAGCTGGACTCTGTAGGCGCACCTGAATGAGAAACGAGTCGCGCGTTCCGTCGCTAATAAACCCAGCCGGCATCGGAATCCATTATTCATGGGGATCAGCTGCAGTCGTGTCCAGTCTAACTTCCGACACTTCCGCCGGAGGTAGACGCATTTACATCTGGCCGAGGTTCGTCCCAGCATAAAGCAACGAGCAGCTACAAATCCAGAAGCTTTCATCCTCCCCGTAGTTATTTGTTCTGACACATAAATAAAACGAAAAAAAAAGAAAAAAAAATTCACAATGCGTAGCTTTGTTGATGCTTGTAGTGTTGTATTTTATTTTAGGATTCTCTGAGTGAAATACACAACTCTTATGGACTCGATCGTTCGTCCGTCTTTGGTAAAGTGCACGGCGACACAGCGTAGAAGAAATTACAAAGAACTCAAAAATGTCTAGTCGAGCTATAAAAAAGACTATCAGAAACAACTGATTAAGAGAGAAACTTGCTCAGCCATTTCGCTATCGTCGACCAAAGTTCTCACTACGACATGGTGCATTCAATAGCATAAACAACTGGCATTTTAATAGTTGTAAAGTGAAAAAGAGGTGAAAAAGGTGATGTAACCACGTAAACGCGGAATTTTAAGTATAATTTGAAGTATTGGAAGCTTGTACAATGCATCGCGACACTGAAATTGACTTCCCATAGTTTTTAAGATGACGTCAATGTTTATTTTAATAGACAGTTTGGGAATACTGTAATTGAAAACGTCCCAGTTTGATAGTTAAGTAATTACAAAAACAAAAAAACAACATTTTTACAAAGAAGATATAAAATCAATATATTAGCCGAAACAGGAGGTTCATACCAAGGGATGTCTTTGTAACTTGTTTTAGTTCAGAGTGAATGATTTTTTACAAAAATTTTACGCGGTTTTGTATTACAGTACAAATGGAATTATCCGATACCAGCAAGAGAAGAACGAAAATATTCCGCGTTGAATACAAAATCGGCTGTTCACTGAATAAATCAAGAAATTTTAATGGTAGGAATCACCTGAAATTATTTGTGCAACATAATAAACAAGAATTTCACATGCCTGTTATTCACATTTAGCGATCGCATAGGCGACTATCTTTATAAAAAAAATACAGAAATTTCCAAAATAAGAGGATGTACAGTAAAAAAACCAGCTTTAATGTTGGCCACACGGCAAAAAGTATCTATTATGCTGTATAAAGTAATATCAATATTTATGATACACTGATTCGAACACAATTAATTGCGTAGTCAGTAGGACAAGTAGATTTTATTAGACAAGTAAATTAAAATTACCACACGCAGTAACTCCCTTTGAAATCAGTAGTCTCAACATACTCGAAGAAAAACGTACACTGTTTCTTAGACGGATATGTGAGCAATGACGAACGACCTGTTTGAGTTAAGATTGCTATAAACTTTGAATATATTGCATAACACGTTTATAGCCGAAATTGTCTTCTGTACCATATTATCTTAAACATGATAAAATTTTGTGTATGAATAACTATATATGTATACATTCGTTCAACCATTCCGTCTTCCATATTTAACTTAAAATATACAGAATAATTTTTAAGGTCACATCTATATTATGATTCTTGACGTTATTAAAGATCCATATAATAGCTTAAACCTTCTCAATTCCTCAATAGCCAGAAGTTATGAAAGAGTTGCAGAGGATGAAATCAAATTCTCATAGACATAGTTAATACAGTACTTATGACGTATATCAAGTAGCAGCGATTTAAAATGCAACAGTCTAAATGATACTTTTAGGAATTATGCATTATGAGTGACTGAGCAGACATGCCAACTATCACATACATAGGCTATTTTCTTTCTTCTTCTTATTGCTTTTCGCCTCGTCGGCGGCTAAGGTCATTAGAGGCCGGATGTGACTGGGGACAAAGAACGGGAAGGAATTCGGCCATGACCTTTTTGAAGGAAGCATGCCGGCATTCGCCTGGAGTGATTTGGGGAACTATTTTCGTAATGGGAGTTACCCCTCATAGCAAAAACAACTCATCGGAAAATTTAACTGGGTTGATAATTCCTATTACATATGAGGATATATGTTATTAGTGGTGTGCTATTTATGCTCTAGAAGGCAGGTATTGAAAACCCGTAACTTTTTTTTTTTTTAAAGATTACCAGAGAGCCAGCTAATTTCACGGCTTCATCCGACGGACCAATTTTTATTAACATTGGCGTATTCACTGCCCGAGGGGAGACTTGGGATTTAATACAGGACGGGGTGAACAATCTTGAGGTTAGAAATCCTCAACAATCACCTCTCCAACCTAGATGTCCAAGTGCTGACGCTGAACATTCCTTCCACCAACGAAGCGTGAAGGAGCCAACATCTCGGCTTCCATGTCACTAAGACACCACCATCGTTTGTTAGCCTCCAGGGTCAAGGGCCAGATAATATAAATGGAAAACATGGATCTCTCTGTTGATACTGAGTAGCAGAAAAGTTTCAAGCTGATGCGGATGATAATATGATTCCACAACCGATTTCGTCGTCCTGGGACTTGAATGAACGTATTTCTCAATAATGAGAATATACAAATATTACTTAATTTTAGCTAATTATAATTAAGTTTGTATACATTAGGACACGAAACAGAAAAAATACGATAAGTGAAGGCGCTTAGTTCAGGAAGTAACTTTCATGAGTTCATTTAGTCTAAAGTTACAGTCAACACAGTGAAATTGCTGCTTTAGAAGTACTTAGAATTGATCGTTAAGCTTGTGGTATCTGCTTATAGGGAAAGTAACTTCTCAATCATACTGTTCTTACAATTTAAAAAGAAATTTTCAGTGTTCAGTATTATGAATGATTATGAATCTTTAGCTAGTTACACGACATATTATTGAAATTAATAGGGTGACTGAAAAGTGGGTATAAAATTTATTAAAACTTGATCATGGTGAAATCTACGTAAACATGAAGTTTGTTTTATTAAGATATGAACAATTACACATTGTTGAATTTATTTAATTTTTAAACAGTTAGATCAATATCTCAGGGTCGATTACTGGGTGGAACAGATTGCGTAAGTTTCCGTCGAGGACGAATTTTTGCCGTTGCACCGCTGGCGAGGTGAGGGCACATGCATGAATAGCGTCACAGGTGTTTCTGTTGTCCACTGCGAGTGACCTGCCTGTCGAGATGCCAGCCACCCAGAGTGATGAGGCGGCAGTGCAGATTACTTGTTGCCGTATCAGAATCAGAATTAGAGTGTCCTTTCATCTCTTCCGCTGCTCCGAGGAAGACTGTACGCCTCGCACTGCGATCTGTCGTAACACCACCGAGCCTGGTGGTGTAACGGTTAGCATTCAGGCTTCGCATTCGGGAGGACGGCGTTTCGAATCCCAGTCCTGGCATCCAGATGTGGGTTTTCCATGGTTTCCCAAATCACTCCAGGCAAATGCCGGGATGCTTCCTTCAAAAGGCCATGGCCGAAATCCTTCCCATTCCTTGCCACCCATCCTTTCCCGTCTCTAAAGGGGACTTCCATAAATTACGTGAGGTGTTTTTCCGGATTTTCGGCCCCCCACCTCTCTGGTGAGATTTTGGTGAGATCTAGCCTGACCCCCCCCCTGTGGTGAGATCTGGTCCCGTGAGACCCCCCCCCCCAACAGATCGTCTTTGAGACTTTTCTAGGTTTTATTTTTTAAAAATGGTCTCACCCACACGTTTCAGGCAAATACCCCCCTAAAATCGACTTTCGCATTAACTGTAAACCTTTTTTTTTAGCTCTACAGTCCTGCCCAATTTTAAAAAAATCTCACGTGAGATTTCAGTTGCCCCCCCTCCCCCTTGGTGAGATCTGGTGAGATTTCGCCGGACCCCCCCCCCTTATTTCACCTCACGTAATTTATGGATGCCCCCAAAGACCTCGCTGTTAGAGAGACGTTAAGTAGATAAAAAAAAAAAATGTCGTAACACCCTGGGCGAATCTCGGCGCTGCCCGCCGAGATCACCGCTTCTGGTAGGCTCACAGAAAAAAAAAAACAAAAAACAAAAACAAAACAAAAAAACTCACCAAAACGTTACTAAATTGTTGGCAGCTTCTCTATTAGCTGGATCGTCTTCCACCACTTTCCGAAAGCGCCTCTTTACCAAGAAACACCATTAAGGGCTATTTTCGGTCGCCGGCAGCAGTTAACGGTATTTGGCGGTCTTTTTCCGAAACGTGCCCAAATGGAAAGCGAGCCTTAGTTATTTATGGTGGGCTATAAATCCACTGGATGTCCAATTTTTTAGTCACCCACCGGTCGTGTAAATTTGGACGCTTTGTTGAGTGACGCATAACTGTCTGATACACCGCACAGCCAACATTTCACACACATTGTGCAAACACTCGGTACCTAATAACACTGTACTTATTAATTCATTACAAGCTTATACGTATATATAAATGAGAGATGTGCACTGGTGTTACTAGAAACGAGGACATAATAAATAATAGGACTCTGCTGTCATTTCTCAGTTGACAGCCGAACTAAACTTTGATCTTTCACGAGGAAGTACGATAACGCGTATTAAATGGTGTCAGTACGAGTAGGAACGCCTTCTCTGTGTAGAGCGATGTTATTAGCAGCCTGTGTTGTTAATTGCAAGCTACAGGCGTCCTCTCCTCGCTTTGATGTCGACGTCGAATAGCGCGCCACTCTGAGCGCTTTAGGACGCTGGATTGCTCAACAACGAACACTACTCGCTACCTCCAGTCTGACTAAAAGTTCTCAACGAGAACGATTCCAAAGTTGAGTACGCCCTGTAATTGGTCAGATCCTTGTCTGGCTTCTCATAGAGTAAGCGAATTACAAGTCGAACGCACAATCCTAGCAAGTTCTCTGTTCGCCCGGAGAGAAGAGTTGAGTTCCATGCACGTGACTCAACCTGCTCGTATTATCCTAACTACTATACCCCAAGCACTTTTGCTGCAACTGCTGGAACTTTTTAAAAAAATTCTTAATTGACGTCATTAGAGGCGGGATGGGACTAAGGACTAGTAACGGGAAGAGTTCTGGCACCACCTTCTGAAGGAAGCATCCTGTCATTCTTTCGGAGTGATTTGGGGAAACCATGGAAAACCCAAATCAGGATGCCCGGACGGGGATTCGAACCGGCGTCCTCCAGAATGCGATGCTCACCCACCACGCACAGTGTAAACTTATGAACTTTCCAGAAGGTGCAGACCATTATAAAATTTTAAAGTAGATTATTTCTCTCTTGAGATCCTTACTGGAACTGTAGTTTGTCGTTTCTTGATGGTACCGAATATTGTCGAAGTATGTTTAACCACCGACATACTACACCATACCAAAACCTCTGAGTACTTCATATCGTCACCGAGTGTGATGGTTGAGCGGTAATGTCTTCGCTGACATTCAGGAGGACGCGTCTTCGAATCCCCGTCGGCCATCTAGATTTCGGTTTTCCGTGGTTTCCCCGCAATCACTCCTGGCAAATCCCGGGATGGTTCCTTCATAAACCATGGCTGAATTCCTTTCTGCTATTTGCCGCCAGTACTTATCCGCCTCCAATCTCGTCGACTTCAACCTTCACTTCGACCTCGACTAGGAGTAAAGCCATAAAAATTTGTTGTCCAGTTGGTGATCTTGTTCAATGTAACGATATCTGTACAGAGGAAACAGGACGAAAGTGTCTTGGATGAAATGTTTTTGGAAAATTAGTTTAAGAGATTAATTCCTTCGTAAAGATTTCTGTGGAAATTCACCACTTATCTTGGGATGAACTACCAAAGAAACATTTCAGGTGCAGGTTATTCAAATTCTGCTGGCACTAATGACCCCAGTCCATTGTTGATAGAATCAAAGTGATTCCTTGGTGCTATTTGTGAGCTACTGAAAGCGGTTTTAGGCTTCCCTCAGTTATCTAGGCAAATGATATTCAACCGTGTTTCATAAATGCATGTTTCACAAAACACAGTTATATAACAAGCATTAACAGGTAGATTATACAATACCTGGGGAAATGACGGAATTTTGTTTGTTTAGGCCATGCACAATGACCCTACATGTTGACAGTAACGTAAACCTTCCAGAGAGAGAAAAAAATAAAATTAAAAAAGTAAATTAGTTTATAGTAACTTACAGTTCCCGTCACAGGTTTCTTGGTGCAAATTATATTCTGGTATTGCTTTTTTCGGTGTTCGTGCGACAAATAGATGGAATATTTGCTTCATCAGAAATTTGTTAGTAAGTTTGGTTTGGGTTCGTAATGAAATTCTTCACTTTTATGTTTGATATTTAAGATATAGTCAAACTCTGTATTACAAACTAACTGTTGTAGTAACAGAAAATTAGGGTTTAATTTTCTCGTCGTTCTTGATATATCTTGCAAATGTCTGTCACAGCTCTTTCGTAAAGTTATTACAATGGAATTTTAACTTTGGATTTTAAAAATGGAGGCTACTTGTTTTTCTTTAGAGCTAATTTGTCAATATGGGTTTTTACAAAAATACGTAATCTCATTTTGTGTTTTTTTATTGATATACCGATAGTCACCCATTTTCAGCAAAAAATTTAGCAGAAGCTAGTAATCAGCTGCTTACTATTGAAATTCCAGTTGGTATGTTAATCGAAAACTGATTAGATTTAATTAAATGGAACATCTTTTTTTTGCTTCCATAATGTAGTGAGCGATTTAACAGACTGACGATATTGTCGAATGCTGCAGAGATGCCTAGTAAAAGGGCAACAACCTGTGGAGCAGAAATGAAAGCGCATCCACTTTGTGAAGGCGAGCCGAGTGCATCAGGAAAATCAATGTAACATGAGATGCACTTCTCAGTATCTGCAGCCTTTCTCCTTTGTGCACGAGGTCACTGCAACGAGCTGTGAAACACGAGGATTGGGTTCACTTTCGCGTTGTGAACTTTGCCTGTCGTCTGCTCGCCTTAGAGGTTTCAAAATACGACAATCACCAGACACTACAACTCCAACAAGGAATATTAAGTTGCTGACTCCCTCTTTTTTAACCTCTGTTTTGATAATAACGTAAATTTGTAATCAGAGGAGCAGATACGCGTACGCTTGAAGAAAAATGAACAATATGAACTTAAAAATCTTTAATGAATTAAGAGGACAATTAAATATTGTATTACGCGAAGAATTAACGATCCCTGCTGCAATTTTCTTCCAAAAAACTCGCAGCAAAGTCATATGAATGGAAAATGCCAAAATTACGCCACAGTTAGTGCAGACAGGTGTGAGATTAATAAAAATCACGATGCAGTGTGCTTACCTATCAACGAGTTTGAAAATATAGTACAATCACATGGATGTCACACTGATTTTAATTTTGTGTGGAGTCACGGATGGATTTATTTGAAATACACTGACCTGCCAGAACATTATGCCCACCTACCTACTGTCGATATAAATACGTCCAGGCGATAGCAGCGTCGCCTCACGAGGAATGACTGCTAGTCAGACACACGCACGGTGCATGTAGTATCAGTGAGCGTCTTATCCGTGTTGAGAATGGGGAAGGCGCGCGATCTATCTGAGTTTGACCGAAGGCAGATTGTGATGGCCCGGAGGCTCGGCACGAGAATTACGGAAACTGCGCGACTTGTCGGATGTTCGAGGAGTGCCGTGGGGAGTGTCTTCAACAAGTGGTGAAACCCCATTCAAACGACGAGGGATTGGGCGTCCATCCCTCATTACAGATGTCGGACGTCGTAGGCTGGGCAGACTGGTAAAACAGGACAGGCGGAGAACTGTGGTGGAACCAACATCATACTTTAATGCTGGGCAGAGTACAAGTGTGAACACACAGGCCACCGAACACTCCTAATGATGGTCCTCCGGAGCCGACGACCAATGTATGTGTCAATGTTAACACCACGACATCGGATACTAAGACAATGAAATGGGCACATGACCATCGTCACTTGACGTTGGCGCAGTGCAGAGTGTTGTATGATCTGATGAATCTAGATACCTTCTTCATCATGCCGATGGGAGGGTGCGAATCCGTCGTTTTCCAGGGGAACAGTTTCTTGACATCTGTACTGCGGGACGGAGACAAGTTCAATTATGCTCTGGAGAACATTCACGTGGGCATCCATGGGTCCAGTGGAGCTCGTGCGAGGCACCATGACGGCCAATATGTACCGTACACTGGTTTCAGCCCACGTACATTCCTTCATGACGACCGTGTTTCCCAATTGCAGTATCATTTTTCAACAAGATAATGCGCCATGTCACAAGGCCTGGAGTGTGATGGAGTGGTTCGAGGAACACAGTGGCGAGTTGCAATTGATGTGCTGGCCCCTCAACTCACCAGATCTGAACCCGATCGAACACATCTGGGATGTGATTGAAAGTGTCGTCAGATCTCATCACCCCTCTTCCCTGAATGTACGGGAATTAGGTGACTTGTGTGTGCAGATGTGCACTAGGTCTCATTGCTGCTATGCTAAGACGGGTCGCAACTGTTACCACTGACAAAGGTGGACGTACCGGCTATTTGGTAGATGGTCATAATATTTTGGATGATCAGTGTAGACTCTGCAGTTATTACAAAAATAGCTAGAGATAGTAAAATTGCTGAAAGCACCAGGGCCCTACGGTATTGAGATAACAGTATCGTCAGAGTAACAGACTCAAAATCGAACCCTTCTTGATTGTCATACTGAAAATGTTTATGAGAGAAAACAATAGGTACTGAATGAAAAATCATGAAGTTGAATTATATTTTCAGAAAAAGTGATAGAAAATACCTCTGAACTACCAGTCGATGTATCTGCCGTAGATTTCTGGAGCATTTCGTATTTTGAACATTATAAATCATTAAGATCTTCAAGAGATATATTAATTTTGAGCAGGGATCGGCAAAGCAGTCAGTCAGAAAATTCCGTACCCAAGAAACGTTACATTATACCCATTACGAGACAATTAATAACGGTTAATCAACAACTACTTCTTCTAAAAATTAGATAACATGTACCGTAACAACGAGGCATGTTTTTTAAGTAAGAACCGTTTTGAAATTAAAAAAAGACGTGCAAATATATATCAATAATTTTATTTTTACATGGAAGCCTGTACCTTACTCTACTTTTCGACATAATTTCCTTCAATATTGAGGCACTTATCATAACGTAGTACCAGTTTTTGAAAACCCTCCTCATAGAAGTCTGCCGCCTGACTTGTTAACCACTGCATCACAACTGTTTTGACTTCGTTATCGTCTTCAAGACGCTGACCGCCCAGGTGTTTCTTCAAGTGCAGGAACAGATGGTAGTCTCTGGGCGCCAGATCAGGGCTGTACGGATAATCTAGAGTTTCCCATCAAAAAGATGTGATGAGATCTTTGGTCTGATTAGCTACATGTGGACGGGCATTGTCATGCAGCAAAATGATGCCTTTGCTCAACTTGCCATGTATTTTGTTCTGGATTGAACAGAGCAGATTATTCAATGTCTCACAATAAGCTGCTGCATTGATTGTCTCATTACGAGGCAGAAATTCCACAAGTAATACTCATTTTCTATCCCAAAAAACTGTGCACATGATTTTCCGGGCAGAAATCGTTTGCTTGAACTTCACTTTTTTAGTTGAATCTGAATGCCGCCATTCCATGGACTGTTGCTTTGATTAAGGTGTGACGTAGGCCACCCATGTCTCATCGCGCGTAACAATTTGGCTTAAGAAATCATCACGATCGTTGTGGCACCGCTCAAGGATAGTCAATGCACTGCCTAAACGTTTTGGTTTTGTGCACATCCGTTAACATTTTCGGTACCCAACGTGAGCACAATTTTCGGTAATTCAAGTGCTCGGTCACAATGCCATACAAAACAATACGAGAAACATGAGGAAAGTCATCACACAAGGAGGAAATGGTAAAGCGTCTGTTTTCTCTCACCTTATTGTCCACTTTCTGCACCAAACTTTCATTAACAACCGAAGGAAGCCCACTCCGTTGTTCATCATGCACATTTGTGCGGCCATCTTTAAATGCTCTCACCCACTTTCTCACCATTCAATCACTCATAATGTTTTGTCTGCAAACTGCACAGATCTCACGATGAATATCGATCGGTTTTAGGCCTTTATAGCAAAGAAATCTTATAACAGCCCGTACTTCACAGTCGGCGGGACTCACGATTATCGGAGGCATCTTAAACACTCAGTGATCAACGTAAACAAGGAAGAATTATACTGTAATGGCGTCACTGCGTAGGCAAGAGATGCAGGTACCCAGTGCGCATGCGCGGAACGCCGACCGTAGCGCTGCAGCCACAGTGTGACAAAACGGTACTTACTTAAAAAATACGCCTCGTAAAACTAAAAGTCCAATAAACTCTAGTAAAAATTACAGAAAATAATTTTTGGTGAGCAAATTTGAAATTACTTCTTGCACCGTTGTTTCAAAGTTTCCACGCTTCACTGCTGCCGATTTTCAAGTGGTTTAGTGTATTATATAAGATCATTGCTTCGCACTTGCCTTAAAGCCTAAGGTTGCTGCAAAGATAAAAACATTGTTGGATGCAGGAATTAGAAGAGGGTTGTGACATGAATCGAGCATGCGCCATTGTAAAGCAAATATGAGCATTGGTTTGCTCAGCCTATGAAAAACCTATATCATTGAGGATCGAGAATGTTACCAGCTCCAGAAGATACCGAAAAATGAAAACTAGTTGCGGGAATTTTGAACATTTCTTCTATTGTGCCAACGTTACAAAATTCTGACACAGTGTTTTCTCCTTGTTTTATAGCATGCAAACTTTAATAATTTCCTCCCGTGGTACAAGCAATAGATAATAACAAGTAGGCTCGTCAAGAAACACAATGAAATGAATATCTTGTTGAGTTTGAAGTATATTAATAGATTGTTTGAAGGATTATTAACAGTAATCCATGAACATCACACTCTCTCTTCAAGCAGAAAAACGAACTTTGTACACAATGAAGGGGCATAACGCTTACATTGTAAATAAATCGACGTTATCTCAGAAAAGAGAAAATTGTATTTCGACAGTTAATACTTAGCTTTAAAGAGGTGAACTTCTATCATACACTAATATAACTGAAGCGCTAGTTCTGTTCAGTTGAGAACTGGAAACGTCTCCGTATTCCCGTAGGAAATCAGTTCATTAAGGTTTGGTGTGCGGTGATCCACCGCGACCCCTGAGGACGAGTGGGTATGCCACCAGCCCGGCGACCCAGCATCTTGTGTGGCCTGTGGGAGGATTATTAACGAGGGCTGCTTTTTTTGTGTCCGTCGAGTCAATAGGTCACAGCTGTTGTCTGAAAGAAGGCCGCGCAGCCACCACAAGCTACACTTCAACCAGACACGTTGGCGTGAACCTGGATGCGTGTAGTCACCGAACTACATTCTCCAGACCACTGGTACTGCACAGGAACGAGGCAGATGGAAGTAAGCAAACGTGAGAAGATACTGTTTCACCCATCCCCCCACCAGTTTTCCGTAATTCGCCATACAATTGTGTGGGTGGTGCATAAACTCCGTCTCAGAAAGTATACTTACTAATATTTAGTTTCTTCTTTAACATATGATGATTCACAGATTGAAATGCACGCTTACTTCATCCACTTTTTTACGAAGATATGCAAGACCATGGCCAAGTACTGGAGATTTATAGGTCGCTGGCCTCGCATTCGGGAGGACGGCGGTTCGAATCCCCGTCCGGGCATTTAGATTTGGGTTTTCCATGGTTTCTCAAATCACTCTAGTCAAATGCGGGATGCTTCCTTCAAAAGGCCATGGCCAAATTCCTTCCCATTCCTTGCCCCCCATCTTTTCCCGTCTCTAAAGACCTCGCTGTTAGAGAGACGTTAAGCAGATAAAAAAAATATATAGGTCGAACTGTAAGGTGTTATCCCATTTAATTGTTTCAAAATAGTTTTATGGATGTGAATCTTAGCGTTTTTGTTTTTTGTTTTATGCCTCGTCGACGTCAGGTCATTAGAGGTGGGAAAGAACTGGTTCAAGGAACGGGAAGGAATTTGACAATGGCTTTCCCGGCATTCGCTTTGAATGATTTAGGGAAACAATTGAAAACCCAGATCTGGATGGCTAGACAGGGATTCGAACCCGCGTCCTCCCAAATGTAAGGTCAGAACGTTACAGCTCACCCATTACGATCGATGTGACTTTTAGAACGGTTGAAAGCCAGTAAGGATAATCGAAGATAATATGCTGTAAAGTATACATGGAGGACACGATACCAACCTATCCCAACAATGAGATTTAAATTCTGACGTTCCTCGTGATCGGTACTGTGTAGCAGCTAATCGTTTTACAACTCTCAGAACAAATTATCTGAACAGACTCGCATTTGGGAGGACGCGGGTTCGAATCCCCGTCCGGGCATTCAGATTTGGGTTTTCCATGGTTTCCCCAAATCACTCCGGGCGAATGCCGGGATGCTTCCTTCTAAAAGGCCATGGCCAAATTCCTTCTCGTTCCTTGCCCCAGTCCCATCCCGCCTCTAATGACCTTAGCCGTCGACAAGGCGTAAAGCAGCAAGTAAAAAAAAAATAAAAAAATATCTGAACAGAGCTCTACCCAAGCAACACAGAGAAAGAAGAAGATGGGAATACTTTCACTGTTGGAATGACGCTGTTCGCTAGTTCACAGCTTAGACAATCGGGAGGTAAACAAAGGTGTTCGGTCATTCCGTTAACATAACGTGTTATCAATAAATCACAGCAAAAAATTTAATTTTTCTAAATGGAAAGATAAAATTTTCTTTAAAAAATATTATCTAGAGGAAATAGCTATCAGGATCTGCAGCGGAATTTTAGCATGTGAATCTGCGAAGCAGTAATCAAGAGGAATTCGATACAGGTAATCAACCAACCAGCCCTTACAGTATCGCTGAATTTCGCTGAAATGTTTGGGAGTAACGACGCAGAACGACGTAAGTGGGATCGGCATTAAAAGGAAATCCTGTAATATTTTCCGTATCTCTAATTGTGAGCAGATGCGATGGAAACATACTGAAAGGAGTAGATATTGCCTTTGCGAGACTGTAGATGAAGTACAGCAGTAAGTTTGACTCTTATCACATCATCTCGAAAACATTTTAGGTGCTCTACTGGCGAATGCCATAAAGAGATTCAAATGTAATTATTTGGTTATTGATAGGAAAATTTTTAAACACTTATATAATACATTATAAGGCGCTCTCGAAAATTTCTTTCCGACTTTTGTTAGTGAATTCTTTCAAACAATTGTTCTGCTTGAGAAGACAAAAAAGGCAACATTACAGGAGTGACAGTACATATAAGAGCCTTTGAGTACTGTTTTTCTCGCATTTCCTGTCGTATCCACGTAAAAAATATATAAATATTTTAAGACAGACTAGATTTTTTTGTGAAATTATATTTTTTTATGTTTTTGTGTATGGGTGGAGAGTTCCTTCTACCTACGGACCAGCATGTGACTGAGTGTAGTGAACGCAGGTCGTATTTTCGTTTAGTTAGGAAATGGCAGAAGCCACCAATTATCGATGTTGCGCTCATTAAGCAAAAAAATGACCACAACGGGATCTGGTTTATTTAAAATGGCCACTGCACGTTATTCGCGTTATGGAGCTTACAAAAAGACAGCCAGAACGCGCTGTGGCTAACACCACAACGCGAAATTCGCCTGTGGGCCAGGTCGCATTCTTCCCCCATGATGACTCACATTTCTTTGTTTTTTAACGGGTAAGAAGAATCATATAGTATGTTAAAATTTTAAACATGGCTGCGTTTCATCAACGGTGAGAGTGGTTCAGGTGAAAATGATAGCCAACCAGTTGCATCAATTAGGTTTATTTAACCTTAACCGCGGCTTCAACGATACTAAGATCGTCTTCTTCAGAAAGACCTATAGGACATTTTTAGAACATTTAAAAAAAAATTAAAAACTGAGTTAGATAATAAATAGTATAAAAATATCATTATAAACACCTATACCTTAACATCAGATATACAATATTACATGATACTCACTCGTGGAATAACATATACTCAGAAAAGGGCCAAATAACTCTTGTCATATCGTAGTGAGATGTGTACTTATGTCATTTGTTAAAATATAAATTTTAAAACTTCAATTACATTGCGAAGCATGTTAAATACATATGTCCACCGGTCCAAAAACGTACATGTTGGGCGGGTGAATTCCGCCGACTGACTAAGATATGGCCATACTAGTAACAGGTAAATAAAGTAGATGGCGCCACCACCCGTACATACAATAATTATTAACTAAAAGTGGAGTGATATAAAGATAACAACTGATATGATACTTTATTATATATACAGCAAGTCATAAGTATATACAGAATTCTGAGGAGAACCGGCATCTATTTATTATCTAACGTAATAAAAAAAAAGAGAATTTCCAAAAATGTCCTATAGATCCTTCTGAAGAAGACGATCTTATGATCGTCGAAACCGCGGTCAAGATTAAATAAACCTAATTGATGCAACTGGTTGGACAATGCGTTGTGGTCTCTTTTTTTTTTCGCTCAGTGAGCGTTTTCGGTCTTTGAGCGTAACATCGACATCTTATCGGGGAGATCTTGGACAAAAGCAACATGTCCCCCGTCCGTACGCCATCTACTTTGAAATCTATTTTTCCTGTTATTCTATCTGAAAGGAGTCAGGGTTAGGGTTCAGTGAAACTCCACAACGCAGGTGTACCTCAAACTTGCTTCAAAGACTTCCTTCCATGGCGGGTCAGAGTGCTTTAAATGTGTTAGAGATCTGAACTCCAGATCGCTAGCGTTATATTCCCCAAACAGCTTCTAACACATTGCGAGGACACGGACTTCAGACCTTCTTAATACTTCCAAGAGCTCAGTGACACATTTTCTTATCACAAAGGAACTTGTAAGACCGCTCCAACATCCACTTTATCAAATGACTAGCTCATACCAGCGACTTCGTACACGTGAATTAAGAATTTCTTTGCCAGAATTGAATATAATTATGTAGAAAGTTGTTGGTAGCGAAGGATTGGTCCCAAACAACACCGAGTCAGCATAATATGACAGGAAAGCCATCACTATATCATTCTACCGTCGAACCTGTCTCATGAAGAGAATCAATTTCCAACATATTTAAAAACAGAAAAATAAACGATGGTGAGGGGTTCTGGGGGGGGGGGGGGGCTTAACTAAGGGAAGTTTTATTTCAGCTTTGTCTTTTCTTCTTTCTTCAGCATGGGCATCCGATTCTTGGGTTCTAATAACTTTAGCTGTTTGTGCTCTACTAGAGCTACAACTTAGGCTAGTTTACGCCCGCCAGGCATGTTAAAAAAGAAGGCAAAATAAACTGTTGCCAGAAATAATTAAGCAGACACAGCATTGCAAAACTAACTACGATTTGCCTCGCATTGCACCCCTAAATTTGTGATATCTACAGTTTAACATTCAATCCGAATAACAGACTTCCAGGAGTGACTCTTCTGATCAAAAACATTTTGTTTTTTAAATCTTTGACTCCAGGGAGATTTGAACCGGAGACCACGATCCAAAGATCAGTAAGCAAGTGCTTTAACCACTGAGCTACCTTACCGATGTGTGGAAAGCAGTACAGAGACCTATACGTCCAACGCGTCTGCATATCGCCGTTCAGTAGTTTTTTAGAAATTATATGACAACATGTATTATTTATACAGATATTTTTTCAATAAAGTGTAGAGATTAGTTTTCTCCTTGTTTCAAAGGATAAGTGTGCAAAGTTTCATCGAGATCGGATGAAAACTGTGGATTTGTATGAAGAACAAACAAACAAACTTACATACATTCATCTTTATATATATAGATCTTACGTGGTTTGTAATATAACTGTTCCTCCTTCTTCTTAATTTCTATATTTTTTTTTGTTCGCCAGAATATTAACTTATCTTTGTCTTTAATTTAATACGATGTTTGTATCTCCTGTAATTGTACACAAATAAACTGTAAAATTTTCGTTTTTAAATACAAAAAGTTTTTTCATTTCTGAATTCCATATATAAAATCTTACTGTTTAACATCATCTCAAATATACTTCCTTTTAACTAATTAAATATGCCGGCTCCATTCAATTACTTTTAATTTTATTAGTACTCAAGAAGTTACTTTCAGTATGCCGTTACTAACATTTATTTATCACACCAGCCTTCATACACATTAATTACTTATTTCTTTCTACTTTTTAGAATTTAAAAATCACTTTGATCGCTCGTCAGCGACGTTCAACTCTTTTCTCTGTCCTCCAGAGATGCTACATCCCAAAGCGAAGATTCCAGGTCAATGATATCATGACTGGTCTCTCTCTCTCTCTGAAAGAAGACTGTTATCAAAAAAATGCTTATATTAAACTAGAAGATTCGTATTCGTCACCTTCATGGGAAAACCGAAAGACAACAATTAACTTTCTGCCTGTATTAAGTATGGATATCACAAAATCAATTATTGCAATAAGTAGAAAGTTTTCAGCCGGTGATTTCTCATTAACTTGTCGTCTCATCCACTATAAGTAATTCAACATCAGAAGCACATCTACTTCACTGCGTTCAAGGTTATATGTAATTCAGCTGATTAAATTTTGAGGAGCGGGTGATTAGTAATTGGCCGTAAAAGTTGTTTACAACCTCAATCACAACCACTGACCGATACTGGACCTGCCGCGATAACAATGCTTCTCAGAGAGGAGTCACAAGTTTTCAGCGTCCAGTATTTAACTGGCGGTTAAGAGCATTTGTGGCACAAGTGTTAAACATAAGAGCGTACTTCACAGAGGAACGAGGTGGTGCTCCATTGTCAGTCGTTGACGTTTTAACTGCAGCAGTCTTCCAAGAATTATTTTTTTTTTAAAATGAATAAGCCTACGGTAATATCTTACTTACAGAAACAATAACCTGCGCACAATATATCGAAAATCAATAGCTTCTCAAACTTACTTTTCTGTAATACTAAATAATGTTTGAATCTATTTTTATTTAACTGCTTTACGTCTCTCAACAGCGAGGTCTTTAGAGACGGGAAAGGATGGGGGGCAGGGATGGGGGTAAGGAATGGAAAGGAGTTCGGCCATGGCCTTTTGAAGGAAGCATCCCGGCATTTGCCTGGAGTGATTTGGGAAACCATGGAAAACCCAAATCTGGATGCCCGGCCGGGGTTTCGAACCACCGTCCTCCCGAATGCGAGGCGAGAACGCTAACCGTTACACCACCACGCTCGGTGTTTGTATCTATATTGGGGCTTTGTGACTAGCTGTTAGAAGCTTTTAATGGGATACATTGATTCCTGGTTGTGGAAATGACAGAAAATGTTGTTTGGGTCTCTCACGTGGTGTCTGGCTGTTTTTTGATGTATCACAACTACGCAAGATCTCTCTGCAGCGGTCAGCATCAACTCGACGTATGTGAAGTGTATTCCAGATAGTCCAAGACGATTCAAATCCAGGTTTACTTATTCCTACAAAGATCTGTTCATATCTCCGTAAGAATTAGGAGAAACTTGCATACAGCAACAAGCAATAGACAGACGAAACAGAGGTGATGTTGAAAACAGTTTCCAGCAAGGTAATGATTTATATTATTGGTTGTTAGAAGTCGATAAGTCTTTTGCTAATAATAATAAAATATTTGTACTGAGATTCAATGTCTTCTTTTCCTCGAATCATTCATCACCGGTCGTACCGTGTCCGGAACTTTACAACAGAGAAAGCTTTTTGCCATTCTGATCTGAACAATTCACCATGTTTTGTTTTTGAAATGCGTAGTCTTAAAAAAAGTAAAAGAAAAATCATGTTACCGTGTTGCAGATATTTCAACAGGGACACAGAGGATCTGTGGTGTGACTCAACTACGCAAGACTCGCTTCATTGCGAGTCAGTGCTGACATCATCTAGTGGTTGAAGAAGCGAAGTACCCTTCGTGGGACTTTCTCCTTGATCTTCTAGATTTAGGCGCATTGATGGACGACCTTGTTACATGCCTTCTATCTTTGTCAACTATTTCTTACTGTTAGCTTCTTCGTCATCTTTAAGAAACTCTTCCAACATATGAGCCTCATCCTTATAGTTTCTTACGTTCTAATGTGTGTTCACTTTTGCTCGTTCACCTTCAGCTGTTACGTCCCTTCGAATGTTACGTATATGTTCGTATACTTTTCATAGTAATACATATACAGGGTGTTACAAAAAGGTACGGCCAAACTTTAAGGAAACATTCCTCACACACAAACAAATAAAATATGTTATGTGGACATGTGTCCGGAAACGCTTACTTTCGATGTTAGAGCTAATTTTAGTTTCGTTAGTATGTACTGTACTTCCTCGATTCACCGCCCTCTTGACTTCCATTTATGGGGGCATTTGAAAGCCCTTGTCTACGCAACCCCAGTGCCAAATGTAGAGACTCTTCGTGCTCGTATTGTGGACGGCTGTGATACAATACGCCATTCTCCAGGGCTGCATCAGCGCATCAGGGATTCCATGCGACGGAGGGTGGATGCATGTATCCTCGCTAACGGAGGACATTTTGAACATTTCCTGTAACAAAGTGTTTGAAGTCACGCTGGTACGTTCTGTTGCTGTGTGTTTCCATTCCATGTTTAATGTGATTTGAAGAGAAGTAATAAAATGAGCTCTAACATGGAAAGTAAACGTTTCCGGACATATTTCCACATAACATATTTTCTTTGTTTGTGTGTGAGGAATGTTTCCTGAAAGTTTGGCCGTGCCTTTTTGTAACACCTGTATAAAGCGATCGGCCGATTCTATTGTTCGAGGGGTGGTTATGAAAGGTGTGATGTTGGATCTTTGTAAACCAGACGTAGACAGTATTTGTTTTAAAGTATACGAGTAAAAAGTTTCATCAAGAATAGATAAAAACTGTTTGTTTGTGTCTCACCACACCAACATTAAAACAATTTTTAAATTTCAAGTTCGAATTTCTCTGTCACTAATTGTCCCTCCGGAACTAGTCCAACATCAATAAACAGGAAATTTTATGCGCTTTCAGAATACTACAATCAACTTTGACCGATTTCCATATCTTTTTAGAGATATTTTTTAAAAAAACTGAATTGCTGCACTAGTAAATTTTCCTTAAAGGGATTATGGAGGAGGTGGGAAGTGCTTTTGTAAACCAAATGTAGACAGTATTATTCCCATAGTTTTAAAGTAAATGTATGCAAAGTTTTATCGACATCGGATATAACTGTGGATTTATGTTTTTTTTTTTTTTTTTTTTTTTTTTTTTTTTTTTTACTTGTGGCTTTACGCCTCGTCGACGTCGAGATCATTAGGGGCAGGTTGGGATTGGGAAGAAGGAACTGGAAGGAATTCGGCCATGGGCTTTTGAAGGAAGCGTCCCGGCATTCACCTAGAGTGATTTGGGGAAACCATGGAAGACCCAAATCTGGATGCCCGGACGGAGATTCGAACCGGCGTCCTCCCGAATGCGAGGCCAGAACGTTAACCGTTCACCCACCACGCTCGGTGGATTTATGTAAAGAACATACAATTATACAGGATAATTCCCTTGATGGTGCTACAAACTTTCAGGGATGATGGAGAAGCGTAAATGTATCAATTTGAAGTAAACGGCCAAGTCGAAAGTTATAAGCGAAAATCTACTCAATTTCTGCCTTAGCCTCGCGCTGCGCTCAAACTAAGGGCGCAAACTTCCGAAACCTTGCAACGGTAACGCTAAGATTGCATCCTCTTCTAGGACTCACTGAAGACTGCAAGGTACCTGATTCCTTGCAATGGTCGACAAGACGTCCAATCCTTTGCTCCTGCAGTCCTGCTGACTGCCGTCAATACAGCTAAAGACTTTGTCGTTCGTACAATATTTGCATGGGTTCGGAAACATCTATGAAACGGCGGCAAGAGAGCGACAACTTCTCATTAGAACAACACTTTTATTTAGCATCATGCACACATACAGAACCCGTCTTCTTCCACAACTCAGACTCGTCTCCCTGCACAAAAGCGCCTCACTCTGTCCACAGCTGTCCTTCCCTCCCCTCCACCTCGCATTCCAACGTTCACCCCTCAACCAGCAGCCACACACAGCTAGGTCACTTACAACCTGATCATGACGTACAGAATTCTCGCTGAATACTCCCCAATAGCCTCAGATAATTTTCCCTGTTGGTGGACTACTAACGGCGCACCTAACGTGACGTAAGAGAGATAGAAAATCCTTCTACGGTACATTAATAATGATCTCCCGTTACCTATTCAATTTTCATCAGCTGCTGCATTTACAACAGAGTCAGTGCAGAGAAGGCATCTTCGCATAAAGCATCGTTCCACTGTCAGAGGTATCGGAACGGTTTCCGCTCATAACTTCCAACTCTGTCGTTTCCGGATAGGGGCCACTTACCTCAAATTGACACATTTACCCTTCTCCATCATTCCTGAAAGTTTGTAAGGGGGCGTCCATTAATTACGTGAGTTTTTTCCGAAATTCAAGATCCCCCCTTATCCCCTCTGGTGATATCTGGTCGGACCCCCTTCCCCCCCTTCTTGAGATGACATGAGATTTTGACGGGACCCTGACCCCTGCTAAACGACCTCGTAGTTTATTTCGACCTGTTTTGGACACCCTGTAAGGGGACATCCATAAATTGCGTGAGGTGTTTTTCCGGATTTTCGGACCCGCCCCCCCTCTGGTGAGGTTTTGGTGATATCTGGCCCGACCCCCCCCCCCTGTGGTGAGATCTGGTGAGATTTCGCCGGACTCTCCCCCCTATTTCACCTTACGTAATTTATGGATGCCCCCTAACATCATCACTGAATCACCCTGTATATACACACATCCATTCTTATATGTAGAGAGACTTTTATTAATAGTTTATGTATGTGTTTTCCAGCATATTCATTGTATATCAATGTTTCTAAATAGTGTATTCTGGTTGATATCGTTTTTATTTAAACTACACGAAATAATTTTCCAGTAACGTGTCTCAGCGTGCAGTTATCAGCAGCACTAGAGGCAGGGATACGTGTGACGGCGCTGAAGTGTTTAGAGTCAGCTGACTGCTGCAGCAGGAGAAAGCTGGCAGAGACTAACCAGTGCGCTGCCAGCCACACTTGTTTCCATTGTGTCCGCTCAGGCGGTAATTGCGAAATCGTTTTCGACGTCAGTTAAGCAGCGCGCTCGCCAGTCTGTGTAGTTAATACCCGCCCACACATTAACTATCTTAAGGAGTCTTAGGTATGAGATGCATGGTGAGGGATTCCGCTTTAATTCGCGGTAATATCGCGTAATGCTTCATGTTCTGTATACATGTATGTATATGTGGGCATATATGTGTTTCATAAGTATGCATCAAATATGTTAAAACTTAAATTGCTTTAATACTCACTGAACATGACGTGACGTTGACAGATGGTATATATACGACCGAAAGTCCCTATTATTTGTTTACTTTTTTTGTTTTTGCTTATGGCTTATGGCTTTGCGCCTCGTCGAGGCGGGAAAGGACTGGGAACAAGAAATGGGAAGGAATATCGCGGTAGCTTAGTTGTGTTTACCTCACCTTCACGTACGTTATGTCTGCTCTTCTTGCAGCGCCTGTTATTCGTTTTTCCTCTCTAAATAAAGCAATCAAAACAAAACAAATATTATCTCATCTTTTATAGCGACTTGATAAGTGAACACATATTTCTTATTCAATTATTTCTGTCAAGTTTCAATACTCATACATATATGTTACTAAGAAGTAGCTTCCCACTTTATTCAATTTCATTTACTGTCTTTTTAAATATATGCAGTTCACCAGTTTACAGTTATCTATCATCTAAATACTTTTGTAAATTCTGAGGCTATACCAGCAGCTTCTACATCTTTCCTCAACATTATTATTTTACAGACAATTTTTGTCTCATTGACAAATTCTACCAGGCCGGTAACAACAGTAAGTAACCAAACAAACTATTTTTTCTCTCTCGTTCACATACAGAAATCGTCCGCGTCACATTCCTGATTCTGTATCTGAGATATTACGATTTGTCTGAGTCTGAAATTGAACTGTTTAATTGCTCTTCATTTTCAGATTGTAATCTTGCAATAGAATGTTACTAGTGATACAGAAGACTCCTCCCTTCGGGGCTCTTAAACACCAAATTCACCGAATGAGAAGTATTTTCGAAAACAATTTCATCTCGTAAAAGTTGTGCCCACGGTTGCCTTCTGACGAGTCTGTTTGGATCAGTCTGCCATCTCTCCCGTCACAATTGTATCGGCAATAGGCCATCGCACAGATCCTCCGCCTGTCGTATTCTGAAGGTGGGTTCCCACGACCCGTGCATTTGCAAGCCGCGCGGCCCAGCTATCAATAGCGCTCCGTGGGACGGGACTATCGGAGCCACCTCTGAGAGTCCAGACGCACAAGAGCGATGAAAAAGCAGCGGACCCTGAATTGAGCCAAGAAACATGATTATTTTTGAATAAAAATCCGTCTTCTAACAACTGTTTTTTATTGACTTTCATCTACCACACGCGTTTCGCCCTTCTGGAGTGGGGCATCGTCAGTGGTAAAAATTGTGGTAGCTAGCACATGTCAGTCCGGAACAGCAGAAACATGATGGTAACGTGTCCGAACAACAAGTGATTGTCAATCTGCTCGTTCCAGTATACATGGCATTTCCTCCCAGTTAGAAAAGGTATACCTTGTATAGTAATTATTACCTCTAAATAATTGCATGTTTAAGGTGTACAGTATTATTGTTAAATTAAATTGATTTATGTTAAGTACCTTAAAATAATTTAGAAAATTCATAGCTTATATACCATATCTGTGTTATTAAAGTGTGTTTTATGTCCGTGGGTTGGCAGGCCTGTTGTAATAATAAAGTTCTCTTTGTTCGCGCGCCTGCGAGGAACAGGGAGCTGGTTTGTGTGGCAGGCAGTAGCCATTGTGTGGCCCGTTCTGTTTTAACTAGAAACTGCAAGTCAGAGAAAGGAATGCATAATGTGTGGTTAATTTTGTCGGAGTTTGTAGGAGCCGCAAGTCTCTGTAGAATAAATTCAACTAAAATATCATTACACTTGGAAAGACAGTAATGTATGTACAACACTGTGGACAAATATTATTGCACGGATGTGGGTTTTGTTGAAATGATTTAAAATCTTTTTCATAGGACTAGATGAGCATTACTAGTTTTACTAATTGTTGTAAAATAATAATAGAACATAAAGTATATTATTTTGTTATAAAAATTCTTCCCATTATATACGTGATGCTGCCACAATAGATGACACATAAGAATGATGTTTCCTTCGGCGTTGGGAATTAATAGGCCTAAATGTTTTTGGGTGATGAGCAGAAATATGGTGGGAGTGTAAACACCTTGTTCACTCAGTAAGTGTCCAGAGTACATTATATTAATTAAAATAGATGATAGTCATCTCATCAGTGCTACAGTAAAGATGTTGAAACATTAGGTTTTTAACAAATCAACGCGTATAGCGTATAAAATAACGTTACTAATTATTCTGATTTAAAAAAAAAAAAATACCTGGTTAAAATTTCCAAACTAAAACTGGGTTCTCAGTTAAAACTATTCAGGAAAACGTGTACGAACATGTTATCATATCTGTAATATCTAAACTACTATTCTTTTGATTTCGTCAAATTTACTATTAGACAATTAACATAAATAACTTCATACGTGAAACTAAAATTTCTTAATTAAATTTAACTCGCTCTCATTATGTGTTAATTTATTTAGGTCAATTTTATATTTAATCTACTATTATTGCTATCGAATACAGCAGAAATGATACCAATAACAGCACATTAAATATAAAAAATAGGATTGTATGCCATAGAAGAAGTTAGCGAATTTTGCTTCTTAGAAAGTAAAATTACAACCGATCGCCGAAGTAGGAATGATGTCAAAAGCAGAATAGCACTAGCGGAAAAAGAGAAATCTTTTAGTTTCAAATATTGATCTAGGACTCAGAAAGAACTCTCTAAAACTCGATGTGTGGAGCACAGCACTTTATGGCAGCGAAGCATGGGCGTTAGGAATACCAGAAAGAAGGAAAATTGAAGCATATGAAATGTGGTGCTATAAAGGCATGCTAAAAATAAAGTGGAAGGATAAAGTACGACACGAACGATTTTTGGAAATGATGGGCGAGGAAAGAAGTTTGTGGAAGAGTCTTACAGAATGAAGAAACAAGATGGTAGGTCATAATTTGAGACATGCAGGATTGTTTAGCTTGTTAGTGGAGGGAACAGTCGAAGGTAAGAACCGTAGAGGAAGACAGAGATTAGAATATATGAAGCAGATAATTAAGGACGTGGGTTGTAAGCTGTATATTGAGATGAAAAGGTTAGCGCAAGATAGGAAGTGATGGAGGATTGCATCAAACAGTCAAAAGAGTCGTGTTTTTTTTCGTTTTTTTTTTTACTCTTAACAGCGAGGTCTTTAAAGACGGGAAAGGATGGGGGCAAGGAATGGGAAGGAATTCAGCCATGGCCTTTTTGAAGGAAGCATTTTACTGGAGTGATTTGGGAAAACATGGAAAACCCAAATCTGGATGCCCGGACGGGGATTCGAACCGCTGAATGCGAGGCCAGAACGCTAGTCGTTACACCACCACACTCGGTGTCAAAAAAAAGTGATGACAGCAAAACAAAGGTCAATTATTTCGTATTTAAATTAATTTTAATGCCTAATCCACAAAAGTAGGAACTTTTATTTTTTCGTTGATTGTTTCTCCTTCAATAATTACTTCACGTTATAAAGTTTTAGGACCTTCTTAATTCAGTGCCTGCGATCATTTATTTTGTAACGAAAATGATATAACATACATTTTCTGTGAGTCTTAGTTCCACTCGCTTTTGCTCACATCGCCGTCTCACCAGGAAAACCATTTACCTGAATATTGATGCATGGGCGCACCGCAGTGATATGTAAATCTCTAACGAAACGTCCTTAGCGGGAGCGCGTAAGAGCGTAGTGGAGGTTACGCTCAGCAGGAATAACGAGGCGCGCGGGCTGCCTAACCGACCGACCACAGGCGCCACGTCTCGAGTAACGATCCCAATAGCAGACAGCAAGCGCTACCACAGCTGCTGCATTCGGAGAATCGCAACTGCTCAACTCAGTCCTTTACGTCAGAACCTTCTTTGAAGACGAACTCTCCATTTCTCTGCAGCTTCAGGAGAATCCTTGTAGCTTTCTTTCAATACTTTAGGCAGAACGGAATCTCCTTGCAACGCCCTTCGCTTACTCGAATGTCGCAGTTGCCTGTCAAAGAAGATCTTCGTACAGTATTTCGTTTGTAACGCCACATTTGCTCCCTGCCACAAATATTTCACCCATGTTACTTGCATTGTTGGGTAAGCATTTAACAACTGTTGAAAAAAAAATTGGTGCGCTTATCAGTCCAAGAGTAAGAAGTGAAACTTTTAAGGATCATACATCCCTTTTTTCATTAATAACTAGCTTCCAAGCCCATCAGAAATTACTAGTCGAACGCAAATTTCTTGCTCATAACTAAACTAATGTTTTCTAAGCTAAAATAAATCAGTGTGTAGTAATAACAGCGACGGAGCGTGGTGGGTAAGCGATAACGATCTGGACTCGTATTCGCGTGAACGTGGGTTCGAACCATCTTCCGGGCATCCAGATTTGGGTTCTTCATGGTTTACCCAAATCGCTCCAGGCGAATGCCGCGATGATTGATTCAAAAGGCCATGGTCGAATTCCTCCCCGTTTCTTGTTCCCAGTCCTTTCCCTCCTCTAATGTCCTCGACGTCGAATAAGGCGCAAAGCCAAAATAAAAAATAAAAAAAGTAAACAAATAATAGGTACTCCTTCGGTCGTATATATATACCATTTGTCAACGTTACGTCATGTTCAGTGAATACTAAAGTAATTTAAATTTTAACATTTTTGATGCATTTTATATATATTCATGAAATACATATATTCCCAGATGTACACACATGTATACAAAACGTAAGACATTACGTGTACATCCACAAAACGATATAGTGAATAGTGATTGTTTAACATGAATTTCAGTGACAGGGGACACTATCGTAACTGCTTGTACACAGCGTGGTGGGTAAGCAACAATGTTCTGGCCTCGCATTCGGGAGGATGCGGGTTCGAATCCCCGTCCGGGCATCCAGATTTGGGTTTTCCATGGTTTCCCAAATCACTCCAGGCGTATGCCCGATTGGGTCCTTCGAAAGGCCATGGCCTAATTCCTTCCCGTTCGTGGTCCCCAATTCCATGCCACCTCTAATGACCTCGACGTCGACGAGGCTAAAGCCGTAAGTAAAATAAAATGTATCTGTCTGTATCAAAGTATCGTTAACTGCCCATGCGCATAGCATTGCTGCGATGACAAAAGATGTTTCACTTCGAAAATCATAGACACTGCAATCATTCACAAGCTAATATCAATTCATTAGAGTGGATTGTAATCAGTTTCTAAGAATTATGCAGTTGGTGATTAGGATACGAGAACTAATCTAAACGCTGTACAGCACTCGTTTTTCGTCTATACAATATCACGTGGTTGTTAGATCAACAGCAACTTCATAGTTTCAAAGGTGACGCGTTTACTGGGAGAAATTCAAAGGCTAAATTTGCATTTTTTTTTTTTTAGCTGATATGCTGAAGGCTTGGTTGTACATGATAAAAGGCGATTTTTTTTCCCTCATACAGTATATACACTGGCAAAATCTTTGCGCATCCAGTCATTCATCTTGTTTCTTTCACTGCCCTGCTTGGCTACACAATTTGGTAGTCACCAATATTTGCAAAAAGAATGCTGAAATAAGAAAGCTTCACAGTTAAAGAAATACTTTTGTCTGTCACCAGTATAAAAATAAAACTTCTTGGAACACAATATTTGTTCAGCTTCTTATGTATCCACATTAACACTTTTCCACGAACACGTGTAACTACTTCTCTTTTAGGATGGCGCAGATACTAATTGGTCATCCTCCCGCAGTTGCTTGTTAGACATTTGTAAATCAAAATACCATGGCCTGCAACAACATCGCTTTCAAAATACCATCTGTTGACAACTGGCATATAATTAATTTAAGCTTCGTTGTTACTTTGTTGTGTGTCTTAATACTTCAAAATTGCATAACAGTATCATGAATGTACATTCACAGTCATTGACGATGCCCTATTCTGTAAGGGCAAAACACTTCTGAGTCTATATGAATTAAAAACAAGTTGTTAACAGACGGTGTTTTAATTTAAGATTAATTTTCACGTCTTTATGTAAATTTTATTTGGCCTAATAAATTTTGTTATTATTCGTACTATATAACACTCAATCATTATATTTGTATGAAGCTTTATCTGTCTTTAATACCAATTAAAAGTGAGCGGAACAAAATCTGAACTGTCCGTCATTACATAGTAGCTCTTTCGTCTCGCTGTTACCATCTCGCCATTCCACTAAGTTCTGTTTTTACGTAGAACTTATTACGTTACCGCAGATTATAATTATACAACAAAATGAACCGAGGAACCTAAGAAAAATACAATAATACTGTATGCACATGAAACAAACTTAATGCTACTTATTGTCAATGACCATTAACCTCATAAAGCTCTGAAAAACTCTAATAAAAGCCAAGGCCTCTAGTGCAGTAGCAGATAATTACTACTCAGACATGAAAACGCACTCAGCCATCAGTATAAAGTCGTTTATGCTTTTCAGCTTATAATATCCCTTGCTCTATAGCCTGTTTCATTTTTTTAAATTTTTTTGCCAGCTCTCAAGTATATTAGTAATTTTGGGTTCGTCGTGGAAGATGAATTAAGCTATTTGTTGAAATGTGTGAAATGCAACTCGATTCCAGAAACAAATATGACATCTACATCCATACTCTGCAAATCACAAACATTGTGGGTGGCAGAGGGTGCTATGCACCAAATCCTAAACCCGTGCATTCCAATCCCGAATAGCACGAGGAATGACAAGTGAACATTTCGAAATGACTCACATTCTGTGATTCTCTCGTACATTCATCCCTGTAATTCCTGACTGTGCCAGTAATCTGACTGGATAAATGCACTCACCAATTTGGAAATATAATGGACACAAATGGAAAGTTCAACAATATCTCCAACTAGCAGAACTAGTAATTTTCCACATTTCCTGAAAAAATTAATTGCTCCTATTGTTGCACCAATCGCACGTTTCTGAAGTGTATACCGGCTATTCTTTTTGAAATTTGTAAGTAATGCTACATTTGTTCACTTGCGATTTGGATGATAACATACGTGCAATTTTATTGTTAAATCTTATTTTTACAGTTTTACATTTGTGAAAAAACAAGACATGTAGAAATCAGTGTAATCAATTAAAACGCTTATAGGAAAATGAAATTAGATAATGTAGCTAATGAAAAAGAGAAAATTATGTTTGTGTTGCCTCCCCTCTGGTATTGGAACAACATGCGTCGCAGTGTGTTCTTTATTTGCTTTTGTTTACGGCTTTAAATTTCGTGAAGAATGAAGTAATTAGAGCTAGGAGAGGAAATTTGGCGATGGTTTTCTTAAGTTGCGATACAGGCATCCGCCTGGAGTACTATAGGAAATTCTTGAAAAACCGAAATCTGTTCGGCGTTACTGAACAGGTTTCGAACCCGCGTCCTTTCGGACACCATTCAAGAACATTAAACATTCACCTCGGTTGTATTCTTTCTCACATTCACGTGTCATTTTAGTACTTGAAAAAATTAAAGAAACTTGTATCAAGTTAGATTTTGTATCAGTGACATAATCAAAATCACTATAATGGTTGGGAAAATTTATTTACTTGAAAACACTAATTTTATTTTGACTAATACGTTTAACCATACGTCTTGTTTGGAAAAGATGAGAAAGTTTCTGTCTGAACTCGATCTAAAGAAAGTTATATAAATTTTAGGTGTTTCATTACTTAATGGCGTTGGTTTTTTTTTTTTTGCTTCTGGCTTTACGCCTCGTTGAGGACATTAGAGTGGGAGAGGACTGGAAACAAGGAACGGGAAGGAATTCGGCCATAGCCTATTGAAGGAAGCATTGACCTGGAGTGATTTGGGGAAACCATGCAAAACACTAATTTGCATGCCCGGACGGTAATTCGAACCCGCGTTACAACTCACCCACCACGCTCAGTACGTGGAATCTGAAACAGAGAGCAGGAGCCTAAATTTCCCAGATAGCAATTCTAACCAAAAACTCAAAGGATCCTGCCGTTGCTGTTGAAATCCTAGACGAGAAAGCGGCGCAGACAATACTACATATATCGTTCGTAAACAGCCGGTACTTCGAGAGTCGGCACCCCAGGAAATCCCCTCTATGGCAAGATTGGAAAAGTCGATCGATTCCACTACCTTGGTGAATGAGACCACCCCAATGGTTAAACCTAGAACGTGATGGTGGAAACAGTTAGCGTTCTGGCCTCGCATTCGGGAGGAAGGTGGTTCGAATCCCCGTCCGGGCATCCAGATTTGGGTTTTCCATGGTTTCCCAAATCAATCCAGGCAAATTCCGGGATGTTTCATTCAAAAGGCCATGACCGAATTCCTTCCCATTCCTTGACCCCATCCTTTCCTAACTCTAAAGACCTCGCTGTTAAGAGACGTTATGCAGTTAAAAAAAAGAAAAAAACCCAATGGTTAAGATGGAACCTCCATTTTTAATATATATGAGACAAACTCTACGTAGCATATTAACTGTCGCGAAACCATTGCAACAAGAAGTGTGTTTCGAAGACTACAAAAATCCGTCATTACAAAAGTGTTGTCAGACCTCAGTTCGTATATACAACAGAGACCTTGTTGATGAGCAAGTTAAGCATCGTGGATGATCTGGAAAAAACTGAAAGACGTATCATGGGCCAAGAGTACTCCCGGACTGAACCTACTGACTGAAAGCGAGCTCCGAATGGAACCACCTGTTGGATACCGCTAACACCGGCATGTTACGTGGTCGGCTGAAGTTTTACGTGCACCTTCAGAGAATGGACAGCAACAGACTTACCAACAAGGAGTAAGACAGGAAGCAAGCTGCTCAATGAGGTACAAAATAACCCATGGGCGCCTCCTGCCACATATCATATATTCCTTCCTATGCAAACGGTTACACATTAACGATAGGTGCAGTTCATTCTCCGCCACCCACTTTTAGTGAATCGCGGAGTAATAATAAGACTCTGACTCCTCTGGGACTTCAGATACTGATGTTGCAGATCGCTCCGAATTTTGTGATATCGTTGACTCCTGGACCCCTCCACCAAATATTACTAAATTTCGTAAAACCATCTCACAGCAGAGAAAGGAAAAATTATGAACTGGCTTCATGAGGTATTGGGAACGAAAGCAAGCAAGAAAACAGACCCAGTTATAAGCGCTCCATAGAGGGCTGAATCAATAATCTATATATATAAAGATGAATGTTTGTTTGTTTGTTCTTCATACAAATCCACAGTTTTCATCCGATCTCGATGAAACTTTGCACACTTACCTTTAAAACAAGGAAAAAAATACTGTCTACATCTGGTTGAAAAATTATCTGTATAAATAATACATGTTGTCTTATAATTTCGAAAAATCACTGAACGGCGATAGACAGGTGCGTTGGATGTCTAGGTCTCTGTATTGCCTTTCGATACAGCGGTCAGGTAGCTCAGTGGCTAAAGCGCTTGCTTCCTGATGTTTGGATCGTGGTCTCCGGTTCAAATCTCCGGCGAGGTAAATATTATTAAAAATAGTTTTTGGTCGTAAGAGTCACGCCTGGACCGTCGGTTATTCGGATTGAATGTTAAACTGTAGATATCACAAATTTAGGGGTGCAAGGCGAGGCAAATCGTAAGTAGTATTACAATGCTGTAGGTGTACCCTTTTTTACGTTATATTGATCCATCAGGGATGATTCACTGTCAGTGTATGTGTGTGAACTGCAGTAATAATACTATAAAAGCGGAAGTAAGTCTCTGTCTTTTTGTTACGTTTTGACGATTAAATGCCTATACCGATATTGACAAGAAAATCTGTAGGGAGGGCACAGGAAATTTTTTTTCGGTATGGCTAACAAGGTTAGTCACGAAATTTTGAGAACTTATCGAATGGTGACGGAGAGACGGATGTGTGTGTTAGTTTGTAATGTTACGTCGGTTGCTCAAGGTGTGCTTCTCAAGCATTATGTTAGTGTATAATTTGTAGCAAATTTCGTTTAGAGGAAAGACGTATTATTTAGTATGGATGTAGATTTTCTCTGTCCTATTACTTTGTGTTTGTTTAAATGTTTCTGGCACCAGTTTATTTTGCCTTCTTTTTTGACATGCCTTGCGGGCGTAAACTGGCCTAAGTTGTAGCTCTAGTAGAGTACGAGCAGCTTAAGTCATTAGAACCCAAGAATCGGATGCTCATGCTGAAGAAAGAAGAAAAGACCAAGCTGAAATAAAGCTGCCATTAGTTAACAACCCCCCCCCCCCAGATCCCCGCACCTTCGTTTGTTTTCTGTTTGTAAATATGTAAGATATTGATTCCCTTCAAGAGACAGGTTCGACTGTAGAATGATAGCTAATTGAAAAATTCACGACTGACATATTTCGGAATGACGGCCAGCAAATATTGCCACCAGCAACATTCATATCTCGGAATGACCGTGAAAACAAGATAAGAGAAATCAGGGCCAGAACCGATTAATTTCTGTACTCATTTTTCCCAAGAGCGATTAGGGAATGGAATAGAAAGGATTTACCGGGCGAGTAAACTTAAAATCCGACAGGAGTTGCTTTCAATAAAGCACTCCGGCCACCCTGATCTGGGTTTTCCATGGTTTTCCCCGATCACTCCAGGCGAATGCTGGGATGGTTCCTCACAATAGCCCATGGGCGCCTCCTGCCATATCCCGTATATCCCTTCCAAACTATCACCCTTTTGGATAGGTGCAATGCACCCTCCGCCACACACTTTTAGTGAATCGCGGAGTAATGATAATAATTATAATAATATAGTGATGGCTTTCCTGTCATATTAAGCTGACTCGGTGTTGTTTGGGACCGATGCTTCGTTACCAACAACTTTCTGTATTCAATACTGGTAAAGAAATTCTTAATCCACGCGTACGAAGTCGCGGGTATCAGCTAGTAATAAATAATTGTCTTAGCTTAAGCTCTGTTAAGAGATACTTGCAATTAAACGCAATGTGTTCTTGATTTTAAGAATAAAACCGTGCATTGGGCGGTGCGTGGAGTTGTAATAAACAGAGTATTTGATGTTAGCCTTCCAGCGCAAACTTGCCAGACACTCCCAGAGGAGAGAGATCTTGCGTCTTTGGCAACTCGGCCCACGCCAAGCCGGGAGAAAGTCATACAGCAGCACCGCAAAGGTCGGACCAAAGTAACCACATCCGTGCCACTAACATTATCGTTTATCCAACATTTGCCAAGCAATTCGTACTATACGACTATTAAAAAACAGAAAATGCCAGTCACGTCGTAATGTTGCTACTTTACCCACATAACGCCTAACAGGGAAACCAGGTTTATTTTTTATATTTCGGTCGCTTGACATTAGAAAGGACGTGGGTTAAATCCCACTCGGGCCATTATAACGAGACGGCTTGAATAAAGAACATCGATTGATACCAATCGATTGTTAGTAGCATCGCAACTGCAAGAATATTGCAGGAAGGGGAAGAACAAGTGCGGACGGGGTAAGGGAGTGTGCATAAACCACGTAGCTCCATTTTGGCCTCCTGTGACCCCCACCCCCCACCCCCACGTAGCCCTACGTGTCTTTTGCCTCTATCCCCCCCCCCCTTCCACGTAGCACGTAGCTTTTTTCCCTTTTGATTCCAGAAGACATTTTGTACTGTTTTCTCTTGTCAGACTATTGTAAATTACATACTTACATACGGAGATAATTAACTGAGGGAAATAAATGTTCACATGCTGTTGTGAGTTCTATTCCTCATTTTAACTGTGAAAAATGTTATGAAAGGAAAGCTACGTGGCCTGGCTCGGAACTCCCCCCTCCCCCCACGTAGCCCAGCGTAGCCTTCCAGCCAACCCCTCCCCCCCATTCCTGGACCGAGCCACGTAGTTTGTGCACGGTCCCTAAGCACTGGAACACACGAGACCACAGCATATATATCGGTGCGAATCGGTACGTAAGCCTGGTTCTCGCGTATAATCATCGACCAAATCGGTGGATTAAAGAGGGTGTTCATTAATTGCGTGAGGTGAAATAGGGGGAGGGGGTACACCGAAATCTCACCAAGAAGAGGAGGAATGAGTCGACGGAAAATTCATGTCTTCTTGAAGAACAGGAGAGCTAGAAATAAAAGGTATAAAAATACTACGAGGTTGCATGGAGGGGGGGGGGGAGGATTTCTCCTCAAGATCTCACATCTTGGGGGGGGGGAGGGTTTCCGACCAGATGTCAACAAATCTCACCACGAGGGGGGAGGGGGGAGGGGGAGGGGGGAGATCCAGAATTCCAGAAAAAAACCCACATAATTAATGGACACTCCCAAACTCGCCTGCTAAGTGCGCGGCGATTGGAAGAGGCAATTAGAAAGTTAAGCTTTTTACAGTGTTGTTTGACGCCACCGACGGTTGAGTGTGTTGTATTCAAAAGTGGTGTCTGGGCTATGTGCACCTGCCTCACCCTCACCAATACGAACCCAGCCTGAATTGTTAACAGCGTCTGCTGGTTATCCCTGGCGTGCTTTCATGAGGTTTCCAGTGTGACCAAATGATTATAAATTGTGAAATGGGTAGCTAAAGTATTGTGTTACGTAGTGGTTGAGTAGCCCTGTGGCATCCCTTATTCTGCTCCAAACGCCAGGAATAGCTTACAGGACTGGCGGCCGTGGTCCAGTTGTTAACTGTGATTGATCAAGGAGATAGGGAACAATAACTAGACCCAGGTCTTAGTGGTTTGTATTCCTAAGTGACAGGGTTCTTACACCTTACAGATTTCGGTTTTTAACGGTCCCGGTAATGAACTGAGTTGAATGCCGGTTTGGTTACTTCAAAACATACCAGCCAGATTCTTTTCCATCCTTTTGTGCTCATCCTTTCTTCAGCTCTAACACCTTGACGTCGACAAGCTGTAAAAATAAAATTGTTAGCGTTAACAAACTAATTGTTTATAGTAGGTCCTTTAGTGTGCAGTTTTATCTGAATGTTTCGTCTTTTTCGCCAGTCTTCAAAATAATTGAGCATTGATGAGATGCTATTGATCACACCCCGAGCCGCTTTGTTTTCCTGAAGCGAGTTTACCGAGGGGCTTTCTGATTTACTGTATACCCTGTGCCCTGTACTCCAGGGACGACTTAGTTAATCATCAGCCATCACCTCTTCCTAATACCGTAACGCGTAAAGGCCGGTGTATATGTATCGTCTTGACGGACGTTTTACTTGATCAGCAAAACGTATCAGAGAAAACATTGTGTGTGGACAGCAAAACGGACGTTTTACCTGAACTGAATGAAGACGGACGACTTCCAGAAAACGGATCAGCGGGAGCTTTGTTTTCCGTCTTGACTGACGACTTCCAGAAAACGGATCGAAGGAAACATTGTTGTCGGTCTCGACTGATGTTTTCCCTTCAGTCTTTTAATCATTTCTCAGCTTGTGCGGAGCTAGAATAACTTTTCTTTTGTTTTTCTTTTAAAAAACATTTTACGCGGTAGTTTTTTTTTAGAATCTAGGACAGTGATTTGTTTACGGAATTCATTGAGTTGTATCCTAGTTATCCTTGTATACGGCAAGTTAAAGTCCAATGACTACAGCCTCTGAGACAAGAAAATTAAGCATATGCTATGGTTGATAAATGTAAGGAAGTGTATCTTGGAGATACAAAGGCAGCGGATATGAAAAAAATATTCAATTCTTTTCGTTCAGTGTTTCTTAAAAGATTGCTAAAAATAAAGCAGTTCGCACGGGTGCTGGTGCCAATGATATTTACAAGCCTTCTCTGTGGAATTTCGACCTTATTCTTAAATGATAAAGATACCCCAAGAGAAACAATTATTAGTACAGAGGATGATTCAGAAGTTGAAGTAAGCTGTTAACCGCTGCAAATTAACAGAACTATTCATAGAAATTTACCTTTGAAAATAAAGTAGATTTATTAAATAGCTAGACAGTAGTAGTGCCATATACAAACGAAATAAATAATTATTGTCTTCAGAATCATTATTTTATCAAATTCTCCTAAAAGAGTTACGGTGTTGTACTGGTTATTAAAGTACATCTTTAATGTATCCCTTACACGTTTCGCATCTGTCAGGAAAGGTCACGTCTTCGTAACTGAATGTTGTGTATATTTCCTAGTTTCAACATATATAACTCAACAAGATTCTGGTATAAGGCGGCTAAGATATTGTTGCGACATTACAGCTGTGAAATCGGGATCTTGAGATTGTTTCGAAATTACAGTTGTGAACTCTAGATATTCATGGTTTCTAGTTGTTACTAGAAATCTTAGCATAGCAGTCAGTCTCTCAAGTGGTGAGGTTCTCCTTCTCAAAGCAGTGTTTTTGTTTTTAGATGATTTCAAATAAGGATCAGTAACCAGTCGTAAATAATTACAACAATCTTCAAGTTCACGCGGTAGTTTCCGAAGCAAATTCAGATGAAAGAACCTTTTCTTCTTTAGCAACCATCTTCTATTCTTACTTTTTAATCTCATCAGACATAGTGAAATAACCACTAAAAGTAATGCTTGACCCATGATTTCAATAGAACTGAGCTAAAGACGGAAGGCAAAAACGAAAGTGTGTGGACGCGAGTTTTTGGTCAGTTTTACCAGACGTCTTGCCTGATCAAGTAAAACGTCAGACAAGATGTTACGTGTAGACCTACCTTAAACTGTAGTGTCAGGAGGACGCACGATACACTTTTTTTTATTGTGTTGTTTGTGAATCTCGCTGCCTTTCCTGGTTATTATTATTACTCTCGAGTCACAAATATCAAATACACAGTTAAGAAATTGTAAAAATTAGCAACTTTAATCACATTCCGCCCAGTACTTCGCAACCTCAAGCGCATTCGGTGTTGCTCGTAACAGATCATCTTCGTTGCAGGCACTAGAGCATATGGTTCATGGTTTGGTCCACACCACATTTACACATCCATGTTGGTAGCATCAGTATAACCCCATTTCACAAGGTTAGCCTTTCGCCTGCACACTCCTGTTCGCAATTGATTTAAGTACCGCCAGACGTTCCAGTCCTCTGCGTGACCTGGTGGCAAGAGCTCTGCAACTGTCAGTGTTCCCGAGATGTTAGGAACCTTAATTTTCCACAACTGTACTCTTGCCTTTTCAGGTGACCCAATTAGTTCCCGCGATGTTCTCAGGAAGCTTTTCCTGACTTGAGTCTCTGGGCTGGTGGTGCATGGCCGTGTAGTGGATGAGCGCTTTTCCGTTAAACTTCTGTCCTCTCCTTGTTCGCAGCCACTTCTCTTCGTATACTGGTGCAATCCTCGGAAGCTGATAAAGGCTTTAGACAGCCTTTCCTGGTGCTGCAATACCTTTCTGTCTCGCATTAAACAGGCTGTCCTCACTGCACCCCAGGCTGTTAGGTTGCAGCACTGGCTGAGTGGGCGGTTCCTCGAAGTCGTTAAACGGTCACCGAGAGAAAACAGGTACACTGCAACTTTCGATATCAGATCCAATGGCGCCACGCTAGAACAACATGCTACTTTGGTTTCAGGCATAACACATAACTCTTAATTCTTTTTGTTTCACAATAACAGTTTCGTCTTTTCAGCTAAGGCTTGTGCAATCAACCCGAAAGTTAGTGTATCCTCTCGAAGGCATACTAAGCCTGGTATTAGACGTAGCGTGGCCAATGCCTTTTAATAACCTAACCTCGTAATCCTAGATTTTTTTTTTTTTTAACAGTCCCTTTTTAACAACGTGGTCTTTAGAGACGGGAAAGGATGGGGGCAAAGAATGGGAAGGAATTCGGCCATGGCCTTTTGAAGGAAGCATCCCGGCATTCACCTGGAGTGATTTGGGGAAACCATGGAAAACCCAAATCTGGATGCCCGGACGGGGATTCGAACCGCCGTCCTCCCGAATGCGAGGCCAGACCGCTATCCGTTACACCACCACGCTCGGTCGTAATCCTAGAGGGAAAACGGGATGTACAGTTTGACATGGAACTCGAAACTCGGAAGCGTTCTGGCGTACTTCACAATACACAGCAAACTGTGCCAGAAGTGAAAATTCCCGCCAAGACAGGGATTCTAACTGGGGACCTTTCAGGCTCCAGTCAGACGTCTTAAGCTGGGTTCCCACGGTGCGTTCCTCGGCGCCTGTTAGGGGACGCCTCTCATCTTTGCCGCATAAGCTAGCAGGTACGGCGCGTCTCGACCCACCGCCAGGCGGTAGAAGATGAAAGGCGTGTCCTGCCTACCACACGCCGTAGGCACGGACCTTTAACCATTTGCCACCGACCACTCTTTTCTGTCTTAATTTTTACAAATTTCTGAAACGTGTTTAAATATATTTGAAAATCAGATATAAGTTTTTTACTATAATTATTATTAAAAGATTTTTCCTCACCACAGAGGTATTGCTCCAACAAAACAATAAAAACACGGAAAACAGAACTTGACATAATCTTCTCAAAATATTTCTCCAGATATTTCGATCTTGTATATCTTCCTCTTTTGCACCAAATCTTCTCATTGCTATTTATACACTTTGGAGTCAGGTAAACATGGGCCGTCCTCTTTTCCTCCTTCCTTTAACTTCCTGTACAAGTTTTGGTATCCCAGTGTCTTCCATCCTTCTTATATGGCTATACCATTACAATCTTTTTCGTTATACTGTATAACTTCATACATTTCTTCTTTCACTTCCATTAGCTTTGTTACTTCGGTATTCCTTACTTTTTCTTTTCTTGATATTCTTGCTGATCTTCCCCACAAATCCTCTTCTGATGCTTTCAACTTCTTAATATGTTTTTGGTTGATTTTCCAGGTTTCTCGTCCATATAATACTATACTTTCCAATAATTACTTAAATATAATTCTTTTTGTTCTATTCATAACATTCTTGCTCCATAGAAGTGAATTGAGCATTCAGATTACTTTTCGCCCTTTAGTAATTCTTTTATTAATTTCCATATTAGATTCTCCTTCTATTTCTAAAATTGAACCCAAATAGCAAAAATTATTTTTTTAATTTTTATTCTATCGTCCATTCATTCAAATCATTAGTAAGATATTCTGTTTTTTTTTTTTTTTTTTTTTTTTTTTTTTTTTTTTTAAGTTGATCTTCAAGCCTCATTTTTTATATTCTTTTGACAGTTGATTACATACGTAATTTGCATCATCACCATCTTGTGCTATGACGACTTGATCATCAGCAAGTAGTAAATGATGTAGATAGTTTCCATACATTATTTCTAAACCCATTCTATTACACTATTGAGACCATTTTCTCAAACTAACATCTATATGAATTTTAAATTAAGGGTTGGTGATGTGGTGCACCCTTGCAGCAGACCTTTACTTGTTTTAAATTTTTTGTGAATATCCATAACCAGTGTTTGTTTGGAATGTGTTATTTTTGTACATTTCTTGTATTATTTTAATCAAGAAGTTATCTATATGAAATACTTTCCATAGCATATTTCTTGGGACTGTATCATAAGCTTTTTCTAAATCTATGAAAATTAATCCTATATTTTTTGATTTTTCAATCTGTCTTAACGTGAAAATGTGGTCTATACATGACCCAAATCCACATTTTTCTTCTTCAGCCTTATAATGAGTTTCTATTCTATTTTTTTTATTAGTTTGTCAAATATTTTCATTAATGAATTCGTAACATAAATCCCACGATAATTTGAACATACTTTTTTTTTACTATAATAATTTTTTTTCTATTTGACGAGACATCTTATCCGCCGGTTACCCTTATTTTGAAACAACTACCTTCGTTTATAACTATACGGTACTACATACACTACTAGATTTATTGTTTAGTGGCTTGAAAACAAAAAAATCTGCGGTACTGGTGAGAGAGTCAGTCTCACTTACCTTGCAGAGATCTGTACGAATTAGTGGTGTCACCTTCCACGAATACATCTGAAACTTTAGTGCAGCAGCTAGGAACAGAAACTTGTAATTACACGACGGGTGGCATTCGAGTTACAATTAAATTAACCTGAAATTAATGAAAAAGTCCACTGCCTGACAAGACTACTTCTTCAGCGAATCAGAACTTCATCCAAACGTGGAACAATGTATTGTCGCTAAAATTATTACAACATAAAACGTAAGAACGTCATAACTTTGTGAATAACTTAAAGACGGTCTCAGAAAGAAAAGACTTTCTACACACAAAGGCGTATAAATGGATGAGTGTTTTAAAAAACGTTGGGATGGTATAAGACCAGAGGGAATTGCCGATGACCGTGAAAACAGCTGCAGTATTTTTTTTTAATGTATCGCTAAGATGATGGCAATGTTATCAGGCTGTATTAAAAAATGTCTTAATTGCTTGCTTTATGTCACTTTTTCGAATAAATAACAAATCACTATTTATATTTCAACGTTAAGTCTTATCCAAAACCTGGCATCCACGAAATGATAACAATTTTTCTTGTTATGATGGCATGCTTGATTCCGGACGAAGGTAGTTACAATGGAGGATGCACTCCTCTATGGGGAGATTAACTGGGGAGATTTACCGTTGTCTTCGTCAGTGTTGTTCGTATGTGAAGAACCGTGTGAACCTTGTAAAGAAACTGGCTGATACGTCATGGGGTGCAGGCGCCCAAGTTCTTCGAGGAGCAGTCCTTGGTTTGGCATTCTCCCCAGCAGAATACTGTTGCTCTACATGGCTTGGTAGTGCTCATACTGCCAAAGCTGACACCCAGCTGCACGCTGCTATGAGAACAGTGAGTGGTGTCATTAGGTCTACCCCTGTATCCTGGCTGCCTGTACTATCAAACATTCCTCCACCACATCTGAGGAGAAAATCGATGTTGCTTAGAAAATTGGAAGGAGTGGAGGAAAACAACATGATTCCTCTGCATGATGACCTTCTTTACCTGCCTCATACACGATTAAAATCGAGGAGACCTGTCTACATGGAAGCAGCAAGTCTCAGATATAACAACTTTAACTTGTATGAAGAGTGGAGAAAGGAGTGGGAAGCCAACAGCCGACACAATTGTGGGCTTATAAAAGATCCGACAACCTGTGTTCCAGGGTTTGACTTGCCTAGGCGTCTTTGGTGTCCATTGAACAGATTTCGCACAGGTCACGGAGTATGCAATGCATAAGTGGGGTCTCCGTGAAGATGCGTTGTGTGACTGTGGTGGTATCCAAACTGCTGACCACATTGTGATGGACTGTCCAGCAAGAAGACTGTCTGGAGGCCTTCTCACACTGCATCAAGCTGGACCAGCTGCCAGAATGTGGCTTGAATCTATAGATATAGTTATTTGATTGTACGTGTCTTTTGTTGTAAATGTCTTTTGATGTACTTGGCATACGATAATAATAATAATAATTTTATGGGTGGATGACTTCGATGGTGTAAATGCATTTTGGAACTAGCGTATAAAGTAAGAACTGTGGACAGATGGGGGCGGGCACAGCGATGTGCGGTAACGTGAGCTTCTGGTTGTCGCTCGAATTAATTTAGCCGTAAACTCTGCTATTTCATAAGATAAAGATTCTTTCGTTGGCCCGTGCATATAATTTAACTCACTTATGAAATCATTGTGCGTTCCTTTGGTGTTGAAAAACGAGGAAAAAGTAAGATCAGCCATTTTTGGAAATATACGATGCACATGCAAAATGGACAATTTGTGTCCAAAAATATACTTACGTTGAGTTAAGGTTTATTTTAATGATATATTAAATCCTAAATAATTTTAAATTTATTTTTTCACCTCTGCTTAGACTAAATTTCCGCATCCGCGGAGATGAGTCACTGAACCTTCGAATCCGATTCCGCATCCTCAAAGATGACCTCCGTTAGGTCCATTCGTCAGATTACGTCACCACTCCGCCACTGAAGCAGGCGATATTTTTTTCATAAAATAATCGATGCTTACCGTCGCTATTTTTATTCTCGATATATCAAGAATCGATATTTCATTTGGAATACGTATTTTAAGTACAAATTCGATATTTTCGCACGAACACAAACCAGTATCCAATTTCATGTATTGCATATATATTGGATAAATATACGTATATATCTGATCTAAACCCCTCTTTAAAACAAAGTGAATTCGTCGTAATTTAACAGTTTTTCATCAACGGTTAACAGGTTTAAAAGGTGTTAAATTTTAACAGGTTTACGTTAACGTAAATGTATTTTATTTTTGTCAACTTATTTTTATGTTATCGATTAGATTATTTTTAATTTAGTTGAAGAATATTGATTAAGCTTTCATGTTGCGAATTTGAGAGTTGACGTAAATTTACAGCTTCTGTACCCAGTTGTTTTTTTAATTATGAATAGAAGTTGATGCGTTGACGAAGTAGGTGATATGCAAGTCTCTTCTGTGTCGCAGATGGAGGGGCTTCTGCAGTTAACTTCGCGGTGCCGGACAGCAGGAGCAGATTAACGGGAACATAAAAACAGAGCGTTCTTCTGTCTAAATCAGATGAATACTGGTTTGTTGATTGTAAAAATAGATAAATGAATTATAATTTAAACATGTGTCTTTAATTTTCTGTAGGCTATAGTTTGATATATTTTATGAATATTTTTAGAAAATTACTGGCTTTAGACGAATATATCATATTTTTCACGCGATAAATATTGATACTGTTTGTAAATATCGATACGATATTTATCGATATTTTTTTCATTTGCTCAACCCTATGATCGGCACTCACTATTTTAAACTCAAAAAGATGTATTATGGAGAAAAATCTGGAATGATTAACTACTAAATTCTTTTGTTCAGAAAATCTTCTGAAGTTGCGAAGTTTCCGACGCTTGTTGATCCCTTCTAATGGCCAGTAGCTTGGGTAGCAGAGTGCCGGCAGCTGTTTTCTCCAGAGACTTTCTTTCGTCCAGCATACATACCCTTCACTCATTATCGCGCCTGCGGGGGAGCGCTTTCCCACGCATCTCTGACTCCAGTCTCCCTCCTTTCGCAACATCTTCCTCACTTCCGCTGCTCTAATTACGTTCACTTTCTGCCGCAGCTTGTAATGGCGATGCTAATCAGCCCGTGACAAGCTGCGGTGATTCAACTATCACGTAAATCGCCGTATGATGTAACCGACATTTATTTTAGTCTAAAAGATAAATATGATTTCCTGGCATAGGAAATAAAATTGTCAGAAAGTTGAAGTTAAAACAAAATGTATCAGGTACAAATAAAATCTAGGTGATATAATCAATTCATTATTCTAGGAATATTCCCCATATTTCTCTTTACAGCCACAACTATATAGCGTAGACCACTGGTGTTTGTGTGTGGTAGTAGCTTCGAGTCTCCCATCGTGCACTATGGAGGTTGCATGTCGGTAGCTATGGAGGTGTGGGAGATATGGTGGTATAGGGCAGTTTCATCTTTCGACGAAAGATACGTGAGTCCCTGTATTTCATTTTAAACCACCACTACCCGGCTCAGACCACTGGTGTTCGTGTGTGGTAATAGCCCCGAGTCTCACATAATGCACCATGGTGGATACATGTCGATAGCTGGTGGTTGAAAGTGGTCTACCTAAGACATTTTCCTATTTCGGCCAAAGTGTTCTAAAAATATTTGGAATTTTCTAGAACGCACTAGAATGTTCTCGAGTGTACTAAAATGTTCTAGAATGGTCTTGAATAATGTTCTAGAATACGACAAATTTTTCAGCTGTATCATCTATTAAGAAATATATGCAACCTATGGGTGGCCGCGTAGCTCAGGTGATAGAGCTACTTACTAGGAGGCCGAGGATTTTTCATTGCAGCTGAACGTCCGGCGCATTCAGCCTGCTACCACATGAGTACCTTGTAGGAAGATTCGCGGGAAGGTAAAGAATAAGGACTGAACCGTGTCGCGACCACGACACGTCCACTCCATTGCCTATAGTCAGGAAATAGGAGTGTGGAGCCTTACCTCCGCCAATCCTACGGGAACACGGCTTGAAAGCTGCGAAAACCCGCTGCCTGTATTTTCATATGGAACCGATTTTAACGTGTGGGTTGCTGATTTGACAGGGAGTAACATAGGCTACTTTTAATCCTGGAAATATTTAAGTTTCTGTGCAAAAATATAGAAACTATCAAAATTATTGACAAAGACGAAAAAAGTCGTAGGTATCGTATAGTTATTTATTTTTATTAATAGCTGAAATCGTATTATACAAAATTCTAGTTCATTCGAGAACATTTTAGTATATTCATGAAAATTCTAGAATGTTACCATAAAAAAAACATAGTAATTCTTTTGCGCTCTACATCGTGTACTGATATGTTTCCTCGTGGTGTCATGTACCTTTAGTGCATTGAATGGATATTTAAATTTTTTTAAAAAAAATTGAAAATAGAATAAAACTTACAGATTTGTCGAGATTTATGATATTTTATCTCGACAAGAATGTGCAGCGGTAAGGCCCGTTTCATCTGTATCTGCTGGAGACTGTCAGCTGTCAATACTGGAATATGTCTATCCGTCATGATCACGGCAGTGTAAAAACTGTGCGTTTCTATCCTTATTACGATTTAGGGCGCTTCTTCCTCGTTTTAGTGAGATACACACAGATGTTTCAACCATGGACTGTCGTGTTACTACGCATTTTCAACATAAATGGTTTTCTAAAAGTAGGTCGTTGACCTCGAATAAAAACAAGTTTATAACGCATTTTCCACACTCAACATATACTAGTGGCAAACTAACAACAAAATGAAAATTCTATTTGTTTTACTGGAAAATTTCGAACTATAGTGGATGTATTTTTTCTTGTTGGTATCTGTTTTAATACGTGATCCGGTGAGTATTGGTAACAAATTTCAGTTTCCTATATAATGGAATTGTTAACAAAATTGGTCTAAAATTAACAACAGTGACGACCCCTCCCATCCATTTTGGAGTGAAGAAAATATTTTAATGAAATGTAAATGTTAATATCCAACATGTTAGGGTAGAATTTTTTTTTATCCAATTTATTTCTATGGACTCATCCAGAATAAAATTTTACAGAATTTTAAATACAATATTCGGTTTGGGGTCATTGAAAACACATAAAATTCGCAAAATTTAAGTCTAAAACTTATTTTATTTAAGTGAAAGATACCTGTGACAAACAGCGGAATGACAGAAATAGCGCTGTTATAAATTTATATACTGTTAGTTTTGTACACAGTTTTCCTCATTTTCATTGCACTGGTGTATGATTTCATAGAGAGTATGTCTTTCTTGATGAGAAAAAATATCTGATAAAATGTTTGGATGTTGCGAGCGGGGTTGATAACGTACACGTCTTCACTGCCTCTGGAAGCTTAATTTCCTTTATAATAGCGAATGTCCGGTAAAATTTACTTACCTAATTGACTTTAAATTTCCATAATGGTTTCACGTTTTATTTTGAAAAGAGTTTTCGTTTTAAGGAATTGTACTGTCCCGTTTTGCCTGCACTTCTCCTTGTTCGATAACTTTTAAACAAAAAACTGTCAGTACTAGTAATTTCGGTGTTTTTTTTTTTTATTTGGAGATAAATTCAAATTTTAATTTCTATTTATGTGACGTAACAGCTTCGTACTTTTAAAGATCTCAATCCCTTTGACTGATGGAATATCTTATCGTGTGTTTGTGTCTCGTCAGCAAATATTTTGCATCCCGAAATTCAGAAAGACGACCTTGGTATCCGAGATCTTTACATAACAAAGACTGTACATTACTTCCGACGGATTAACTCCCTTGCTTGAGAGATTGATTGAGTTGCGCACCGCCTCCCCCCCAGCTCCCAACTGGAGGTGACAGCAACATAAAATCATGTTGGCCCTTGTTGTTCAGCCAAGGTTTTCCATTTACTTTATACCTAGGAAGGTGTGCCTATCCTGCAACTCCCATTTCGTACTGTCTATTCAATATGTGTGTTTTTAAGTTTGTTCTATGACAGGACTTCCATTGAACACTCATTAGCTCCGAATCTACATCTGACTGTTCAGTGTCAGACACCGAAATGTTTGTTGATATATGCTTGAAGCGCCAGTGGACCGGCAATATTGCTGAGATAAAACATGACAGATCGACAGATAAGATGGTGGCTTGGAGCACAAGCAGTCATCAGGGACAAAGAGGAAGACTGCTAGACCTTAGGACAAAGGCAAATGCGGTATCGCTGGAGTTAGTTGGCAGGGCATTGCCCTAGAACGTTCTGCCTGCAGTGCTGAAGTACTATCTGGACTCTAAGGGCGTTTTAACACGCCGGAGCAGATTCCGGAGCCGGCGAGAGGGGATTTCACACACCCCGGCAAAACCGGAGCCGGCGACGACCTTTTCGCACCGACTGCATTAGGCTTTTAGCTTTGGTGGAAGAAAGATGGGTGCAACATTAAAAAAAGTTTACCTCTTTACATTGCTATACCTTAGAAGGAAATAGGAAAAATACTTAATTAACACACACTACTGGATACATCCTCTGTTGAAGATTAGACAAATAGTGAAATAAATTTAGTACGCAAATATTCTACTTTATTTTTATTTCTCTAAATAATTTTGCTCAATTACTAAAAAAACTTTTTATATTATAAAAAAGGTATGACTGCAACTGGCATCTAAACAAACAGACTCGATACATAGGTCACAAAAAACTTTCAATTTATTATATTTCTTTTGATTTTTAAAGCAATCTTTACTGACTTACGTGACACCTGCAGATTGGGAATAAGCACATAAGTAAAATTATAAATCTGGTTGTGCAATTTTTAGTGGTATCAACTCAAAGATAATTTATCAGTACGGAGGGCGCGTTACCGTAGCAAATTAACAAAATATATTGTGTAAACTATTCTGTATTATCATGGGCGTATCCAGCGAGGGGCAGGGGAAAAATCTAGTTGCCTTAAGTACGCTTCGACGAGTGAAGAACTGGCTCAGGAGCACTATGGGACAGGAAAGATTGACTGGATTATTCCTGATGAGTGTGAATCAAAATTTCGTGAAAGATCACTGTGAGTTATTGACAAATAAAGTTATTGAAAAATTTTCTGAGAATACGAGACGATTGTTTACATAAAAAACCATAATTGAGTTACGATCTTAAGTAACTACATAGTATATCCTTGGATTAAGTGGTTGTTTCACCATGTTAATCAACAATAAAAATAGTTTCCTCAATAGGTGTGAGTTTCACTTTGTAAGAAATCGTCATGTTTCAGTCGCCCACCCCTCTTCTTCGGAAAAAAATACGTGTTGCCCCTCCCCGCCGCTAGTTCAGATATTGCCCCTCCCCCCTAGGTCTGATCCTGGATACGCCCTTGATTGTTATTAATAACAATAAATGTATAACTTATAAACTTTCAGTTTTTTTATTTCACTTCGAAATCTTCATTCAAAATAGTATACATTTATTTCCGCGCCTTCAGTTTTTCTACACTGTCTTTGCAACAGTAGACTGTTGTATCCCACAATCATGGCTCACCCTCCAGCAATTCAATTAATCGTGCGAGTATTTACTCATTACTACAAAACTATGATCTAAATTGTTGTTAGGGGCGTACTTTAATTACGCGAGGTGTTTTTCCGGAAATATAGACACCCATCCCTCCCCCCCCCCCCTTTGTCGCCAGATTTGGTGAGATCTGGTCTACCCCCTCCCCATTTTTATTAAGACCTCGTAATTTATGGAGACCTTTTTTTACTTCAAGTGATTAATGGACGTGATATTAAACTGCGTACATACCTCTCAGACACTGGCATCGGTATGAATAAAAATAAATAAATCAAAGGGCCGGCGTCCGATTGTCTAGTTCGCCGCGCAGTGCCGTACTATGGTGAAAACTCTCATTGCATCGGCGCCGGAGCTGGCTCCTATTGTGCCTGTTTGTGTGATAACGCCCTTACACGTCACACCATTCCATGATTGTTTTGGTTAATGGCGATGGCGATAAACTGTTGTTATCTGTTTCGGAATCTGTACGGGAACGTTTCCTTGCTGTGAGTAAGAATATTTTGTTTTAGGTATATACACTGGTTTTGGCGAGGTCCCTCAGCTGTCTGGGTTAGCAGTGAGGAGTTACCCGGAACTAACACGACAGTGTGTCCTCCTGCCAGCAGGGTTGGAGGTCGACCAGCCTCGCCAAAGGTTGTAAGTGTGGCCTCAGAAGACAATTACAAAATGTTTGGCACTCGTAAAAAGAGGCTACTGTTTATTAAATTGAAGAAAACTACCAAAACTACTGGAGGACTTGAGTTAAGTAAGGAAGAGCTCTGTGGCAAATTAGGGACACATAAGAAAATGAAGAATGGAGTATAACAGGAACTAATTCTTTTCTATAAAGTGCCATTCCCACAAACGAACTAATAAGGATAAGACTTATATCACAAGCGGTCTAAACTTTGTGTTATAATGTTGTGAGGTATCCTCTTGGTGTAATCTTGAAACAGACACGGGGGACCGGCATTAGCCTGTGTGTTCTACCTGGCCGACATTTGAACCATTGCGGCTCGTCTTGTCCAGGGTTGTGGCGCTTTAAGGCGATCATTTAAAGCAAGTGTGGCCAAACCGCGGCCCGCTTTGAACGTTTTTTCCGGCTCACGAGATTCATCACACTTTTACAAAATGTATTTATTTTATAATGGCCAAAGTAGAGAAAACCAATGTATTGAAAAAAAAATACATTATTTGTGCATCCATATATTAAAAAATTAACCGTTAAAATTATGGGAAAAAATTAACTTCGATATTAAAATAATAATCTTGTGAATATATGACAGATATTGCCTGTTTTATTTTATGAGTTTATAATTAAGAGTTCGCAGGATAATGCGCTCGCATCTTGGAACATGTAATATAACAGGTTCTATGTTTCACTCTTAAGCGACTTAATCTAAATCCAATATAGGGTTATATAATTTTATATGCGGCCCGTGGAATTATGATACATTTCAAAGTGGCCCGCAAGATGGGCCAGACTGCGGCGATACAGGACGTTGCTTTCGTACCATACTTGATGCAATGAACTGTTTTTTTTTTTGCGTTATACAGCCCCATCAGAATGAGTCCTCATTGGCGCATACATGCTCATTGCCAACCCAGCTGCTGGTCACCTGTATAAGCCAAGAGGACCTCCAAGAAATTAAGAAATTCTTAGAAACTAGGAACATAAGATACACCATGGACTTCCAAGAAAACACTCGGTATTCAACAACGGGTGTTCATCAAAAAGAAGCAGCTCCAAGAGACTCCTGCAACATGGATGAGGGAACACTCCAAGATGACAATTCCTCCTCACGCCCTGCACCAGACAGGAGAGAGCCTGAGGCAATCAAGTCATCCGTCCTGGCCAGCAGCCAAGTCATGAAAAGGATTATACTGAATTCCAACAAGCGGAGACTGATGGCAACGTTACATCAATGCTACCGCTGCCAAGGCTTCGGGCCTCAAGCTTCTGACTGCCTCAAGCAAGTGCGCTGCGTTCGCTGCGTTCGCTGCTGAGGAAGCCATAACAACTAGGTTTGCACACGTCCGCGTGAAGCAACGCCGACGTGTGCAAACTGTGGCTCTGACCACGCCGCCAGTAATGGGGGATGCCCCATAAGAAGAAAGCTTCAAGCAGCCATCAGAAGCCGTCAAAGCCAGCGCCAACCCAGTCACTCCCAACAAATGGGAAGACCGGAAGGACCTCAGAGATGGTCATCAAGACACTTCAATAATCATCCGCCGACCAACTCAAATGACCAACACGGGCACCAATGCTGTAATCAAGAGCCAAGACGAGCAAATTAGTTGGAGAGAATCGTCGAGCTGTTAAAACAACTGATTGCGGCAATGATCCCCAACTGACCACATGAAACCAGTTAGTTATCGAACAAATAAGAATATCAAAAGGGTTTCCACACAGGCCGTAATCACTACGGTCAAAACCAGTTTTCCCCCAAAGTGTACAGTTCGCAAAAATAAAATCCACCACCATCAGTGAAACCACAGATAATGCTACAAATCTTAGCGATGAACTGGTACCACTTTGGAAATGTCTCATAGCTCCGCGGGCCTAATATAAAATTATTTATCCCCGTATTAGATTTAGACAAACTATAGACTTTTTTTTTGGAGAGAAAATTTGAAACATAATGAGTTATTATTATTGTGTTTACTATTATTCATACATGTAAACATAGATCATTAAATAATAATAATGATACTAAACGCACATTTTAAAGAAATATATAACACTAAAAATGATATATAAAAATATATAAATAAAAATGAAATAAATTTTTAAAATATGGATGCTCAAATAATTTATTTTTAATACATTGGTTTTCACTACTTTGGCCATTGTAAAATAAATATATTTTGTAAAAGTGTGTTGAATATCGCGGGCCAGAAAAATATTCAAGGCGGGGTGAGGGTTGGCCACCCTGATCTAAACACACAAATACTCCTAGAATCCTGGTCGACGAAACGTAAATTGCTTCTCGCTGGCGAATTGTTTGTGACTTAGCATAAAAAGAAGCACCCAACAGTTCATGGGTTTGAAATAAAAGTAATGATTATTGTTTAGCGTTGTAGCTTCCTCACCGCGCTGATTTGCTCACAGTATTTTATAAATTATGTATATATTATTATATATATATATTAAAATTATATGTAAATATATTTTGGTATCTATATGTTGACATTGCGTTAGGGCTGTTGATATTTTAAAAAATATCAGATTTTCGATATATCGATATTTTAAAAAATACTTATATCGGATTCGATATATCGAATAAAAAGTATCGATATATCGACCCTATTATATAAAAACAATGTTACAAAAACAAATCATTTTAAAAAAGGGCGAAGTCTTGTGGCTATTTAATGATGAAGAGTTGTGAGATTTTTTCTGAATCAAGTTTTGATTTTCTGAAAAAAAAAATAGTTTTTCATGACGTTACGGATATTTTTTTTTTTTTTTTTTTTTTTTAAATTGTGATTTAGCCATTATACTACTACTTTACTAAAAGGAAAGGCAGAATGTTTATGATTTACTCGAAGACTTGTGACTTCAGAAAGAGCATCGAGGGAAATCTTGGCTTTTGTGAGTTTAAAAGCTCAATAATGCAACATTGTAGAGGCATTTATTTAGGTTGATGTTCTATTATCAGAGTTTGCATAATGACCAAGTCACTTTTTTTTACAAGTATTGTTTTATGTGGAATTTAATTTCTTTTTGTAGGTTGATAGCTTATTCTGAGTCTTCTTACTTTTTGGACCAAATGTTTGCACCTTAGCAAAGATAGTGTATCCGAATTTATCAATATTCCTGCTTACATCCAATTTTCATGTCAAAATACTTTCCTCGACAACGCACGCTCATGTAAAACAACGGGCTCGAGTCCGATTCGTTCTGTGCGAGCGACGCCGTGTCTGCATTGTTACCATCGGTGTAGGACTACCAATAACTTCCAAATTAAATGTAGTAACAAAGTAAAATTAATTGTGTTTTTTATGCTCCTGATCTTTGTGCAAAACTGAAATTCAAGGCATATAGCCTCATCAAGAAGAAAGCAATTAACCTACAAATTTTCTCTAAGACGTTTCAGCTTTTAGATTGGCATTGAAAAAACACAGGAACTTTTCTTATACTATCTCTTCTTGTACTATGGGGATGAAACCAAGTATGTGTACCAAATTACCATTTTCTAGGACAACTGGATGTTGCATAGAATTATGATGAGAGAACGTCATAGTTATTTAAAAGAGTTTCAGATCCAAAAAAAATTCCAAACTTAGGTGGTGAATGAAGTAAAATTTTTCACCAAAACTCATGTCAGAAACTTCATTGGACATACTTTTCAAGAGCATGAACTCATGTTTTTCCCGTTGTTTCTTCTTTATGAATGGAGAACTCCCTACATTAATTGCAAATTTCCTCTTCTTTGATATTGCTTCCCAAATGGGTAACGCTTTACCATAATACAGTTTTTTAAAGCTGAGATTCTAGGTGGAATGCTGGATTTAGGGCGAGGGGTGGGGACAAACCGGGGTACTTGCTCTGGGCGATAAAATCGTGTCCAACAATGCGTTTGGCAAACAGTTAAAGTGGCGACATCAATGCGTTTGGCCAACAATCAAGGAGGCGATTCTCGGGGTTGGCTGGCAACAATGTTTGAAGAGGCGGCCATCTCAGTTTTCCCCGGCTTGGAAAAATCCTAGAGCCGCTACTCTCAAGGCAGTTCCCTTAGCATTAACAAATTGTTTTTTAAAGGAACCAATCTATAATAATAACTTTTTAGCTTAGCGCTTAGTAAAGGCAATCCAAAAGTGGTAGATTCTTTTTTTTTTTTCAATTTCTTATCTTAATAAATTCGTAAGTGATATAACAAAACTGGCTGTGACATAATTTTGGAGCTCAATTCTTCTGTTGGTATGGAATAAGAAACGTATCCAATTCGCGCGAAATATTTAACTGTGGAGTGCCAGATACAGGCTTATAATTTCCGGGACATTTCTGGGTCTAAAAAGTATTTTAGCGGTATGTTTAAAGAGTCAACAAAAATGCAAATTAATAAAAAATTCTATTTTAGGTAAATATGCTATCTAACGTATATATAGCACCTCTTTTAACTTTATTAATTAAACTATGGTAGAAAGTCAACATCAGGTATTATGAATCAAAAGGAAAAATACTAAACTTAAAACAAAAATTGACCACCTCGTTAGGAATTTTTTACTTTGGTACAAAACCAACATTGGGTATTATCAATCAAAATCTCAAAAATATTAAACCAAAACTGAACACTTCTATTAGGCTCATTAATTAAAATTAGGCATAAAATAAACATCAGGTTTTATCAATAAATAAAAAAAATTAGCATCTATCTTTTGCTAAATCAAAATCAACATCAATCTAAATAAATCTTAATCATCTACTTTTAAAATATTTATTACTAGATTTTGCCATTTTCATAAATATTTCTCCGTCACTGCTTTGCAAAACTGATAACATTTCTCAGCAAGAGTCTTCAAAATTGATTGAGTTTGCAGTTCAGCCTTGATCGAATCCATGAACGTTCTGTTTCGCTCTTATTTCATAAATTATTCAACGGGCTAAAACTTGTCTCGTAAAAGTCATTGCTTGTTGGAATTGACAAAACAAAACCAACTATTTTTTTAAATATTCAAAATCATTAAAAACGCTTGTTCTAAAGAAATTGGTCCAGATTTTATCGTTTGGAAAGTCTTTTGGAAGGACCTGAAAAACACGTTTCAGACATGTGAACTCTGGATAAAGGGAGTTAATGTTAACTGCATCTAGAATTTTCTAAGTCCGAGAAAATTCAAAGAGTATTTTCCTGTCAGTTTCAATTCCTGTGATTTAAGGGACATTCCATCCTCCCGCTGCAAGCACGGGATACTTGGCTTGGCCTCATGACCACCGTGGTGAACTGAGTTTGAGAAAAAAAAAAGTATACGGAAATTCCGGGACAGTAACGCATAATTGCTGAACACGAGATCAGACACAAAATTCCGGGACATTCCCGGATTTTCCGGCTATCTGGCAACCCTACCCATACCTGGTACATTACGATTAGTTTCTTAATGCTAATACTTTTGCATTGATTGAATACAAATTTTAAAAACTTTTCAAAATGTCCAGACAAGAATTCTAATGAATATAGAATGAGTTATTTTACCTTCGTTTTTTACTTCTCCACAGGCCCGCCGCTAGCTGTTTGAGCACCCGCGTGCAATAGCGATTATGCCGCCCCCTGTCCAACTACAGCCAGTGGTGGATCTAGGAAATTTCCGAACCGGGTCAAAAAACTCTGAGATTGCCGCCCCCATTGTTGCCATCCCCAGTGTCGCCGCCGACCGCCCAAAGCAGCTGTTGAGCTAAAAACAAAAGGTCGCCCGCTTACGGCGGCCCTGCTTCTCCATGTGCTCGTATCGTTCATTGTTTCTTAAAATTCTATCTGAAAATGTATTGTATGTGCAACACAGGTAATCGTTTTCCCTCCAATAATAACTTGGAATATTCTACGAGGAAAACGGAAAATAACCACTTATTTTTTAAAAAATATCGGACTTCGATATCCAGATTTCAATATCGATTTATCGTCCTAAAAAATATCACTCATAAATATCGATATTTTTTTTAAAAAAATATCGATATATCGATATTTTATCAACAGCCCTACATTGCGGAGTGAACTCTCGTTTGACATACGAGTATGTTAGTCACTATTTTGACTAGCAGAACTACAAACGTCTGTAGTATTCATACTATTACTGATTGCGTGATTTCTGATTTTCTCATCGAATTCTTAGGACTGAGTGTTCTGACTCTGTGGGATGATGGCAAGAAATCCCACCAACAGTTTTGACTTTGGCGAATTAATTTTGACTACATAGGGACGATGGATTAATTGCTAAGTGCCTATTATGCGGCAACGAACTGACCAGAGAACAACAAGAGTTGGAGGAAAGTCTTGTGTTGCCATTTACCTGCGAAACGTATTACTTTGTGTGTTCTGTATGAACAATGTATTTTTTGTTTGCGAAATGCGTAAGTTTATGAGGCGGATATTGGGGACCGTCCCAACATTAACCTAGATGATTGCGTGAAATCGCCTAAAAACCACTAGCAGGACGGCCGGGCTCGTGCATGGGCCCGTTGTACCTTACCGACTGAGCCACACTCGGGAGGTTAAGAAACAATATTTTTTAAAGGGATATTTTTGTGTAAATGTTGTTTTAATTACAGAGGAGAATTGCTGCGTAGGTAAAGGCAGAATATACGTGTATCTCGGTACTTTAAACTAGGGAAGCAACTATTAGGAATCCCGTAATATAAATAGAGTAGATTTAAAGGTGAAGATTTACTTCAGTATTAATCCAATACATGTTGAAAATCCAAACAGAAATCTACGCTTTCGAATGCAGACGTTCTAACATCGTAAGTCTGGGATCTAATTTAAGTAAATTTATAATTTAAATTTTAACTATATTTTTACAAGGGTGGAGTCGAAGATCCATGAAAGTATAGGGGATCACGACGCTTCAACGAAAGATGAAATCTGAGACCGGCTTCAGAACGTCGTATCTTCTATACGAGTACCCGAGAACAGTTGATACGGTTAAAAATATTACATGAAACCCACTTTTAATCTTTGTTGTGTTCTTACAGGACTTGTTCTTAATGCATCAGACGGAATTAAGACGATGATCCAAATTGAGGTTACTAGGTATTTTTAGCAACTTCATTTTTATTTAAAAAATATGGATTTCAGATTTTATCGCTATTTAGCGAACTTCACAAAGTTTTTTACTGAATCCAGTAGTGTCCATTGAGTCATAAAGTTTTATATCCTTGTTGCTACTTTATGATTTCTCAAGCATTTTTGTTCACCATTACAGCAGAACTCCAATTATCCGAATCAATTGGGACCGGGCCCCATTCGGAAAATAAATAATTCGGATAGTTGGATTTTTCCGAAAAAGGGTCTAATTTAATTAATTACTGTATGTATGTTGAAAATGGCAGAAAAAACTATTTTTAAAGAAAAAGAGTTTTTAATTAATTAGGTGAAAAGGCAACACTTCTACATGTTAAGCGTACTTACAAGTTAGTATAATATTAGTACCGAATGTATGTACCGTACTGGAAATACGCAGTACGTTTCCGTCTTGATTAAAAAAGCGATTCGGATATTCAGACATTCGGACAGTCGGAGTTCGGATAGTTGGAGTTCTACTGTAAAAAAAAAAAAGCAACGACAACACAGGGCGTACATATTTATTTAAAACCACCTATTCCTGAGCCTTGAATAGAACTTGTGACCCCATGAAACACAAGGATAACACGCTAACCTACCTTGCCAGGGTCGGTATCAATTATATTTTTGAACCTGTTAGTTTATATTTACCTGTTACCGACAATTCGTAGCCAACGTGTCGCTTAACTGATCGCAAATGCAAGCGTACCCTATAAATGTCTGATAGCTGCTACTACAAAACAATTTCTAAGGATAGAGGCATAACATAACACAAATGGGTTATATTAAATAATGTCTATCTCCTTTTCATTTCTGATGATGTATGTACAGGGCGTTCGCCGGGAAACGCAACCCACTGTTAGCGCTACAAGGAAGAAACTGCTCCCGGCGAGCGAGCGATCAGCTTCCGGCATTGTTCGACCGTCGGCCGCGGACTATTTCACAATAATTACGCTTCATAAACTTGTATGTGCTAAGCATTTAAATGTGTCGTAATTCATTAGCTTACCTTATAAAAGATGCTGGAAGTGTTGACCCTCTTGTGTAATGCACATTTCACATCTTCTGAACATATTTCGAGACACACGCTGGATTTCACCTTTGTCAATGGACATTATTACTTGATAGATTTTTTCCTCAAGTTCTTCCAATGTGTGAGGATTTCCTTCGTACACCTTACCCTTAAGTTTACCCCAAAGGTAGAAGTCACAAGGGTTTAAATCCGGTGATCTGGCGGGCCACAACCCACGGCTGATTACACGATCATAAAACACTTCGTCAAGTGCAGCAAGCGAATTTCTAGCGGTGTGAGCTGTCGCCCCATCCTGTTGAAAATAGCCGTACAATTTTTCTTCTTCAGTAAGTTTCTCGAAAAACGGTTTCACAATATTTTCGATATATCTTGCGGAAGTAAGAGTTTCACGGAAGAAAATTGGACCTATGATTCTCGAAGCACTAATCGCACACCAAACACCCACTTTTAAGTCATGCAATGGCAGTTGGAGTAGAGTATTTGGTTTTTCTGAACTCCAGTGTCGACTGTTTTGAGCGTTAACATAACCACTCAGATGAAACCAGGCCTCATCAGAGAAAAACGTCAGTTGCGGATCAACAGTGCCATCGTGGACACCCTGCAGGTACCAGTTGCAAAATCTAATCCTAGGCCCCTGGTCTATTTCTGTAATTTTATGCACCACAATTGTTTTGTACGGCTTTAAGTGAACTAGCTTTGTTACTTTCCAAGCTGACGTCTTAGATACGTCTGCCTGCTGCCCTAACTGACTTAATGATTTTTTGGGTGACTGTTCTAGTCGAAAAGCGATATCGTCAATTTTCTCCTCTGTGAGAATACGGTTGACCGACAGTCTCTTTTTGTTAAAAAAAGAACCCGTTTCTCTTACTTTTTTAACCAGACGCAGAATTGTTGATTTAGCTGGCAGTAAAGCGCCAGGATATTCGCGACGAAATTTACTGCGACACTTTTTAAACGACTTCTTCTTCACATATGTATCGTAGAGAAATATTCTTTGTTGCAAACTGTAACGTACCATAATTTTACTCACACTCAAACACGGTACAGATTAGTAAGAGTATGAAGCCCTAAACCAGCCAAACCGCAAAGAAACGTTTATTCACAACACTGATTAATAAGAGACTGAAGTCACAAACTAGCTACAATGCAAAGAAACCGTTCTTAACCATGTAAGGGTCCCATTATACTGTGCCACTGCACTGTTGGGGCAGCGGAGGTGTTAAACAGTGCGGTGATTCACGGTATCGTGTGGCGGGAACCGCTGGCCCCGCTGACCGAGCAAGTTGCCGACGGCAACAGACTGGGAGGGTTGCGTTTCCCGGCGAACGCCCTGTATAATGTGATATGAGTACTGTATATGTTTTACACAAATTGTTTGGTAATAGTGGAGAAATAATGTGCTATATGTACGCTCATGCCACGATCGATAGCAAACAATTTGCCAGCGCATGAATATATAAGATGTAGTATGTATCAAACATCTTGTAAATGACTGAAAGTGACTGCTGCCAAATATGTTTCTAATTGGGACGTAGTAATATAATATAAATGACTATGTTGTCTCTGATATTAAATTATATTAGTACCTTTGTTTAAATTTAAAAACGTTTTTTAATCTAGAAGAAGTACTTAAAATGTTCCTTTGCTAAACTGCATCATACAGATGGCCAATGATCAATACTGTATTACAAGTGTTTGGATTTTTGTGTGAACAAATGTATCTCTGGTAGTTGGTCAAACTGGCGAAAGCTAAAGACCATTTATTACAATTAAAAAAAAATAAAAAATGCAAGCGTTGAGAAAACGTCGTTCAGTTTGCCCCAGCTGCCGTCTCTTGTCTGCGTAGCTTGTTCCCTAGTTGACTGCCTCGCGGTTGCTCCAATTCGTCGGTAGGGAAGGGCTATTCGCGGAAGACTCGCGTCGAAACTTTAATAACTACCAATCAAGGCGATTAGGAAGGAACTGGCAGTGTTCCGGGCTATAAGTCGATCGGCTCTACTCGTCCTAATTGCGGACTCTGCTATTGTCTGCCGCCTGCGATAATCCTGGCACAGCGGAGAAAAAGGGACGGGCCGAGAGGTTCTGAGGGTATTGCGCAACCGGTACGGACCAGCTGACTCGCTGCCAGTAATTAGAAAGGTCGCTAGCCCACAACTCACTCTCCATATTACACCGCACCGTGGGGTTCAGCGGGACTCTTCCGTAATACTCAAGTGGACCGTACCGCCAGGACTACTTTACGGCGAGGAAAGTGATGACGTCACAAACGTGAAACGCGTGACGTCACACTACACGCGGAAAATACACCACAAATATGCGGTTTATAATATTTTATACGATTGTACTCCTTTTTAATGCTGTATTTTTATATGGTCTTCTTTTAGTGTCGGAGCTGGGATACAAAATCGTTTTGAACTCGAGAATGAATGAACTTTCAGCTTAATGCTTATTAGTTTCGTTTTTCATATTTGAAATAACTAATAAAACTTCTATTTACTTCATTCTCTTTTATTAACACGTTACATAATACTTAAAGATCCGAAGATAAACAGGTACTTTGCTAGCAGCAACTTATACAACTCAAACCGAACACACGAACTTATTTTCACGCTCGTCCGATCTTATTTCTATCCTTTTTTTTTTTTAAACGCTACCATAGCTACCAATTTCTTTCTCAGAGTAATTATTATTCTTATTCTTTTCTTTATGTAATCTGTTATACCACAGGTTCAAAGTCGTTATTATGTAAATATTACTAGCCCAGGGATCATCTACTTTTCGATTAAATATTAAAGTTTTTAGCGGGCATAAATCATACCAATGCGAGTGTATGTGTAAATATTAATGTATTTTTATTACATGTATGCATAATTATAATAATGCTATTGTTTTTCGAGCATCCTAGTCAGCAAAGAGGAAAGCGGGCAATAGGAGATACGATGACAAAGAGATTATATTATAACAAAAAAGAATGTACGAAAAAAGAATGATGTGATAATGAATGTTTGAAGGCGATAGTTGGAGCAGGAGAAGAATGTAAAATAAAAGTTGCGAGAAGTATAATTGTATTGAGGAATAAAATGACTAACTGAGTGCAGTATAATAGTATAAGAAGTTGTCGAATAAATGTGATGTTTAGGGAAAATCGAAATGATTAATGTTGGTGAACAAATTATTGAATCTCTAATGGTAGACGATAAGGTGAAAGTATGATTATTGGTAAAATATACGGCTGAAGAGCCCATGTCAGAAGTTGGTTGAAGCGAATCAGGATGTGCAGTATATTGTGTTAGTAAGAGGATACAGACAAAGCGATAAGAGGAAATGTGAAATAATTGTAACTGTAGTGAAACACAAGGTAGAGTAAAAATGCATGTGTAAATAAAAAGTAGATAACGTTCAAAGGGCTCTTTAAAATCAAAATTAAGCCGTATCTGAGAATCTAGACTTTAAACTGGGACCTCCGTTTTGTTTAATATGACGTACATATACCGTTAGTATATAGTTAAGATAAGAACTTCATAAAAACTACATTTATGATGTATAATTTTACAGAACGCACTGCTACCTATTAGTTTAAAACTCGTCAAATATGCCGAAAATTATTATTGTTCTGGAAAAGTTACAAAAAGTTGTATAATGTCAAAAACGACTAACTTTATAGTAAAATTTCCTGTTTCTTACCATCTGTCAAAAAAAGTTTAGATTATTTTGGATCTAGTAATTGGTACAGCGAACAGAGCTTAAACATCTGATGCTGCATCTGAATTTCTACATCTAGCCGTCCTCGTAAACAAACAAAAGACAACATGTAGATCTAAACGAAATCACTCTTTGTGGTTAGTTTACAGTTTGAAATTAAAAGTTAAATGTAGTGAATAATTCACAAAATTACTAACTTTCATTCTTATGAGTTTTGTAAAGAAAAGTTACGTTAAGATTTAGATAAATAACTCCTCTGTTGTAAGGACGGAGACTTTCCCGGCGTAAGCTTGCAATTATTATTTCTTTAATGACTTCCTGCATCTTAGGCCATACAGCCACCTCGATATTAGTTATATGTCACTCAGTGCTTTCAGATTCTCCAGTATTAATTTTTCCAACTAATTAGACACACCACAGGACGGACATGACATTCACAGACACAACACTCAAAATACCCGTGCTCGCGGCCGGACTCGAACCGGCGACCTTCGGCACGCGGAGCTAGTCCCTACGCTACCGAGACCGGCGCTTGTAATGTCGTCTTCACGGGTTGTAAGTTTCCTACTTTATTTTTGCTGGTATGAGCACTTTAGCTCTTCTTGATTTATAATATGACCGTCGTCAAGCTGAAATACTAGCTATAGAAGTCGGCACATTATATTATTTCACAACTCAGAACAAAATAGTACATATCTCACGACAGGATCATTTGAAAACACTCGATAGCAATTTTATTATTAAACACTTGGTGTAGAATACACTTCTTTACATTACCTACACTACAGAATAACAGACTTCTACGTTCCGTTTTATATCACCACATGCTCTCTATAGCTTACATTCCAGTGCACACTTTCGCGATAAAAAAATCCTTCTTTTTTTCTTTATCTTTTATTCAAAGATATTCATTGTCTTAGAAGGCCACTGTTCACAGTTATTCCAGCACTCCAATATTCACGTAGCATTTATTTTACACACAACTTTAACACATTTGTATCAGCAAAGCAAGAATAATATTTAATTTAACAAACATATTCATTAAAAATTGTAAGAGACCTAGTCACCTTACAGGGTGTACCACCGGATTGTGTTTTGAAAACCCAATCCGGTGGTACACCCGTGAAGACTTCATTGCAAGTCCTCTATTAATATTGTTTATTTTTGGTATGTGTACATGAGCCTTCTATATCCGATCTGTTGTTAAACTTGTATATTTCCGCATATTTATACCTTCTCTGTATGACTTCTTGCTTATTTGTATAAATGACAGATGGCAGTAGCCATGTAGTGCTTAAGGTAAAATAATAACAATACAAAAATAAAACAGAAACAGAGTCATCAACGAACAAAGAGCGTGTCAAAGCACGTGACAAACATCAGAACATAATTTCCAAACTACCCCTTTATTATTTCTCATTTGACAATAAACTTCTTTTTATACAGGGTCCGGCAATAAAACCTCCCTCATTTTAATGTGTTGTCACATAAAAACTAAATATGATAGAGAATAATTACTTTTATTTATGAAAAATACATACTTTGCCATTTTTAATTATTTGGTTTTAAAAATTGTATCTGCTTTCCATTGTTGACACATTGACAAAGTCTATCCAGAAAGTTCTCCATACATTTTCGTGTCATTTCTATTGGAATGGCTGCCAATTCCTGGGTAATGACCTCTTTAAGTGCTTGCAGTGTTGTGGGACGATGTTTGTGCACTATAGGCTTTAAGTGTCCCCAAAGATTGGTGAATGTTGCCTAGACACACACACACGCGCCAAATTTTCCGGCGTTGTTGCAGTCCGAGGACGGCCTGTAGGTTTTCTTTCTAGTGCTGAACCTGTTTTTATAAAGTTTGACACCCACAGTTGAATAGTCTTTCTATCCGGGACACGATCATGTAGGCCAAGTTCGAATCGTCTCCGAAAATCTCAGAACAACTGTTACAAATAAATTCGTCCACAACAAACGCACGATGCTCACCAAGCCATGACATGGCGCACACTGAAAATGGCAGGTACAACTCTTTAAAACAAAACACACTCCACATCAGTATCCTCACTACAACCCGCACACCGGCTACGTGAAATGTGGGAGGTTTTATTGCCGGACCCTGTATTATTCTTCTTCTAGTACTACTACTAAATGTTTTACTAGTTCCCGTTGATTGAAGTTGACGATAATAACCTGAAGTGATCGCAACACCGGCTTTAGCAGTAACAACGCCATATCACAACACTGTACCATATTCACCCTTAAATGGCGGTTCAAGGTCATTTTCCGCTTGCTCTACTCCTCACTTCAATCCTCGGAACAGACCGCTGTGTCGATGCAGGCGAGAAGCAGATTTATCAGCGAGAACTCTTTCCCCTTCACATGTAGAGGTAGTGTTGCCAGGTGCAGGTTGTTAAAAATCGGGACGGAAGATAAAAAAATTCGGGATTCGGGGTTACAAATCGGGACAACCTCCAAAAATGGGTTTTTATATAATTCGGTTTATTTTCGTAATTTATGTAGGACAGGGTTATTTTCTAGAGGCATCTGTCTATAATATGGTAGGGGCTTCTGAGTCTTATTACTAAATATTATAATAATACTTAGTCTCGTTGACTACAACAAGTAACAAAATATTATGAAATGAAGTATTTTGAAGTTGAATCTTCTTTATATATAAAGATGAATGTATGTTTGTTTTTTTGTCTGTTTCTTTGTTTGTTCTTCATACAAATCCACAGTTTTCATCCGATCTCGATGAAACTTTGCACACTTATCCTGTGAAACAAGGAGAAAAATACTGTCTACATTTGGTTGAAAAATTATCTGTATAAATAACACATATTGTCTCATAACTTCGAAATACGGCGATAGACAGACACGTTGGATATGGACGTCTCCGTACCATATTTCCGTGTAGTGGACTGGCAGCTCAGTGGTTAAAGCGCTTGCTTACGAACGTCTTGGTCTTCGGTTCAAATCTCCATGGAGGCAAGGATTTATAAAAATTGTTTTTCATTTTAAGAGTCAGGCCTGGGCCGTAGGTTATTCGGATTGAATGTTAAACTGTAGATATTAGAAAGTTAGGGGCACAATGCGAGGCAAATCGTAGGTAGTCTTGCAATGTTGTAGGTGTACACTTTTTTACTTTATAATGATCCCTCAGGTGTTGTTCACAGTCAGTGTGTGTGTGTGAACCACAGTAATATTATTATAAATACGGAAGTAAGTCTCCGTCTTTTTGTTACGTTTTGGCGACTAAATGGCTATATCGTTGTGATGGAATGTTATAAGGAAATCTGTATGAAGGGCACAGGATATTTTTTCCAGTATGATTAACAGTTGTAGTCACGAAATTTTGAGACCTTATCGAATGGTGATAGAAATATGTTCGAAATTGATTCTCTTCAAGAGACAGGTTCGACGGTACAATGATATAGTGTTAGCTTCCTGTCATATTATTTTGTTTGTTCTTCATACAAATCCACAGTTTTCATCCGATCTCGATGAAACTTTGCGCACTTATCCTTTGAAACAAGGAGAAAAATACTGTCTACATTTCATTGAAAAATTATCTGTATAAATAACACATGTTGTCTCATAACTTCGAAATACGGCGATAGACAGACACGTTGGATATGGACGCCTTCGTACCGTGTCTGGCAGCTGAGTTGTTAAAGCGCTTGCTTACGAACGTCGTGGGCTCCGGTTTAAATCTCCGTGGAGGAAAAGATTTTTAAAAATTGTTTTTCATCGTAAGAGTCAGGCCTGGGCCGTAGGTTATTCGGATTGAATGTTAAACTGTAGATATTAGAAAGTTAGGGGTGTAATGCGAGGCAAATCGTAGGTAGTCTTGAATTGTTGTAGGTGTACAGTTTTTTTACGTTATAATGATCTATCAGTTGTTGTTCGCAGTCAGTGTGTGAGTGTGAACCACAGTAATATTATTATAAATACGGAAGTAAGTCTCCGTCTTTTTGTTACGTTTTGACGACTAAATGGCTATATCGTTGTGATGGAATTTTATAAGGAAATCTGTATGAAGGACACAGGATATTTTTTCCAGTATGATTAACAGTTGTGGTCACGAAATTTTGAGACCTTATCGAATGGTGATAGAAATATGTTCGAAATTGATTCTCTTCAAGAGACAAGTTCGACGGTACAATGATATAGTGTTAGCTTTCCTGTCATATTATTCCGACTCGATATTGTTTGGGACCAATCCTTCGTTACCAACAACTTTCTATATTTAATTCTGGCAAAAAAATTCTTAATCCACGCGTACGAAGTCGCGGGTACGAGCTAGTTTTAAATATTTATTTATCTGTTAATAAGTATAAAGTATTATACTATTAAAATTGTATTTGGGGTCATTGCTTTTACCATAACATTTTTTTCTGTAAAGAAATTATAAAATTCGCTGCGAGAATAATGGATGCTCGTTTCTATTTATATCTCTGCTTTGACTTGCTCGAGTGAATTTGAACACGCTCGTTTGAATCCGGTATAGATGCCATGAAAACAAATATTCAGATTAATGCGTCTCATAAAAGTGTTTTAAAGCTTGAGCTCGTTTGGCGTAGTATGAGAAATGACTGTGCAGTTTCAGGACGCAATCCTCCAATCTAGATTTATTAATATTCAACGCATATTTTACACTGTTATGCAAAATCTATACAGGACATCCCACTGATATAATTTGATCATTATCATGGTCAGTATCTGGAAAAACTGAATTGCTGCACTTAAGTTCACATCTGCGTCGTCTTCATAGTAACTAGTAAGTTTACTGTCAATAATGGCTGTTGGAGCTTCATTCCCGTCTTCATGAAACTCAAGTTTTTGAATTTGTAGTTGGTCTGTAAAATCTTACCATCAGCGAAAACATTTTTTCACTACCGTGTTTGGAGGCGTCTGCAGCAACACTATAAAATGTATCATTTTGAAGAGTTTCGATCACTTCTTGAGTAGATGCCGAACCTAAAACATTATTTGCAATCCCTCTGGCCTTTGTTCTTCCGAGTGACAATATTCAGCAATTTTAGAATCGCTATACAAAGTACGATCGAGTTATGATTGACAACCAAATGACAAGGTGTGCTTGACCGAGTGGTATGTCTTTGTGAATTAAGCAGCTACCACTTCTTCTTGATTCTTGGGCGCTTATTTGATCGGAGTTAAAAATATTTTCAGCGATGTTGTTAAACTGACACTCCCTTCTTTTTTCTTGCGTTTATTACATTTCAGGCGTTTTGTTATGTCATATTTGTCACCATGAGATATGCTAAACTTTTTTTGGTAAAATTTGCAGGTTAGTAGCATCAGTTGTACCAAAATTCGTGAGTATCACTACTTGTTGGGTGCGATACTACTCCATTTAGCTGAAAAATCGGGACATTTGGCGTCCCGATCGAGGGTAAATCGGGACGCGTCCCCAGGCCCCCGAAAATCGGGACGTACCGCGGAAATCGGGACACCTGGCAACGCTATGTAGAGGTGTGGAGTAGAGTGACCTTGAGCTTACAGTACTGGCTGACAGGTGGCGACACTCACTGTCCTCATTTAAAAATTGATGCGTGACGTCATCCTATGATTTCTCGGAAGACGTAGAATGCTAAACCGACTGGAGACAGTAGGAGGGGCGAACGAGAGAAGAGATGACGAAAAAACAGAACTTTCACAGGAAACTCAACCACGATAGTAGAAGGTTTTACAGGAATTCTAATCAAACAATACTCTATCTTTAGAGACTACGAACGTGGTAACCATCTGGAAAGACACATATAAAGCAGAACAGCTAAGTTTTAATTTAATGATGCACTCGCAGAGTTGTTGCAAACCGTATGCTGGAAGAAACGAGCACCTTCATTCGCTGAACTCCTTTCGAATGCTGGAAACGTAGCTTATAAGGACCGGATGCCAGGATTGAAAGCATCGTAAAGTTAAATAAATACAGGTGGAAAGTTAATGGGATTGTTTCTGAGTGAAGTGGAGTTGGGTCATAAATTCGGCAATAAACTAAATGTGATTGTATCTCAATCCAATAAGAGGCTATCTTCAGTCGAAGAATTAGACCCGACGAGCAAAAGGTTGATTGGTTAACGGTATTACCGAACAGACAGACAATCGTTCAGGTTTAATTTCTGTAACGTACGGTAATGAAAAATTGTGGCCCACAACGCGTGTACACTGTTGATTTTAAATTTCATTTGATTATCATCAATTCGATTTATAAAAAGAAATAGAATGTGACAATTGTGGAGGATTTGGGACTTTTAGTGAAGATGTATCAGGAATGCGATTAGTTTTAACCATTTTTAGTTCAGTCTTTCATATTAACAGTAGGAAAATAACGGAATTCAATGCATAGCCTCTACCTATGGTCTGGATGGTCATTTCAAGATTACTTCCTTTCAAAACTTTTTTTACAAGAAGAAAAGAATAGAAACATGCCTGTCGTACGTGAAATAAAAACCAACAAACAGAAATAAATAAAATTACCGTTACACTGCGTCCCTTAATTAATTGACACTAACCGTTTATTGATTATCTGTTACACAGCGATTTTTCAAAACATGTTCTAAAATGTCATTACACAACTCTTATAGAATTTGTTCTGTGGAGTTCAGACAAAAAATATAATTTATCTGCAGCACTCTCAGCCATTTTGGGACCGTGCAAAAACTACGTGGCTCGGTCCAGGGGGGGGGGAGGGGTTGGCTGGAAGGCAACGCTGGGCTACTTGAGGGGAGGGGGGGTTCCGAGCCAGGCCACGTAGCATTCCTTTCATAACATTTTTCACAGTTAAAATGAGGAATATTTATTTTCCTCAGTTAATTATCTCCTTATGTAATTTACAATAGTCTGACAGGATAAAACAGTAGAAAATATCTTCTGGAATCAAAAGGGAAAAAAGCTACGTGCTACGTGGGGGGGGGGGGGGGGGGGCAAAAGCTACGTAGGGCTACGTGGGGGGGGGGGGGGTTCACAGGAGGCCAAAATGGAGCTACGTGGTTTATGCACGCTCCCTTTGCTGTGTTTTAATCTAAAAACGATCGGTTACAGATTTCCTATCTTAGTTGCACGAAATGTCCTCAGTTTCTAATTCCAACAAAACGAATGTTTTATAGGCATCACTGATGGATTAGGTTTTATACAGGACTGTAAGAGACGAATTCATTTTTGGTGGCCCCGTATGATGGGGATTCGACTCGAACATGTATAGAGAATAAGACACTTGTCCATGAAGTCTTCGGCGAAGCGGAGATGTCTTTTGTTTCTTCGGACCCTAAAGCCCTGAGAAATGCTGCTGGACGAATTAAAACCTAGCAGCCGAATGTTATTGGTGAGTTCTTTACAGCTACCAGTCCTAGTAGTGAGTTCTTCGTTGTGTTCGTTTTGTTTATATATGGCTGACCCTTTTACAGCCAGCCAGACATTTCGTGGTTTTAATCTGTTTATTCTTTGTATAGTCAACCGGTCATTGTTAGTAATATTTTAGTTTTCGTGGACCCCTAAAGCCAACATTTTACAATTTTACATTATCTTGCTATCTGTATGACCGAATCCTTTATGCCGCGTTTAGACTTTCGCGCGATCTTGGACGAGTCGACGCGAGACAACACGAACACGAGAGTGTAAACGGTGTGCTCGCGTAGTCTCGCCTCGCGTGGTCGCTCGCGAGTGCCGCTCGCCTCAGTGGCGGTTTTTTTGGCGCGAGTCAAAGGCGCCAGCACGCTGTTTACAGTTTGCCATCGAATCAGTATTTGAAACAGTTTTCAACGAACGATCAAAAAACTCTTATGAACCCTTCCTAATTAAACCTGTGATTAATATTTAAATGATGTAACGTGTTACTTTGTTATTGAGTTCATTCGTCTTACCGGTATATTATTAATACAAAATTTACCATTAATACGAATATGTATGTTCTTTAAAGAATAAATAATAGAAGCGAATATCTTCTAGTAAATTAAATAAGTATGTGTAATAGTACCAATTAAAAAATTTAATCTACCTAAGTATAGCACTTTTTTATTTTCTTCCTTTGTCACATTCTTTAAGACGGTATTCACAGTTTTACAAACTTCATATACAATTGTTGATATAGCTACGCTTGAAATATTGAACAAATAGTGGAGACTTCTACTGGTATTGCTATCCTGGATCTAGTCCTCTGTTTTGATACTAAAAGTTAAATTTTTCTCAAAAAAAATAATAACGAAATAAGATTGTGACATTCCAAAAAATTTCGAATTCTTCATATACTATTTTTTTAACATATCTTCCATACTTTTCTTGAAAGTGTAAAAATGATTACTGAAACATAAAAAACTTCTATAGATCTACTACTGTTTGACTGATATTTTACTCAATACCAAATAAAACTTCTGAATTTATATATGGTATTATAATGCTGATTTCATGTCATCCATGTTTTTTTCACGTTCAAACGCTAAATGAATTCCAGCAAAAGTGTAAACGGCAGCTCGTGCCAGGGCTCGAGCACTAACATCTAGTCGAAACCTCGACGAGGCGCGAGGCTGAGACGCTGGTATACGCCATTACAGTACACCATACAAACGGTAATTTAGATCCAATTTTTCATACTGGTTTGTTGCTAGGGCGCTAATAACCACCACGTTGACGTGCCACATAGCTCAAATAACAACAACAACAAAGTCGTCTCGAAACGGAGATCACAGTCGAACAGTATTATCGACAGGATGGGGCATCCAGGACGGTCTGCTTTGCAGTCTTGCAGTGCTTTCAATCCCGCAATTTTTTTCAATTCCATATTTGCGGACTGTGGGATTGGCATCAATCCCGCGGGATCTAGCACAGTTTTTAAAGTGTAATCAAATTAATAAAAGTCTTTTTATTGAATTAATAAATCAAGTTTAATTTTAAATAATATAAATCAACAGTTAAAAATATTTTAGTTAGTAAAATAATATTAACTTTAAAATTTTTTAGCCTTCGTTGAATACACTTTGCGCTTTTATACTTTAGTTTTAAATCTAATTCTAGTTATTATGTAAATAGTCAAATATAGTAAGCATTCAGATCACATTACAAGTGTTACAGAAAATCATATGTTTGAAAACTAATCCACTAAGCAACCAAACTATCACTTCATTTACAAAGAATTACATATACAACCAGCGGCCGAGAAAACCCTTTCTGTATTCTCGCTCGTTTGAAATGGTCAGACTTATTTTGTGTATTTTTTCTTCTTGAAATAGCTATCTATAGTTTTAACCTTCTTTTTGTATTATTTCTACTTTCTTCTCGAAAAACAATTCAAATTGTATTATTTTTGTATGCGTACGATCCGGGAACTAATTTTGCAACAGGATGACATAATTCACATTATTGTAATGTATAAAACAAAAAAAAAACGAGAGTTCTTATGAAAACGTGGAAGTGAAGATATTTATTTAAAAGTCACTAAGGACGATATGAGAACACATTTGTTGCTGCGAGATAAATATCAACTTGAAGGGTACAGGCAATACGACCGGTATAGACTATAGACTGAGTCGGGCCCGAAGCTGACGACGGGGCGGCAATGTCACGTAAACAGAAACACGGTTTGGCCCAATTTACGGTTAGTGGAAGATAGGAAGGGATTGCATCAAAACAGTTGAAAGACCGATGCCCCCCCCCCCCAAAAAAAACGGATTGCGGATCCACTTAATTTTGTGCGGGATCCCGCCAGAGTGTCAAATGATGCGGAGTCCCGCGGGATCCTCCATTGCTGGATCCGTAGCTGTGCGAGAGTTTGGGAAGGAGGTTCCCAGTGCTGTTAATGAGTGTCAGTTGCGGGCAGATGCCTGTTTGCCGTTGGACTCGGTTGGGTGGGTGGACGGTTGGCAGCTGCCGCTCAGAGGAGTCGTTACGACCGGAAGCGGAAGTCAGCAGGCAGAGTCGAGTGGACGACGATCGGCGGAAACGGAGCCTTGCGGCGTTAACTGCTGCCCGATACGACCACTCGCCCCACTCCGCCCAATTAGAAACACTCTGCGGGTCATCTCGCCCCCGAAAGGCCTACTCAGTGAACACAAGAAGACATTAGCCTCTCAGGCCCACTCGACGACTTGTCAACGACGAACACCACTGAGCTCCAACTATGGCTCACTTGAATTCTTAGGGAGAGTACATAAACTACGTTTTTGGTCGGGGGGGGGGGAGGGTTGAATGGGAAGCTAAGCTGTGCTACGTGGAAAAAAGTGTGTGTGTGGGGGGGGTTTCTGAGCCAAGTCATGAAGATGGTTTTTTAGTCATATTATTTGTCACAATTAAAATAAGGTACAGAACACATAACAGAGCGTCAATATTTATTTCCGTCATTTAATTATCTCCGTATGTAATTTAAGATAGTCTTAAAAGAGAAAATAGTAAAAAATGTCTTCTGGAATCAATAGGGAAAAAAGCTACGTGCTACGCAGCAGGGGGAAGGGGGGTAGAGGCAAAAGAACGTCGTGCTACGAGGGGGGGGGGGGGGGGTTAGAGGAGACCAAAGTGGAGCTACGCAGCTTATGGGCGCTCCCCTACCGATAGCCCTTGTGTAACTCTGCTTCTGGAAAATGAATCGATTATGTTCAGTATTCGTCTTCTCTTCTTCCTCATCTAAGGACCACGAAAAGTAATCCTGTGCATTCATCTCGATGGTTTTTTTCACTGACTTCCAACAGATCTTCATCATTTTACTTTGCTGTTTCCACTTTTTCTTGAGTCCGGATGTTATTACTTTTCCTCTTTTCCTTTTCCTGGAAACCCTCGATATTTTGTATCTTCTGAAAGTTGCTCTGTCTTGCATCATATTTTCTGTTATTACGGTCCCTTTCATGTCTTTCTTTTCTCCTTGAATCAACTGGTTGGCATTGTTACTCTTATAGATGAGGTTGAAAATTATTTTTGTAAGTACGTGTTCTATTATATTGCACGTTATTTCGCTTAGGCGTACTTTATAATCTAAAACAGAGATAAGGAACGTTAAAATGCCTTTTTACGCACAAAAATACAGTAGTGTCTAAACGCAACCTTAACAAAACATCAATAAACGTATAACTCGAGAATGTTTTAAACTAGGGTTCCCAAACTTTTTTTTACCACGCCCCATTTCCGCTAAAATGAAAATTTCACAAACCAACATCCCCGCCAAAATATCATTAAAAAAATGGTATATGCCTACTTCTGAGTACTAGTAGTGACATCTCGAAGGGAACTCACTAAGTATGTGATGTTACAGGCTGTTATGGAGACATAGTACTTCCGACGGTGTAGAGCTAGGCTATCTTGCACCTCCACCTCCCCCTTAGAAAGGGGGGGGGGTCACCCCCACTTTTGGAACTTCTATTTTAAATAGCTGCTACACCGGGAAAGCATTCACTCATTCACCATCGTTAAGAGTATTTAGCATAGTTTTTTCTTTGGATTGAAACACTCGAGTCTTCTGAACGCGATCACAATAAAACCTCAAAACGTCACTCTCTTCACATGAGTTGCTTTTTTTTAAATTTGACGCTCTTTTCTATTCGCTTGATACTTTATTCGTCAATAGATTGAGCTCATTATATATCTTTAGCTTTTTTTCATCTCTTCCTATCTTCCGCTAATCTCTTTATCTCAAAATATCCCTTACAACCTACGTCTTCAATTATCTGCTTAATAGATTCTAATCTCTGCCTTCCCATATATTTCATACCTTCCATAACAAATTAACCAATCCCGCTTGTCTTAAATGTGACCCACCATCCTGTATCTTCTTTCTGTAAGACTGTTCCACAAGCTTCTTCGATCACCCATCATTTACAAAACTCGTTCGTTTCGTACTTTATCTGTCCACTTAATTGTCAGTGTTCTTCTATAGCACCAAATTTAAAATGCTTCAATTTTTGTTCTTTCTGGTATTCCAAAACTCCGCAACCATAAAGTGCTGTACTCTACACATAAAGTTTTAAAAAAGTATTTTCTTAGTCCTAAAAAATTTATATTGCAAAAATACGCTGTCGTTATGTTTAAGATGAACAAATATTTGTTGAATGAATATAAAAATAATGAAAAATATCCCAAAACAGAAATGTCCTTTTATTATTCCAAAAAAGGCGGTAACACTAATTATGTAAATCGTCCAAGCGTTCGGTTGGTTGAACCGAGATCAGAATGAGTTGGACTCGTGCATTATTGCGCCGCGTGTTCTGGAGTTGAAACCCACTAAATTTAGAGCAGCAGCTGTTTGGAAACTCTGGATTTAACATCACGAAAATGTCCATCCTCTTGATCTGTTTGCCGTATCCTTCAGAAGGCACAGTTAGTAACTCAAAGATTCGACTTTTCTCGCCGATAACACCGCTGCACTCGTTTGACAACAGGCCGAATGGGCCTGCAAAGGTGGTAGTATCTGCCGGTTCTTCAGTTGCTAGAAAAAAATCATCTGTTTCACAGGATTTGAAATACGATACTGGATTTTGTAAAAGACCATCGAATCACTGACAGCAGGAGAAGGCGTTCAGGATATGTAGGGCAATTCCCCCCTCTCTGGGCTATTGTTTGAGGTTAAATCTTCCACTCCGTAAAATTAAATTGAAATAAAAACAAAAACATTTAGATCAAAAGACCATCTTCAAGTTTATTTCATAAGTTTCATAAATCTATTATTGAACAAATACATCAATATCATTGTTTATCCTTCTCTAACATTTATAAGGTTTTTTTCCTTTAACTTTTAAGCATTATACCTACATATAATGTAATGAGGATGTGTGCATGTGAGTTTCTGTGGTGTCGTGTTTTTAAGAAGCCTTCAAATACGAAAAATACCGGAAGTTTCACAATAGTCCAGCAGAAACTGACACAAGCACTTGTGACATCGAAAATGTAATAAATAAAGTGTTTGAAAATGAGAATTACTTCTAGAAACGCGTCACGCACAGCGTAAATAAAATAAAACATCAGAAAAAGTAACTGTGTTGCAGTATAATTATTTGCTTACTCGTCAATTTATAAGTTAACTAAAATTATGTATGTTCCGCTTCTTAACATGCCGTGCCTCCTTGAAAAATCTCATTCACCCCTCTGTGTTGAAAACCCCTGATCTAACATTAAGTTGATATTTTCATTTCACTCTACAGCGTTTTCACCTGACAGTTCAGCGCATTGTTCTGTTAAGTCTTCACCACGTCTTCAGTTCCATCGCAATTAATTGTTTTAGGTTGCTTTATGAGTAAATAAAAAGTTATAATTTAAATGTTTCACGCTCCTTATCGTTACCTCAAAATCCCTTACTTTTCTCCGAGTTTCTGATTAACTTTTCAAAACTAAGGGAAAATCTCTGTTTTGAAACCTCTAACAGCTGCCTCGTCACGTCCCGCGTAATAGCTTCGGAGTTTTAATTATCTTTGGTTCCCAGCGAATTTCACCTCGAGCAAAAATGCAGAGATGTAACAATGGCTGGGTGATAGATGCTCAGCCACACGTGTGACGAATATGTCCACATTTCCTGTTTATTCTTGGCGAAGAAAACTTTTCACTACATCATTTACTTCGGTGCAGCAACATCTACGTTGCAAAAAAATTAAGCCAGTTTATCAGCCAAAGAATTTTATAGTTCAGAAGATATATTAATTTCCGCCACAAGCGCTAACTATAATTTATGTAAGAATCTATCAAGAAAACCCCGTTAAAATAGATTCTATAGTTTTCAAGTAATCTCATATTACAGGTGAATATTTTTAAGTTCAGAACAGATTTAAATTTCCTGCTACAGCGCACCATAACGCAAATCTCAGATTTTAAAAGTCAGTTTCTAAGCTCTCAAAAACCATCAAAAGTGGTGGAGTAGTTTATGCTTATTGTGGGGTAAACATAAAACGAGCTCATACAGATCTATGCTGCTAAAATAAAGTTTAAATTAAGTGGTTCATATCTTTGACTTGTTTATTACTCATAAAGTTGTCTCGTAAGACGCATCAACATTCTCGTAAGCACAAAACAATTCCTTGATTTGATACCATTCGCCTCGATATTTTTAATTCTGGATCATATATCTTAGCGAAACAAACATTGGGAAAATTTTTGAGAATGTACGCCATTGTAATTAAAAGTTTCAAAACGTTCTCTTAACGGAATATCGTGTCTCAGCGTCACCTTCGAACGCAAAATCTCGTGGCGTGATTCATGTGCTTAAATTTACAAAACCTTTTTTTATTCCCATTTATGGGATACGACGTGTAGATAACCACCTCGTGGTGTACCCTGCTGATGCAGGACGGCTGATAGTCTACACAATAGGCGACCGAACTAGATCCCGTATCTCTCACGGTCACACAAAGCAACATCAGAAGATGAAACAGTGTAGCCATACCACAAATAAATAAGTCTAGTGATTCCAGCAAACCAGTAGATGTCACTGTCTTGTGTTGGTTCAACTTAGAACATTCGACCCTGTTCAATGTAGAAATATTTATCAGCAACGGAAACCAGAGTAGCGGAAAAACAAGTGTTTCTCCGACTGAGCTGGGACAGGAGCCCGCTAGAGTCAGCTTGAATTATGCAGGCAACGAAGAGCCGTCGGTGGAACGTTACGTATGTGATGCAACAGCTGCTTTAACAATTCATCCCAGCAAACCTCCAGGTGATCAAAAGGTGCTGCTTCCACACCCAACTCGCAGACGATCGACCGGTTCAGACTAGCAAGAACATCCGCAACAGTTTCCTTTTCCAATATAAAGACGACTTGAAACGACAACACAATCGAAATCTTTGATCCCGAATTTCTTGACTCTTGGGATAAAAAAAAAGTATAAAAAAGTAAATAAAAAAAGGTGTGGTTGTATGACGACATAACACAGTATCATATTGGTCGATATTAAAACTTCAACTTAACATTCGCTGAGACAAGTATTCTACGTGCTGTTGCCTGAAATATGTATCAATCATCATGGTGAACAAGTGCTTATGTGGCGAAGCAAGTACTCCCGTCCTTGTTACATAGGAGTGTGAAGAAAACTAGAAATTAAGGGCAGTTCTTGAAATTCAGTCTCTACAAGTATTCTCGTCCTGTTGCGGCGCCATGATGGTGTTCGGTTCCTGGCGACGGGGTATCTGGTTTGAGTCCTGGTACTGCAAGAAATTTTCATCATCAGTAATTGGCCTGCTGGGCAAAGGTGTTGGTGCACAATTACATTTTTTTTATCTGCTTAACGTCTCTTAACAGCGAGGTCTTTAGAGACGGGAAAGGATGGGGGGCAAGGAATGGGAAGGAATTCGGCCATGGCCTTTTGAAGGAAACATCCCGGCATTTGCCTGGAGTGATTTGGGAAACCATGGAAAACCCAATTACAGGTTGTCCACCAAACACCTGAGTTAAATCCCAAACATCTCCGAAGTGTGTAAGTTACGCGTGGGAAATTAAAAACTGATCTAGCAGAATGCGGTGTCATGTAAAGACGAAGAAAAAAAGATGGTAGCTTTGAATTGAAATAGAAACAAAGGAGAAGTGAAGAATCTAGGTATTAAGTGAGTGTCGTAGTACCCCAACCCGAAACTTAACAAAATAATTGAGACAGTGATACATAACTTCTAAGCTAGGAAGGGAAAATCCTATTACCTTTCTATAAAACGAATACTTGTGCACCGTACGTAAGAGAAAAGTAGCAACCATAAAAACGGCCACCGAAATACGTCATGAGGATCATTATTACACAAAAATATTACTAGCTTCTATGGAACAAAGGTGTAATTTTTAAGCTTTCTAAATCGTATGAAGGACATCTCTAACTATTGATCTGTGTTTTATTTTTATTCTTACAGATCATACAAATAACACCGCACGCTATTTACTGAACGTCCGAGATAGACTGGTGTTTTTTTTTTTTCAGTCCCGTTAAGTACTAAAATTTCATTCGATTGATGAGCTTTACTAACCAAATTTCTAATGGTACTTTCCTCATACCGTTAGACTTTGAATCAAATGGGGCTGATATTAATACAGGTAGCAAGAATTTTACACCACACATAACACTTTGAGTTGTGATTTTCGTTATTTACAATGAGTGTTAATTACTGTTTAAGGATACAACTCGCTAAAAACAAGGAAACGCGTAGGATGCATTGGGCGCCTGCGGGGTCTCAGTATCGACTTTCCGCGAAGCACACACCTGTCGCGGAGTGACAATGGGAATTGTGGCTTCTGTTGTTTCCCACTGCTTCCCCCTCCCCTCCCCCCATTCTCGTACATAATGACAGAGTGTGGATTGTGTTCTTCTCTCCGCTCTGTTTAGGAAAGTATATCACAGCGCCAAATAAGTTATACTCAAGCGTATAAAGTATGAAAATATTTTGCTCATATATTATATTGAACTCATACAAGCTAGATGCAAGTAGGCTGTGATTTGACAAATAGATATGCTGGTTGAAGTTTAGATTAGAACTAGTAGAAGCCTGATACAAGATATAATTTGAACATAAATCAGGTTAGTTAAAGGCTAGAACGGTGCCACTGTTGAATACTGCAAGTTCTTGCTTTGCATAAAATTTTCGTAATTCAATGTAATTTTGAGATTAGTAAACAGATTTTAGGAAACTAATAAATCTTAACAGCTACAAAACAGTTTTGGCTGTGAATTCCAATTCTCAGAAATCTTAATTATGCTTTATGTCCTCCGCTGACACACAAATCACCCTCAACATTGCATTATGACTTCGATCCATAGGCTCTGTGGAGAGATTTGGGATTCAACCGAGGAGTAAAGTACAAAAGGGAGTGGTTAAGGGTCGTGCATCTCTCCTACTCTGTTGCAAAATTCCAACACCAAAAATAATAATAGGTGACGCATAATCGATCACGTTGACTTAGTAACTCCGGTCACGTAGTTGGTATATGCACTACCACTTAGTTCGTATCGATCAAATCAATAACACTATTTATCGTCTGAAAAACGTTGGCTTCTCTCTCTGCATCTGAGACCGTGCTGCAACTCCAATGTCTGTTTGCATTATTTAACGATACACTCGCAGTCAGAAGCAGAACAGAAATAGACAAAAGAGCTTTCTTGAAGAAGAGAAGTATAGTTTCAGACATTATCTGAGTACGTGTGGGAAAACTACATATATTAAGCGTAACACTTTATGGATGTTTAAGAATAACAGGAAAGAAAAAAATATGATGCATATGATTTGAAGTGCGGTGTTATACAGGGCGTTCGCCGGGAAACGCAACCCACTGTTAGCGCTACAAGGAAGAAACTGCTCCCGGCGAGCGAGCGCTCAGTTTCCGGCATTGTTCGACCGTCGGCCGCGGACTATTTCATAATAATTACGCTTCATAAACTTCATAAACTTGTGTGCTAAGCATTTAAATGTGACGTAATTCATTAGCTTACCTTATAAAAGATGCTGGAAGTGTTGACCCTCTTGTGTAATGCACATTTCACATCTTCTGAACATATTTCGAGACACACGCTGCCCTAACTGACTTAATGATTTTTTGGGTGACTGTTCTAGTCGAAAAGCGATATCGTCAATTTTCTCCTCTGTGAGAATACGGTTGACCGACAGTCTCTTTTTGTTAAAAAATGAACCCGTTTCTCTTTCTTTTTTAACCAGACGCAGAATTGTTGATTTAGCTGGCAGTAAAGCGCCAGGATATTCGCGACGAAATTTACTGCGACACATTTTAAACGACTTCTTCTTCACATATGTATCGTAGAGAAATATTCTTTGTTGCAAACTGTAACGTACCATAATTTTACTCACACTCAAACACGGTACAGATTAGTAAGAGTATGAAGCCCTAAACCAGCCAAACCGCAAAGAAACGTTTATTCACAACACTGATTAATAAGAGACTGAAGTCACAAACTAGCTACAATGCAAAGAAACCGTTCTTAACCATGTAAGGGTCCCACTATACTGTGCCACTGCACTGTTGGGGCAGCGGAGGTGTTAAACAGTGCGGTGATTCACGGTATCGTGTGGCGGGAACCGCTGGCCCCGCTGACCGAGCAAGTTGCCGACGGCAACAGACTGGGAGGGTTGCGTTTCCCGGCGAACGCCCTGTAGAAAGAAGCTGAAAATTAAATTAACAAGTAGGGTACGAAATGAACGTGTTTTGTAAATGAATGGCGAAGAGAAAAGTTTTTGTGAGAAAGAAGAAACATGATGGGTGATCCCCTTGAAGTCGAAGAAGGAACTGGAGAGAAATACAAATAAAAGAAGAGTGAAACAGATGCGGGAAGGGTTAACTTGTTAGTGGAGGTAATAGTCGATGAAAGGAATTGTGGCGGAAAACAAAGAATAGAATACATCAAACAGATAATTGAGGAAGTAGGCTGTAATGGATATGCAGGGATGAAGAGATTAGTTTAAGAAAGTAAGAGATGGAGGATTTAGTCCAACCAGTCGAGATACTAATGTCTATTACAAACTCAGAGCATAATTTGTCGTACTTTAAAGATATACGGATGCGTTCCCGGGGATGTACAGAGCGATAGAAGTTCAATAATTATGAGGAGAGCGCAGCCGATCCAGGCGACAGGCTGTTGCTGGTGGTTGGATTCACACCGCTGCGTTTACATAACGCCCTGAGCAGTGCTGCACCTAATATGCCTGACCTCCTGTTCGCTTTAAAAGGTACCTCAAATGACGAAAAAAAAATTATTACACAAAATAAATTTTCGTGACAAACTATACCAGTTTTAAAGTTGGTAATGGAGGTCGTACTTATGGTACTTTGACACTATTAGATGGCAACGTCACATAACAGTAATATGCAAAGTTTTTGCTTTCTGAAGCATATAGTACAAATAAAAAACTGATAGTAATCACAGGTTTTCATAATGACAGTAATATCAGATGCTCTGCTTGATTCAATGGATTTTTGTATCCTCGTCAATAAAATTATGGTGACTGAAATTAATCAGTCGCCATAGCAATGGTTCACTCTAGTACAAACATTTAGGGATTGTGCACAAACTACGTGGCTCGTTCTAGGGGCGGGGGGGGGGGGGGGAGGGGTTGACGAAAGCTACGTTGGGCTACGTGGGGGGAGGGGGGGTTTCGAGCCAGGCCACGTAGCTTTTCGTTCATATTATTTGTCATATTTAAAATGAGATACAGGACACACAACAGCATGTAAATATTTATTTCCGCCATTTAATTATCCCCGTATGTAATTTACGATAGTCTGACAAGAGAAACCAGTACAAAATGTCTTCTGGAGTCAATTGGAAAAAAGGCTACGTGGGAGGGGGGGAGGGGTAGAGGCAAAAGCCACGTTGGGCTACGTGGGGGGGGGGGGGGAGAGGGGGTTCACAGGAGGCCAAAATGGAGCTACGTGGTTTATGCACGCTCTCTTACCAACTCCATACCTTCATAGGAACTTGTGCTGATTTGCCATTCTCTTCATAGATCCAGGAGCAACTATTGTTAGTCTGCATAACGCTTACAAATTTCGCATGAAACTTCCGTGGTTACTTGTAGCGGGCGAATTCAGTTTCCTGTTATTTTGATTACTGTTTGTAATTGATAACAACAACAAATAACGGTGTTTATGTTGCTTTAACCACTATAAACATTGCAGTGTAATCAAAATGAACAACACTTGTTAGACTCCGTTAATATATGCCTGCTGGAGGCCGAAACTCATAACTAAGTTTCCCTTTATTCTTCGCGATAATTAGACGAACGGTACTGCAAATTATTGAGTATATTTTCCCATCATGTTAGTAATAAAGGAAAGTGTAAAGTCCTAAGGAACCTCTAAATATAAATTTTTCATGATATGTTGCAACCGGTAAAGGTTTAGAGACTTTTTCCCATAGGTAGGAACCAATTTGCCGGCAACTCGTCGATTGGAGGGGTTGAGAAATAGCATTTACAGAAAAATTGTGACACTGGTTCGCACATGGCGTGAATACTGTGGAAAAGGTATTTATATTCTTGAAAACTGTAGAGAGGAGAACAACCGAACATAAAGACAGCAAAGTGTTCAGAGTCAATGTGTTGCTATATCTCGTTTTAGGACAAGTATTTTATGATAAGGCATTACTAAAGAGGAAGTTAATAAGGTAAAAAGAGCAATTATGCGTCGCTCTCAATGACGAATTAGGAAAATTAAAGGACTAGGAAGTGTGAAAATTATTGTAGGCGAGAAAAACAAGGATCTCCAAGCAACTCCACTTAATATTCTGCAATAGTGTCAAGAAGTTCAAAAATAAATTAAAGAGTTTTTTAAAGTTTACTGAAATCTAAGGAAATATTTTAGGAACATGTTTGGTGGTTGTATTTTTTTATAAAGTGCTGCGTAGTGTTAAATAATAAACAATTTTTTTATTTTTCAATTCACTAATCCCATAACATTTTTCAGATGAATTCAGAAGCCCGAAGGTTGCCCAATAAATTACACTACGAGGCGAAGCTTTTGCACCACCAGTATGTTCACAATTATTAACCCGCCCCAGCACAGCAATGTAATTTTATATTTTTTCTAATAAATCCATAGCAAAAACTAGAAAACTAACGTGGTAAAATCAATTAATTTAACACTGCCGCCGAGTTAATATATTGTATGCCATAACAGATGATTTTCGTACGAATTTGCATCCATATTGACTTCTTGTCACAGGATTTTTCGGCTTATCGAAATGGCTCAGTCTCTAATGTATCCGTAGACACAACGATCTAACCATATCGAATTCTTTACTGATCACGGTACTTTGCTGTCACGTATTGTAGTGTTACAATTGAGAACTGTAGGATTTTTTTTTTTTTTTTTTTTTTTTTTTTTTTAAATTTGCAAAACCAGGTGCATTCGTTGGAGTGGAAAGTATTTCACTGAGGTTAACAGAGTGCCTGCGTTCTGCAAAGTGTTTACATCTTAGCCTTACAACTTAGTGATCGTTTCTATCGTTTTCGGTGAGTGAGATAGTCCTGGGCAAACAGGAGATAGCAATGGAACTACAGGTATCCCAGCTGCGGCACAAAAATAAGATGCAACAAGAAGGAAGTCTTAATGTAAAATGATATTGTAGTTTTTGAGCAGACATGCAAGTTTCTTTGGAGAGCCTGCAACAACTTTGTGTCATCGCATTTATGGAAACCAGCTGCGCAAGTTTTGTCAAATATCTTTGTTTGTTTTTTGTGCTCTAAATAGGACGGCCATTTTTCCGAGCTAGTGTTCCGATTGGTAAAACATAACACCTCTTTGCGAATAGAATGAAAAATAACGAGGAGAGGCAGCGAAACGGTAGATGTTAGAGTTGATCAGACTTGATGAGACGGCGGGTGATAAAGGGAAATAGGACAGGGATAGCAAGGGGCAGATGAAGCCCACTGGGGCAGGACGCCTGCTGGGCAACAGACTGCTGCCTCTCCATCACCTGTCGCGCCGAGCATCTGAGCACTGCACGAGAACGAATAGCAAACATCAGTCCAACTCTAAAGCGATTGCTCTACGAAATTGAACCGCGCCAGTTTCGTCTTGTTTCTGTAAATGTTGGGTTCAAGAATTAGATTGCGATACGTTGTACTCGTTTTTTTCCCCCGTTATGAAACTATTGTCGAAATAAATTCGACTTTTAACTACTTTTCTTATTTATCAGTAAATACGGACGGCATGAACGACTCAGCTTCGCCACCATTTTCCAACCTTTTGGTGTCGGCTGCCCTAGACAAGTTTTACTCGCCGTTTACATGGTCAAATTTGTAGCTACGGTTTTACTGTCTCATGCCCTTGATGTCGCCAAGCATTCTATAGCTACTGCCAGGTCGCACTAAGTACTAATGGGGAAAGTGAAGTGTGCCATCTGTCTGTGAAATGTGTAGCTGTGTTCAGAGCGCGATAAGTGTATTTTTTTGTTTGCCAAAGTGTAGTTTATAAGACCAGGATTGGTAATCGTCCCGGCATTCGCCTTGATAAGGTATTTAAGGGGCCCACTCACTTGCAATTCGCACCAAGGCCGTCGCCTCAAGGTGTCTTGCCTTGAGGCCAGTTTCCGCCACACACACGCAGTCAGACAGCATGCCGATATCTGCAGTCAAGTGGAACCCAAAGAAGTTTGAATATTATACACTAGAAGGAGCAACAGCGCTAGTGTTCCTTCGCAAATTGAACTATGCGCGCGCCGCCATACTGATGGCAAACTGTTGGTTTGAGTGTGTGGTTCTGTACAGTTGAGACGTGCCGAAGTGATCGAGTGCTCGTATTTTTTTTTGATTAGAAGTGTTTGCTACCATGGTTAAGTCTTGCGCTGTATATAACTGCACCAACCGTGCTACAAAAGGCACAAATTTATCGTTTCACAAGTAAGTATGCATTTAAATAAGTTCCGAATCGTCTATCATAACAGGTTGATGTTATGTTCCGACGTGTTGGTCACAGGTTTAATATTTTCGTTCGATACAGGTTTCCGCTCCGAGATAAGAATAAATTGAGTGAGTGGTTAGCTAAAATACGCCGGGACAGTTTACAAGTCCAAAAAGGTAATATAGTCAGTTGAATTTCAGTAATTAACCTGTGATTTGCCATTTTATCTTCGTTGAGCAAGTAAAGACCCTTAACAGCATAAAAGTTTCAAATTTTGCAGTGATTTGTTATATGACTGTACGAGGATTTCGAAGTTCCCGCGATCACTCGCCGCCACTAGCATGGCCGTCTTCAATTCGCTAAGAACTCTGGGATCCTTCAACACGCGATAGGAGGGGCCCGGTGGAACCCCTCCGTGTGTGGTGGTTTATCGTGAGGCCACGCCCGAAGATCTGATCTTCTGTGCGGTTTAAAGTTCGCCTTTGGGCCAAGATCATATTGTGCATATTTTACAAAAGTTGTTTTACAACATGAGTGACAAACGTTGTAATCAGCTAGACTTTATAACAGGATTGATAGATGTTTACACAAACAACCCACGTTTGTGGAAAATTGAATCAAAACATTACTCAAACCGTCTCATGCGAGACAAGGAATATTCGTCACTGTTGAACTATTACAAAAGTTTTGATCAAAATGCCACAATGGATACAGTGAAAAACAAATTAAATAACCTAAGGAGCTCTTTTCGAAAAGAACTAAAAAAAAAGTAAACAGAAGTAAAAGATCTGGAAGTGGCTCAGAGGAGATATATACACCTACACTTTGGTACTTCAAACTGCTTCTGTTTACTTCTGATCAAGAGGAAGTATTGTAACCAATAATGACGATGACATGGATGTAGAAGATTCTGATAATGAGATAAGATTCGTTATTAAATTCCACAATCATAATTATTGGGTTTTATTTGATTTTTTATACGGTATATGACAGCAAAGTACTAGTCAAAAAATTAATTAATTAAAATGTAATGTTTTCTTCAGTTTTAATTTATCTTACATAGTTTACATAAATAATAGATAAAATTGCTCCTTATATAAAATTGTCTTGCCACTACACTTTTCCTGCTTCCATAAAGTATCTCTTTTAGATATCTCGATTTTCCTTTGCACTCTGTGATGGATTGCGCCCTAACCATGTTGTAGGCTAAAAAACAACTGTTGCAAGAAACCGTAGAGTTGCAATTAACCTTTCCTTAGGCCTGATTGCTCTTCTGATTTTTTTATTTTTCTTCGAAATCCATGGTTTCACAAGTTTTAATAACTTTTCGAAAGACTTATAATCCATGCGAAGATAATTTTTAAATCATCAGTAGCAGATTTTCGCAGTTCCTCAATAAAAGATTCATATGCGACAACTTTTCTCTTTCGAAAAGCCAATCTTTCACCCAGAAACGTCTTCGCTGGCTTATTGGATTTTCCAATAACACCATGAATATAACTAAAGTTCCTAACTTTTTTTGTTTTTATTTACTACCATTTTGTAAATATTTTGCACTGTGGCAACAGTCGTCGTTTGATGGTTAAACTGTGACTGAGGTGACGGTCTGCAGGCGATCTGTGAGTGGGTAACTTTGAGGTCACCTGAAGGCCGTGATCTGTGAGGCCAATGCCTCAGGATTTTGTCCTTCGGGCGGACTGAATAACGTGTGGCCTCCATCGGTCGGCGTCTTGACGACCCGACCCTCAGTCCACGGCCTGCAGGCGAACTGCGAGTGGGCCCCTTAAAGTGCTTAGCGTCAGAAAAGGGCATGTGGCAGTCAGGGTCAGCGTTAGGGGGGGGGGGCGAGGCGTGTCAAATGTACCCGGGCCCGGCCGGCTGATGGGGGGCCCGATCACCAGCTGCAGGAGTCCCTCGCTCGACAAGTTGTAGAGCTAAAAAGGTCGCCCATTTGGTCTGAGAGAGGGCCCTAACTGATGAATTGACCATGCGAATGATTATCACAACTCATAAAAGGCATCTCCCCTCCCCCTCCCCACTGTTAGGTAAAGGTTGTGAAGAAGAAGTGTTTAAGAATTCAAGATAATAGTTCGTGTAATGAGAAAATATGTGAGTGGGGAAATTGACGCCGGAGCTCCATCGTAATTTCGTTAAAATAAAATGAAACTTGCAATTACGTGCTAGTCATATATTAAATGGAAGGATGTTATGAAACAATTCAGAATTTAATGTTTTCTATTCATTTGCGAAGAATTGCGGGTAAGTTTGCCAGGTCACCACGAGATTTTAACTTTCACCAAAGTATGTAGTAAACTATTTATACTTTTCAATAACAATGACAATGACAGTACCGTCAATTAAGTTTTCACTGTATTTTTACTCCGTGGAAACACTGAGAAAAACTTACTTCTCGCCGAAGATTTTCAGTGCATTAATGAAAAATGGCATAGCATTAGAGATGAGCAGGTCCGAAATTTTAAAGGATTCAGGTCCGGATGTACATCCAGCGCTGCGGATCTGCATCCAGGTTCCGTGTCCGGCGGACCTGTATGGGTCCGGCTCTGCAATCGGGCGGGCGGAGTGTACGGCGGAACTGGATGTGTACGGACCTACATCCATTACGTGTCCGGCGGAACTGCATGGGTCCGGATCTACAATCGGGCGGGCGGAGTGTACGGCGGAACTGGATGTGTACGGACCTACATCCAGTAATACATGTCCGGCGGAGCTGTATGGGTCCGAACCTACAATCGAGTGTATGGTGGATACAAATCCGACCAAGGAGAACTGCAGTATGAGTTATATCGTGTTCATCTAAAATTTCTGTGGGCTTCTATAAGAATAAATGAAATCATTTCTTAATAATTTTTAAATACTACTAAAATTTTTTTTAAAAAAATCGAAATTCTTTGTTAATTTTTTTTTTACTAAAAATGAAATTATTAAAGACTCAACATTTTGAGATAATTATTGCCTTTCCACAATATACCAGCTTAAGAAACATTATAAATGAACAAAAAACAAAATTGCAAGTATAACTTATTTTAAATTGTGAGCGAGAAATTACGTGAGATTTGTTCTTATATTATGTATAGTGTTTTCCTCTGTATACTTTGTGAAACTGTTTTGATTGAGTGAATAAAACATTGTCGTGAGTGATAAATCGAGTGCGATACAATGCATTTTAATTAATAAGTAATATTTATGTTTTGCCAGCTACCGTAACGTGTTTTTGGTGCTTTCAAAATCTTTATTTTATTTTGTGCAATTTCAAAAACTTTTAATTTCTTAGCAATTTTATTTCCAATTTAGTTTAAAGTATTTTTAAGCAAGATTTAATTCTTAGTAATAATAACCGATTGTTTGAGCCATTGTTAGACGTTCTAGAAACGGCTGGATGTGAGGTTTTTTTTCATTGTTGGATTATAAAATATTGCTGTAAAAGTGGTCAGCAGAGTCGCTTGCAATAATGCCACATAATCTTATTTATATATACATTACTAGCTGTTACCCGCGACATCGTACGCGTGGATTTAGGATTTGATTGCTAGAATTGGATATACAAAGCTGAAAATTATCTAAGATGTCCCAAACAACACTGAGTCGGCATAATATAACGGGAACGCCATCGATATACCATTTTACCTTCGAACCTGTCTCATGACTAAAACTTATTCATATCGGAAAAAAAGTATCTTATTTCGTTCCTAAATATACAAAGTATTTCCTTGTCACCGGTATACACATATAGTCGTCAAAACGCAAAAAAAGATGGAAACTCACTTTCACATATACGATATTATTAGTTTAGATCACACAAAAACCAACTGTGGAACCAGTATACCGTAAATAATGTAAACGCTTAGGGCACTATTCTACCGCCAAAGGGTGCCAGAACATGGTATCCTTACTATAAAATCCTAGGCTTGGCTCAAACTATGAAAAACAATTCATAAAAATATATGCAGCCAGTGGGAATGGAACCCAAAGCCACGCTGAAGTATTTTTTAATTAGTAAGCGCGTTACCACTACGCTATCCAATCATAAAAGCCTGTCGACGCACATTACAAATAGACTTAGATATGCATTTGTCTTTCACAGTTAGTCTTCATAATTTAATGACAATATGTTCTTATCTATACATAATATAGTATCCCATCTCGAGCCTAATGTCAAACAGCATCTCCATGTCAAATTTCATCACGATCGGAATATCCGCTTAGCACAAGAAATGTAACAAACAGACATAAAGACAAACAGAGTTACTTTCGCATTTACAATATTAGTATAGATATGTATAATGTTCCTTGGAAACCCTACGAACCGTGTTTCTGCAATAAAGAGATGTTAAATGTATTATCTAATTTGTCCTTAAGCCATCAGAATTGAGAAAGTTAAAAATTCTAGAGACTTTGTGATTAATGAAACTGAAAGTTAAAAGTTTAATAAGGCTGCAACGCATTAAAATCACAAGTTAAATTATAAGTCCATTCTTATTTAGCACGTAAAACACTCCTCACCTTACAAGCATGAACCTGTCCAATAAGAAAGTACTACCGGGTTTTAGCTACCCATTGACATTTAATAGTTACTGTAATTATCTACTAGTAGTCAGCCATTAAGAAATAGTTTTTCATTTATAATCTTATCTTTAAACAGAACTGTAATCGAATCGTACAGTAAATGACAAACTCTTCAGAACATAGATTTCAAATCGAAACTGTAATGAAAAATTGCGTTCCAGCTCCGCGTTGCAGGTCCGACCGTGGTTCAAACTCCGGCCACGCGAGAACTGTGGCGCTGTTACAGGTCCGGCTGGAAGCAGATCCGACAAGCGCTCGGATGTACATCCATCCCCAGCGCAAGTGATACGGGTCCGCGGAACTGCATCCATCCGGACCTACCCATCTCTACATAGCATCGTGATAGTACCGTACTCAGCCTGTTTACCCGCTCGCGATCTCGGGAGTTTAAATAAGCGTCGTAGAAATTCAGAGAGAACATCAGAAGTGCCGACCGATACTTCTGGAACATTGACAATCCCTCCAACAATAGAAATAGTACAAAAACAATTAAAAGTTAACTAAAATTGCCTGCAATAAAGAAAAAAAACCTTCAAATTGACATTAAGAAATATTTTCAGGTCTTTAAACATCAAACTGACAAAATTAAACAATTCTAAACATTAAAAATCTCGCTAAACACATTATGGTTTAAGCAACATTCTGAGTTAGTCTGTTAATTAACATTTGAGACACTTTATACTGTTCTTAATCTAATAACAGTTCGTTTAAACAATTTCTGTTATTCATAGGAAAAATATATAAATTTAGATGTAATCAGTGCGTATTTTTCTCAGGCAGTTAGTAGAAAACTGGGTCTAAATGTTGTTAGAATGTCATTCAGTTTCAATTCTCGGTGAGCGTTCTAAGTATCAAGCTCTTGATGCCCGTATTCTCGAGGCCCCTCAGCCACTCTTAACACTTTATCCCTGGAGGCGCCTCTGTCCAACAGCCCCTGTGGGTGCTCAATACCGCCCTCGCCTCGCCGCTATAAAGTAGCGTCCACATCGCCATTCTGGCTACGTTTACAGCGCAACAGACGATACCATCGATCCGCCACACCGGTTTGCCGGAACAACACGATACCAACTAACACAACCACACAGCTTGACTGTTTAATTAAAAAACTAAAGTTTCAGATTTAACGTAATCTTTCTAAACATAAGTTCCTTTATTTCGGCGATTTTGCAAAACCATGATCCTACCACTATTTTGGCACCAATAAATCAATCTGAAATTTTAAAAATGTGTGAAGCAGAAAGCTTTACCAGAAAGAAGGAAATTTGAAATCTGGTGCTATAGAAGGATGCTGAAAATCAAGAGGACATATAAGTACGAAATGAACGAGTTTTGGAAATGATGGGAGGAGAGAAGTTTGTGAAATAGTCTTACAGCAAGAAGAGACGGGGTGGTAGGTCATGTTTTGAGGTGGAGGGAACAGTCGATTGTAAGAACTGTAGAGGAAGACAGAGATTAGAATATATGAAGCAGATAATTGAGGACGTGGGTTGTAAGGGGTATGTTGAGATGAAGAGGCTGGTGCGAGATAGAAAGGGATGGAGGATTGCATCAAACCCAGTCGAGAGACTGATGACAGCAAAAAAAAAAAAAAAGGAAGACAAATGTGTTTGTTGAAGACACCGTATCACTAAGTGCTGAAATCTTTTCGCTGTATCACAAATGCTGAGAATTGTTTGATTTATCCCGTTGGTATATCGTTGTAATTACAGCACTCTCCAAGTGAACAATAAATGGTGTTTCGCCAAGAAGAAGTTAGTGTGTTAGACTCAGCAAAATTCATAACTCATTGGCCTCCAATACGGGAGGCACAGCCCAATGGTGAGCGTTGAAGAGACGATAGGGGGCGTTGAGGACTGACCCCCAGCTTTCAAGTATCATATCCGGTATGAAGGGACGCATCAAAGAAGATTTAGTTGCATCTCCATGATCAAAGGAGAATTTAGCAAGTCAGCAATTTATCGATTAAGAAAATAAATGAATTATGGGTGACAGATAAGGCACCAAGCATCGAAGATTTAGTGTCTTTACGCCGAGCTCTGCCCACTAACTAATTATATTTTCTCATACTATGTGTTTGTTAATCAAACTGTAAAATATACACCAATATTGTTAATATCTTTCCATAAAGTAATTTTATAAATCTGTCCTTGTTTTTGTTTATATGGTGATGTACACTCCACCTAAGACGCCATAGAATCACTGTTTAGAAAAGTGGGTTGCGAGGCTATTGGAGCAGTGTGGGTTTCATTATTTACACCAAGATGAGGGGAGCAGATGTATTTTTTTTCTGAAAAGGGGAAGGTGAGTATTTTTTTTTTCTAAAAGAGGGTGCTAAGTAATTTTTTTCATAATGGGGGCATAGGCCAAATACGTTGGGAACCTATGGCGTAGCTTCTTGGAAACGTTAACAAAATCCAAATTGGATTGTTTATGAATGACAGTACCCAGTGTATTTCAAACTCTTTAAAAATCTCTATATTCTTACAATGGCCTCTCAGTACATATATTTTCTCATTTGTTTTGCCAAAGAAAATTTTAACTCGTTTTTCATCAAATATAAGTAACAAAAATAACTTATAAAAAACTATAACGTCATTATCATTAATGAAAATAGGAATTAATTATTCTGCAACACAACTGTTTAGCAAACGTCATAAAGGTATAAAATAGTTTTTAGATAGTAAATATCGTTTGTAAATAATATTGATCTATTTAAAAAATATTTGAAAGATTGGCATTGGTAGTTCCCAAACTGTATCGGTAGTAGTAGGAAGAATACCATAATTTTAGTAGCTTGAAATTAAAATTGCGAAATCTGAAAAGTAAGGACGATTCAGAACTTTACAGGAATGTACCACCTCTGTAATATTCTGATTACAATTAAATGTCGAAATTAAATAAAGAGTAGTGCAGTTGACATAAAAAATACGAAATCCATCAGCCATACAAAAAAATATCTAGAATTTTTACCATCAAAAATCAGTGATACATATTTTAATACTAGTATTATTGTGAATCCAACGAAAGTTGAGGGTTGTGTCTGGGCTTCAAGTTGCAGCCAGCTTCGCTTTTACAATATTGACTATTTGCATCATATTAAACCTTTATCGTACACCATATACATGGTGATTGTATAATCACTAGCTGTTACCCGCGACTTCATAAGCGTGTACCAAGAATTTTATTGCTAGAATTGGATAAACTCCACATCTGTTCTATATAATAAGTTGTGACTGCACATAAAATTTGTGAACAGAGCATAAACAAGCTGACTACAAGACAAACAAAGCCTGAGTGAGCGATATAACATTACAGAGACTTACACACACTACCCGTCTGTCTATCACCGTTTTCAAAATTTCATGATTAATTTTTTTTTTATTTATCCCCAAAAAAGAATCCTATGTCCTTCGTAACTGTATGCAGTATTTTCTTATTAAATTTCATAGTGATCGGTTTAGTATCGAAAACGTATCAGAGAGAGAGAGTTATTTTGCATTTATAATATTAGTGTAAGAGTATTTTTCGTTGGCGACTGGTTGTGTGGTTTCCTCTCTCCACTGACCGCTCCAGGCTGGCACGCCTCTGTGGTGTTTTCTTAGTAAGCACGTACCGGGGAGCAGCCAAGACGACGTCAGGAGTAGCAGACCCGGATTAGGACAGGGATTGCGACAAAGGACCAGCTCTCTCATGGCACCTGCCCAAGAGACGCTTGCTACCTCCTGCTAGAGGCATTACTAACTCCGTTTGTATCGGGAATGCCGCACAATAAAATAACAGAAGCTGACTTCAGCTCAAAGATTAAAGGGGGCGTGCATTAATTACAGGAGGTGAAATAAAAAAAAAAAAAGTCCAAAAGCTATGAGGTCGTCGACAGTGGAGAGCGATCCTTCAAGATCTCACCAAAGGAGGGGGCGGGGGGGGGGGCGGGGGGGGGCGGGGGGGGAGGGGGGGGGGGCGGGGGGGGGGGAGTCCGGATTTCCGACAAAACAATACACGTAATTAATAGACGCGCCCTAGCAGATAAATGTTTACAATGAAACATCCTACGTATTTGTTAGTATTACTGTTACTATGCGATTCAGTACAAAGTGACCGAGCACGGTTGGTGAGTAGCAACACTTGGACATGGCATTCGGGAGGACGCGGGTTCAAATCCCTGTTCGTCATCCAGATTTCGGTTTCCCATAGTTTCCAGAAATCACTCCAGAGGAATGCCAAGATGGATTCTACAAACAAAGGACCGAAATTATTCCCTTTTCTCTTTCCCTATCTCATCCCCGCTCTAAGGACCTTGACATCGACAAGACCGAAGCAAATAAATAATCATCTCCTATTTAATTTCCTTCAAATTTTTGTGAAAGCGAAATCTTTTTTATCGTAAAAAGTTATTTTAATGGAATTGTCTGTGATTGTCTGTGATGTACACAATGCCTGATACGTTATTTAAGGTTATTACATTTTTCTAGACGAAATTTTTAACAATGTTTAAAAATTATCTGAACACGTCTATCTTGTTTTGACAGAATGTGCATCCTTAGTATTAAATTTCACACGGTTGTTGACATTAATGATCTTATTATAACTTTCATTAAAAAATTTCAAGATGTGTACAAATAAAAATTCGATTTCGAATTTAAAATTCCAAACGCATCTAAGGATTTTGCAGCTTGCAAGCAGCAAAATCATGTGAAATCAGTTTCATCCTTATCGTTATAATTTCATTTCTGTATTATAACAACTACTCTCTTTTTCCAGTAAAAAACATGGTAGTATTATAAAGCAAAACAAAAAAAAAACTCATAATTTACTGAAAAACATCTAAAAGTGTACAGCAGTTTGTAGTCTTGTCTGAGAATTTGTGCAACTCAACTGCATTATTCTCTAAGTTGATAAAGCCAATACAGGGAGGTTGGTGTTATGAGAAATTCAAATTATTTCAATGGTTTGCACATGGTTATGATCATTGAGTGCAAGCAGTTGCATTGCTACCGATTTCACATCTTACACTTCAATGGAGTTATAGTGTCAAAAACGTTAATCAGGATATCGGTTTGGAGATAAAAATGTGGTTTCGCTTCTTGGAAACGTAATCATCTTCCGTTTCTTTTTTTTTTAAACTCTTTTTCTACAATGTTCTTTGAAGCGTCACTATACTGTTCTTGGAGAGAATGACATCCACTGATATCAGACTACGGGGAAGGGCATGAGAATTACTGCTTTTGGTAATGTTTCCCTCCCCTATCTTCACCGTTCTTTCCGTACATTGTATCCGTAGTACGAAATACACCGACGACGAAGTGAAAGGAAAGGTAATGATAATTCCGTGTGGTCGTAATGACCTAGAGATAGGGTTTTTATTGGCTGCGCATTCCGCCCCTATCGTAACCGCCATAAGCTAACCGACAATCCTGCCGTAACAGGGAACCTACAGTTTAATATGGAATCCGAACCACGGAAGGGTTCTAGCGTACTTCACATTACACAGCAAGTTGTCTGAGAGGTGAAAGTTGGGTTAAGCGACTTTGAAAATCTCCGCCAAGACAGGGATTCGAACCGGGGACCTTTCGATCTCCAGTCAGACGCGTTAACCACTTTTTTTTTTTTTTTTTTTTTTTTTTTTTTTTTTTTTTTTTTTTTTTTTTTAAAAGGTGGCTTTCATTTTTTTTTTCATCTCAGCCATCTGTAAGCTTATCGTTGTTTATTCGAATTTTGTCTGTACTATATTATCGATTTCTCATTGCGGACAACACAGGACGGACACAACACCCATGCCCTTCGGATTCGAACCGGCGACCCTGGCAACGCGGAGCAAGCTCGCTAGCCGCTACGCTACCAGGGCCGGCTCAAAGTATGTTTGTTGACTCACTTGCAACACGTATCATCGCTGGTGGGGATCGAACCCACGACCTTTGGATTAGAAGTCCAACGCGCTATCCTCTGCGCCACAGGGACCTAACCACTGAGCCCCCAGACAACTCAAAGGAAAGGTGAATCGCTATCTCAACGGATTGGCGGGTAATTTTGTGATACGGGCATACAAAAGATGGAGGAGCGTCTACAAAAATGTTTGGATCGAAATGGCGATTACGCTGAAAAATAGAACTATCGTTTTGAATATAAATATTACTATCTACTTTTCAGAAATAAGGGAACCTTACGACCGAGCGTGGTGGTGTAACGGATAGCGTTCTGGCCTCGCATTCGGGAGGACGGCGGTTTGAATCCCCGTCCGGGCATCCAGATTTGGGTTTTCCATGGTTTCCCAAATCACTCCAGGCAAATGCCGGGATACTTCCTTAAAAAGGGCATGGCCGAATACCTTCCCATTCATTGCCTCCATCCTTTCCCGGCTCTAAAATCCTCGCTGTTGAGAGACGTAAAGCAGTTAAAAAAAAAAGGAATCTTACGACCTGCCCTCGTAATTTCCGAGGTACCTATCTCTCATATACATGACTTGGTTCAAACGATTTGAGACATTATTTTTGAACCTGCAGAAGTGCGGCTGTGTTTTTGATTGCGAAAACGATTTGTATCAGTAAATGTCAAGGTAGTTTCGTATATCCTCCTGTGAAGAAACAGCGACGTTATGACATTTCACTGGACTGTCCTTCGTGAATTCCGTTTACGTTCCTCGTTAATAGTACGTGCTGTGTTTTACGTTGCCTTGATGGTGGGTCGTATCAGCTACGTGTGTTTAGGTGGCACGTACCCTCCCCTTGCCTCTCCCCTCTGATTATGCCGAGCGAAATGGCTCCCGTGTTCCGCACGTCTCAGCTTCGAGGGGAAAGACTAACAAATAACGTGAGACGGATTGCGCGGAAAGCCGACTAGAAAAATAGGAAGGGAGTTTCTAAACGAGGTATACGGAACCAGCGAGGGGTATGATTAAGTCGCTTTCATTGCGACTGCGAGGGGACGGAAAGGTATTAAGAAGATGGCCTTCATTAAATTTTTATAGCGGCGGCGGAGAGAACAACAGTATCCCCAGGGACGTCGCGTCGGTAGCTGTTACTATACACGCCGCAGCTGACGCTCAGCGTTCAGTTTCACTGCACGCACGCGATGCTGTAGTATTTACTACATAACAAGCGTTTTATCACTTCATCGCAAATCTATCAGGTCTGACAATTAAGTTCGCGAAGTCCCCATCGCGTCGCGCCGAGCGAGGAGACCACTATGCAAGCAGTCGTGCAAGTTTCATTACCTCGTCTTTCAGTGTCTGCTGACTCAGTGATAAACCCAAAATATGGATGCCCGGACGGGGATTCGCACCCTCGTCCTCCCGAACGCGAGGCAAGAACGTTAACCATTCACCCACCATGCTCGGTCGCTTATATCTGATATTTCGGAATAAAAAGAACAAGAGACGTAAGTGTTTTAACCATTTTGATAGAGTGATATGCTTTGTGTTTCCATCACTTGTAGATTCCAGTGTAAAATAACAATAAAAATACGTTTACCCGATTTAAGTTTTCTCTAACTACCAGTGGCTACAGTTGTCAACAGAAGTTGAAATCTTCATACAATATCACACGTTGTGATCACCTAAAACACAAAGAAGTGTTCTACAATTTAATGTTTCAACAACTGATTGATCTTAACGTTCATATGAACATTGAAAAAATGGCTTAAGGAAACAATGTGATACAAGCAGACACATCTCATTTTGATATAAGCTGACACATCTTTTTTGAAATCTTACAGTCTCTCCTGTTTTCCAGTTCACTTGCGATCAGTGATCGGCTTGCTTGTCGATCGGAGAAATTTGCACCCTTTCTTACTGATGCAATAGTTATAGGGAGAGAAAGGTTGTGATTGATGGTCGAACCGTTTTTCGTCTACTTTCGTCACTTTTTAGTGCTGGTGAGAGGCGACGGTACATGAACTGTGTGAATTATGTGCTCTGTACTTTCTCTGTATGACGTCCGCTCTCTCGGATGAGCTGGCGCTTTCAGAAACAATCTCCGTGTCTGGTCAACTGCACCTCACGACACTCAAACCACGATCCTCATTCTTTCTAATGCTATCCGAAGGAAACAGCGTCAACTATTAATCGTGATATTTGGAAAGAAAAAAAAAAATAGGAAAGAGAGATGCGGTAGTCCGTTTTCTTTTATTAGGCTGTGGATCGAGGGATCCTTGAATCTTCATCCTGTCTTTTTTATAATTGCTTAACGTCTCTTAACAGCGAGGTCTTTAGACACGGGAAAGGATGAGGGGCAAGGAATTCGGCCATGGATTTTTGAAGGAAGCATCCCGGCATTTGCCTGGAGTGATTTGGGAAACCATGGAAAACCCAAATCTGGATGCCCGGACGGGTATTCGAACCGGCGTCCTCCCGAATGCGAGGCCAAAACTCTAACCGTTACACCACCACGCTCGGTTTCATCTTGTCGTAATTTCTGTAGGTTATACCAAAATTTCTCTATACCGGAGGCTTGCTTTGCGTGTGTGAAGTATGCTTTAAACATTGAGTTGTTGAAATTTCACGCTAAGCTAGTGGTACGTGAAGACAGGAATTTGTCCATTTTATCTTCTGACTTACCCCGACTTAATACATCATCTCGACTGGGAGCAACCTGTCTTTAGGCTTTGAACTAACTTGTTTGGTTAATTGCACAGCGATCATTTTAAAAAAATTCAACAACTTTAAAAAAAAAAAAATCTTCATATCTACCTGGTAATGGTAGTCATGGTCGTGGTAGTCTATTATTCGGATACTTAAATAATCGCATGCGGTCGAAAGGATGGCACATAGCAAATTCATACGTTGTCCTCCTTTTGCTCCATACTTTTTGTCAAACGTTTCCCCAATGGATGGATTCCATCATCGAACTGCACTTCTAGAATGCCTCAGAAATATCCTCCCACTGCTGCTGTCACCTCCTTTATTTATTTTTTTAGATTTGAAAATATGTGAACCTATAAAATGCCTAATCTGCTGGGTAAGTTGAATACTCCAACAGTTCACCAACTGCGAAAGTCCATTAATGGGCAGTTGCATTAGCCTGATGAAAAATGACTTATTTATATTCCAGATCTGTTCTCACGTTCGGTTTTTTTTTTTTGTAACAGTTTAACGTCCCTTTTTAACAACGTGGTCTTTAGAGACGGGAAAGGATGGGGGCAAGGAATGGGAAGGAATTCGGCCATGGCCTTTTGAAGGAAGCATCCCGGCATTCGCCTGGAGTGATTTGGGGAAACCATGGAAAACCCAAATCTGGATGCCCGGACGGGGATTCGAACCGCCGTCCTCCCGAATGCGAGGCCAGAACGCTATCCGTTACACCACCACGCTCGGTCCGTTCGGTTTTACCCAGTTGGTCCCGAATACTTGTTTAGTATTCGCCTGTTTTTCCAATCCTTTCAAAGGAAATCAATAACAAGAATCCCTTTCACATCCCAGCAGAGGCTTCCCACGACTTTTCTGCAGATGAATACAGATCGCGATGAAATATCACAAAAAAAACACAATGATAGAAATGCATTCTAAGTATCAGGCAGAGAACTTTTTACCCTTTTTTCCCAAGTTGACATCGAGGTCATTAGAGGTAGGAAAGAACGGGGACGAGGAACGGTAAAGAATTAGGCCCTGGACTTTTGAAGCAAGCATTCACCTGGAGTGATTTGGGGAAACCATAGAAAGTCCAAATCTGGATGCCTGGACGGGAATTCGAACCCGTGTACTCCCGAATGCGAGGCCAGAGCGTTACCACTCAGCCACCACGCTCAGAGTTATACTTTTGAGTTATTAAATTCATTTTCCGATACAAAGCAGGTGCAGGAAAAATTCTTGAAGTGTTATGAAATAATTGTGTAATAGCTTCAAACTCTAATTAAACAAACGTATTTGACTGTCTTAGAAAAATGTAAAATTTAGTAAGTGTGAAGAAGTACCTTCGTTTTGGTTTTTCTTAAGTGTAAATTTATTCTGGTGGCACATTCCTAAATTTATAACATTCCTCTCTACAGTGGTAAATCTTAAGTTAGGCCTCATCGCAAAGGTTGGCTTGATCGTCTAATAGATGACGTTCTGATCCAGTGTACCAGAGGTAAGACGGCCAGTATCATTTACCTCGAGACCTATAGTGTTTTTTTTTTTTTTTTTTTTTTTTTTTATTGGCATTCGGCTACTGGGCCATACAGCCAGCTCAATGTGATTTGTTGCTATCAAGTATTGACACAAGGACACTACAATACGGACAAGACATTCAAGACATTACAGACACAACACTTAAACACCCATGCCCTCGGCCGGACTCGAACCGGCGACCTTCGGTACGCGGAGCTAGCACTCTAGCCCCTACGCTACCGAGCCAGCAGACCTATTGTTTGATGTGGAATCCGATCCAAGAAATTTTCTCATTGCATTTCACAAACATAAAACAAACTTTAACGCAAATAAACAACAGTTTTAGTACCCATAAAAGTTCCGGTCAAGTGGAGCTCTTCTTAAATTCAAATCAGGTGCTTTAGCTCGGAGCTACTAGATCGCTCTTCTACTGTCTAAACAACACGAAAACAATAAAAAATAAGTCTAAATAGCTACGGCCCTATTAATACACATTTATAAATCAGCTAAAATGAGCTAATTTTTTTTTTTTTTTTTTGTGTGCGATCGCAAATCGTGTCGACCATTCTGTACGCAGACTACTGGACTTCTCTGCAGATTTCGCTGCAAAACCAGAAGTCATAGACGAACCACCAGCGAACTTATTCTATAGGAAACAGAGTTAACAGCAAATTTTTTACCATAATCCGACGAGGAGAAATGAGAAAATGTGCGACTGATGAATCAGGTTTCCATGTGCGCTTCCCACTGCTAAACCAAACGATGAACAGGAGGTACGGTTGGGCCTGTGATGCGACAAGCGAAATCTCGGTGTTACCACAGAAGTGAAAATTAGCTTGTGTTCCGAAAACGACGGCAATTATTCGCAAGTTTTGCGCCGAATGTTCGGTGCGCTACATTTCGCAGTGAGGTAAGTTCCATTTGTTCGGCTTGTCTGTGGCGGGCGGGCAACATTTAATTAAAAGTCCTTCCCCGTGGCGGTGGAGCTTCAAAGGAAGGCGAGGAGGCCAGTCCTCTATCTGAGACACAATTTCCTCTGAGACTGCCAGAACCCTCGAGGCTCAGGCTGGCTCCAAATTGCATCCAAAGGCCGTGTGACGCCGCGCACAAGCCGAAGACGCTGGCGCTAGTGGCGCCAACTAACTTCGTTAATTACGAGATAATCCATGCTGTCTGGTTGCGGTGCTCGTTTCCCGATCTTGAGGTCATCGCTTCCAATGAAATCAGTGTCGGAAATCTTGCAGTACCCTAACATCCCTCTAGGAAAGATTACACTGTGTGTATATGAAATACTCCAATATCTTACAGCCCTCTACATCAGATATGAAGTTCTCAGTTGCAGTTGCCGATCCAGCATTTTGGTATGGGGGGGGGGCTTGACTCGGGCGAGAGTAGGTCCCCTAAATTAGGATGTCGTCGGGGGTGACCTAGATGGTGGGGGGGGGGGGGGCTTGAGCCCCTTAACCCTGCCCTCCCTGGATCCGCCACTGCCTAGTTCAACATCTAGTGATAATGTTTAAAGTCATTATATGCCTCATTTCCACTATTACTTTTTTTTTTATAAAACGTGTTATAAAAAAGGTATTGTCTACTTGGTCATTTAGTGAGCTCCAGTACAAACATTGTCTCAATGTGTATAAGACCGAATTTACGTAGTATATTGGTCCAACGAAATACCAGACGGACACTTCATTAAAACCACACATGCGCGACGCTGGAATCGAACCACAGACCCTTGCAACTCATAAATTATAAAATAAAAACTACGTTACAAAAAATACAGCTGTGAAAAATATTACTATTTCTCTTCAGATGCGTTTCGCTCTTGCAGTGTAAGCATCATCAGTGACTTTAAACGTGTGTTCTTACATGTGTATCATAACCTACACCACAAGGGCGAAACACGTCTGGGGAATACAAAATAGTTTTCACCATAACAGTTGTTTGTAGACGGAGAAAATTTACTCTTCAACAACTGCAGCGGAGTAGCCTATAACCAGAGTAATACCCTGCAACGCAAATCGAAATTGCTATTTAAAATGACTTCAGCCTTGCAGCAAATGCCACGACGAACTGGCTGTCGATGATATTTTCTTCTTTTAAGTCCCCGTGGGCCATTTACTGTATTCGATGTTTATGTACTTAAAATTGGTGCCTGAATAATGGCGACTGAATAATGGCGTAAGTGTTGATTTAATGAACCACTTAGCTGTGTATTTACTGAGTGCCTCCTGAATCATGCCTAAATGTTTGGGGAGCAGTAGAATTGACGACAGCGGACGGTTAAACCACTTTGCACAGCCGTACAGATATACCACACCACTGCGTGACGTCACGCAGAAGCTCTTTGACCTGAGATGCCATAATTCTGAAACATTTCCGCAGCATTGCGTCATTAAGTATTTTTATGGCTTTACTCCTCGTTGACATCGAAGTTATTAGTGACGGAATAGGACCAAGCGCAAGTCACGGGAAGGCATTTTGAAGGAACCATCCCGACTTTATCCTGAAGTGATCTGGGGGAACCATGAAAAACCCAAATGTGGATGGCCCGACGAGAAATCATTAGCATTCTATGTGAAATTTGATGTTCATGACTTCACATTCCATTGTAATTACGTAGTATTGTGTTACGTAATTGGGAAGCAATGTCATGTTATTATGTGGTGATGATGTAAGAGTTCAAAGAGTTTGACATCAACAGGTGGAACCTAACATTCTTACAGGTATAAATAATGATTTTACGAACAACTTTCGTCAATTGATCCTACCTTGAGGATATAAGAAATATTTATTAATTAAATGAACTTTTATTGGATTATTGTGTTTTATAAACTATTATTGTAGGGGGCATCCAAAAATTACGTGAGGTGTTTTTTTGGATTTCCTGACCCCCCTACCCTCCCCTCTGATGAGATTTCGTGAGATCTTTTCCAACCCCTCCCCCTCTGGTGAGATCTGGTCCGGAAGAACCCCCCTCCCCCCCTAGAAGTCGCTTTCGCAACATTTTTTTTTTTTTTAAACCCTTCCAAAGCAGGTTATACCCCACTTTTAGACGAAATATCCCCCTAAAATCGACTTTCGCGTCATTTGTACGTTTGTAAACCACTTTTTTTAGCTCGAAAGTAAAAAATAAAAATAAAAAAAAAATAAAAAAATAAAAAAATAAAAATAAAAAATAAAAAAAAATTATTAAACCTCACGTGAGATTTCCGCTAACCACCCCTTTCCCCCTTGGTGAGATTTCGCCAAACCCCCCTATTTCACCTCACGTAATTTATGGACGCCCCCATACGGATTTTGCCTTTTTTTTTGTTTTAGGTATCATGAGTGACGAAGTATTTAAATTGGTATTGCAGTTGCACATCTCTGCTGTTTCCGTAAAGCATGTTGCGTTTGCTGACATCTGTCAAATTAGTATCAGCAAAAATTCCATTAATTAAGCTACTGCATAAAATCGCATGCAACAATATTGTATTAGTTTATTAATAACTCACCCCGTCCGCGGTTGATTGAAGTGGTTGCGACACAGTAATGGTATCTGGCGTTGACAAGAGATTAGCGGGTCGAGTCTTGATGATGGCAGTAATTATCGTCATCAGAAAGGGTAGTAGAGCTGATGATGCACCAGAATGCGCACCTAACTCCTCAACTAAATCCCAAACCTCTCCGCTTTACGTATGGAGTGACAACATTCGAAAAGGTTGTTTCGTGCGTCGGATGGGGTACTTTAGGGCCCCTTTGGTGCCTTTCATAAAAGTAGATATGTAAAGCTGGCACTAGATTTCTCCCTATCCTTTCCTTCATGTTTCAGCGATTTACAACTAAAACAACAAAACACACTGAAAATACATACATTGCAGTCATCCACGCAAAAAAAGTATCACGTACATATGTATTGCTATCACTGGAGAAGAAAACGGAAATATAACCTACTTAAATTTCCCAAGAAAGCTTTTACAGAGGAATAACTCTCCTCAGGGCAGGCTTGATCCTCTAGTAATGGAGAAAATCATTATTAAGTACTCTGCTAAATTAGGATGACAGGTTTGTTGGTGGAAATTATCTCAGAACACAATCAGTATTTGGGAGATAGGAGACGGGTGAAGTGAATGCTGGGTATGTATAAGGCTTACTTGCATATTGGTGATGAGACCAGGATGGATATGGGTAGAACATTTAATGTTTGTCCATGGAATTGAAGAGACTACAATGAACACATAATAGCAGTAAGTAAACACAAAGAAATAAATGAAATTTATTAACGGACAGAATCTTATCAGTTTCTTGAGTATGGTCGTTGTTGTACTTTTTAAAGTCGATTTAAACAAAAAATACAGTGCACAGAGTCTAAAAGGGAGAAAAATTGAGTTGTTACGTTCAAAAACCATCACTGCGTGTCTTGATGTTAATCCAAAGGCTTCTCAGAACCCAGTATTTCTAACAGCATGACTTAATTCAGTATCTATACCTGCATCTGCGAAGGGTCCGTGCTGGAACTTTGTAAATCACAGAGCGTCACAAAAACGGAAACACAGAGACATTCGCTAAAGGGAGATTCACCTACCACCTGTTAGAGTAGAGAATAACGAGATGTCAAAGAAACTTCTCTGGACCGAGAGGAACGGAGGGAGAGCAGTGTAGCGTCTCCTGGCTGAAGCCTTGAGGTTTCTGGCGAGTCTCAGAAACCACTGAGACGGCGCCTAACTGTTTCCTTTTTTCCCGTTATGTTATTTCTGTTTCTTTTTCCCGTCCAAAAAGTCAATTAGTTGACCGTCTGCGGTAAGAGTATCTCTGGCGGCGGACGAGTCCGCTACAGCGTTATAATTTAACGAGCTTCGCGTAGAGCCCACAGTCCGCATTGTCTCGTATCCAACGGACTGCTAAACACAAACAGCTGAACGTCTTCTGTACTCTCTGCTGCTGTCTCCCAGAAAAAACACAATATTGAGAACATTTTATTAGTCCCCGTTGTGTTCGAAGATTGCTTGAGGAAATATAAAGAACGTACACCTGACTGAATAAAATGTTTTTGTTAAAAATTTTCGTGGACCATTTCTTCAGTGGTACGTTCGCATTAACCAATATGTGGATAGGATCCAAATAACATTAATCAGCAACATTACTAGTTTTACAAATTGAAAAATAGTGCATAATTTCTGTTTATCTGCACTAAACTAGAAATGACTGATTATTTTTTTTAGCTCATTTGCCAATATGGCCACTGAATATAATCTTTTCCTTGAAGTTCTACTACTAAAATATTCCGAAAGACTGTCTTAAAGAAAATAAAGCGAATATTTGTTGATGAAACGTTTACATTAAAAATATTTGATTTATTTTCCTATTACCTTGACTGATTGATGGAGCATCTCCAGCACATCCAATTACGAGCTAGCTCTTCTTATCAAGAATATTATATTTTCTAATCCTCGCCTTCCTCTCCAGTTCTTATTTCTAATTGTTCCATCCACTAGAAAATTAACAAATCCTGTATGTCATAAATGTAACCAGCCATTCTGTCTCTTCTTTCTGTGATACTTCTTTCGTTAGACATTTTCAAAACACGTTCATTTTGTACCTATTTTCCACCCTCTTTATCCCACATCCTTAGGATCCCAAAACTTTTCTTACTCCGTTCCCTACAATCAAAAGAAAAGTTACCAAACCACCAGCCACAATTTTATTATTAAAAAAGGTAGAAATAGTAAGTATGAAATGGAATATATTTTTATAGCTTATAAAAATACAAATTTTAAATTTCCTAAAAAAAATTAAAAATTGCAAACTTCAGATTTACTGAAAAGAAATAGTGAAGAAGAAATAAATCAGTGGAAAGGATGAGCTTGCATTCCTTTTGTCAAGACTCCCTACTCCCGGATGGATATTACAAAGTGCACAGCATAAATCATTTGCAATATCGAGTTAGCTTCGATACTTTATTTTATTGTAACAAGAGCTAAAAACTTTCTTTCGCACAAATAATAGCTCGAAAAGGGTGAATATAATCGCAGCCTTTGCTGTGATACACTTTGTAATACGTGACCAAAAACGTTGAATTATCCATTTCATTTATTACGTCTTGCTGTTGAAGTACTGCATTGAGTAGTTACAGGACGCTGCCAATTTTTACGTTTTCAGAATTGCAACTAACTTCTCAGTACTAACAATGACGTATCACAGGGAAAGGTTTTCAGCTCTTTAGGAGGCGGTGAGGAGACACACCACTCGCGACGGTGTAGAGCTAGGGTATCGTCAACACGGGCAGCGAAGATACCAGGCACCCCGCACCCCTCCACGTGTCTTCCCCCTACCACAGTTTGGAACTTATGTTCTATAGCATGGCATTTCAAAGCTTCAGTATTCTGTTTCGAGAAAACCGTGGAAAACCCAAAACTGGATGGCCGGACGGGGATTCGAAGCCGCGTCCTCCAGAATGCGAGATCAGAGGGTTGCCACTCACCCACTACTCTCGATTTGTTTCAGTTAACCCACGATGTGGTATAGTACAGAAACCATAGGAACCTATTCAGATCAATGTATGTGACTATATAAAATGGAAAGCTGGGACTTCTTGAAACCATAAAGCTGGCCATTTTCGAAGCGTAAACTAAACTGCATGCTACGTATTACGAATTAACTCACAAATGCCTATCACAATAATTTTGAGTTTTTCTCGAATCACTGTGTGATAGTGAATAACAGGCATTGGACAAAATACCAGATCCCTTGAAACATCTAGAACAAGACGGCTGGACGGAATGTAAGGTCTGATAAGGATAAATGTGTGGTACTCCTGCAAATAGAGGACAGACGATGCAGCGCAAAGGAGGAAAGATTGTGTGATACAGCTCGGTCCCCTGGGCCCGAACGAGTAAGACCTTGTCAATAAAAAGATAAAACTTTTTATAAACAGGCTGCTACAGATACAAACTTCACCGCTCATAAGGGGCGGGATAACAATTTCGCCGAGCTCTTGTCGTTTTTCTTTTATGACGTTTCTTTATCTGTTTCAGAAGTGACGTGGTGATATTTCTTTGCTACTTTTTTCTTTTTAAATTATTTTCTGTGGGGGCGAACCAGACGGTAGCCAGTGAAAGATGACAGATGGAGCGCAAGGTTCAGAGGCGCTACTTTTCCTTCTGAGGCGCAAAAAAACAAAAGACGTCTGAGAAGGATTACCTCCGGTCACGTGGTGCCGACAAGTGGCGCGGTGACGTCAGAGAGGCCAAACACTACCGACAAGGATTACCCACGCGAACCTAAGCCTAAAATATTGGTTTATGAGATAAGTGAGTATTGGAAAACTAGGTTCTTCAACTTCTTCACTCTCTCTCTCTCTCTTTTTTAACCTCTTTGTGAGAAGTAACATACTCCTTCTCCTTGGACTATAACTACTAGCGAATTTTCATATCTCGTATATTTTTATTGGGATTTTTATTTGTTTTTAGCTTCGGTTAGAGGTTGTGAAGCATCCTGTGCTTCTGACTGGTTGAATATTAGCCGTTTTCTTGTTATACCTTCGACCTGCATGACACGTCTGAACCTTCAGTAACTAATTGTGGTGTGTTGAAATGATATTGGGTACTGTTGCTAGCTATAGGACTCCCATGGAAACTATTATCTTACTGTGGAGTCGTTTACCTCATCTCAGTATCAGGATAACAGAACTGTAAATGAAACAAGTTAGATTGAATTATGGCTTCAGATAGTCGAATAAATCTTTATTTCTGGAGCTATCAATTTCTAAGAATTACCGCTGGATTCCGATTGGCAAAGCAACTAACAGTTGATGCTACCGGACTATTCGTAACAAATGTACCACTTTTCCTAACCTTAGTTAGTCTAAAGTATTGAAAGTTTTGTGTAAAATTGTCGGTTTCGTCTGTCTACAGTAGAGTTAAAATAAAATAGTATATATAATTTAAAAATAGGAAATAAAGTTTTGTATCATGCCGGTCTCCGATGTGTGGGGAATTTTGACTAATGCCCCGGCTACACGCTCCGTTTTGCATGTGTAGGTAAAACTGTGCAGTGAAACCTTTATCAAGTCAACAATTGCGCAAGCCGCTCTTTCGAGTTTGCACGCACTACCGTGTTGCCGGCCACAGGCTCCGTCTTGCATGCGCAAACTAGTTTGTGCAGTTAATAACGCACGCAAGACAGAGTGTGTAGCCGAGGCATAATGCAGTTTCCCACTGTCTTCGTCAGTGTGTTTAATTTAATTGAAATGGAGCACAGGCTCCGGTGCTAATTTCCCTACACAGTCATTTCCCCCCTTTCCTGCGCCCACCTACATTTGCCCTCTACAAATTTCAACTTTCAACGTTTTTAGTAAATTATTCATTATTTCACTTGGTAACTTATTCCAATCTCTGACCCCTTTACCTAACAAAAGGGAATTTTCCTACACCCTTGTGCCTGAAATCGAGTGCAGGCTTGGGGTGATGGTCATCTTTTCCTTCCATGCATTCTAGCACTGTGCCTGGTTCGTGTTATGCGTCGTATAAGAAAGTTAGGAGAGTGTGAAACCTTTGCCGTTTATTCAGAATGAGACCAACTAAGTTGTTATTTTATGTTCCCGTCTGACTGACGCTATTAACAATGAAATATCTGTCGCTCCATATACAACTCTGTAGTCCAACCAACGTCTGCGCGCCCTTGTACTAAGTTGGCTGCATGCCTTGAATTATTGTTTCAGCGGACGGAACAATAACTAAATGTTATTTGTAAGTTGCTAAATGAAAGCGCTTCGTGACGATTGACAAGCTGATAGGAGTTGTGACACAGTGTATAGACTAAGTAAACGAAATCGTTGCCAGAACCTGCAAATTGCTGCATAGCCTTTATCAGCGGTCAAAACGAATAAGTAGACTTTTTGGCGGTGGTGGATATGTATATACGAGTGTGTAAAAAATCTGAAGTGAATATAAAGGCGACCATATGACTTAGTGATTTGGGGAAACCGTGGAAAACACAAAACTGGATGCCCGGACTGGGATTTGAACCCGCGTCTTCCAGAATGCGAGGCCAGAACGTTAACTTTTCACCCACGATGCTCGGCACGTGTGGTGTAAGGGGTATGTGGAGATGAAGAGGTTAGCACAAAGTAGGAAGGGGTGGAGGAGGGTATCAAACCAATCGAGAGACGGATGACAGCAAAACACTCGGAGCAAGTATTTTATATATTACGTTTTATTTGGTTTTTATGTTTTGTCCACGTTCAGTGTAGCTGCAATACTGGAAACTATTCTGGATCCGACATCATACTCAAAATACGGTCACTGGCTTACTCCCACTAAAAGAAATAAATTCGTCAAATTGAGAGAATGTTCACCTCCCTGTTATAAGGGGCATGGTCATACGATGGTAACGATTTCTTCCTAAAAATAAAGCATATCGTTGGAACGTTGGAAGAGTCTTTTCACGGTTTTAAATCAAATGAAACTAAAAAGTTTAGGGGAGCCGTATATTGAGGTTATTTTTTAGTGCGGCCACTTTTCCCGACCTCGAGTAGCTGGATGAAGTAATGAGCGTACAGGGTTCTTGGTCGGACCGTTAGCCGTCAGCCTAATAACGGCGTGGGCGGAACTTCGTCCCAAGTTTGTGGAAGACAGATTCCACTTGACTGCTACTGAGGCTCGAAACTTTATCGATCAAGTGTCTGTCTCGACATCATCGCAAACTTCAGCCACACTCAGGGAACATAACGAACGTTACGAGCATTTTTTTAACACTGTTGACGGATTACGTAATACTACGAGACTCATGCGAAAATTTCACGAATGGTATACAATGAACAGCGAAGTTGGCGATTTGTGGTAAGAGAAAAGAAGAACCGACTCATTTGTAGCAGTTGTTTATTTGTTAACTGAAGCAGACACGTAGCAACACACTTACAACGTCTTACTACAAAATTAAAAAAAATATATCCGAAAGCTTCTTATTCTAGAAAAAAGACATAGTTTATCAACAGCTCTGTCATGCTGTTATCAATCGGTACCTACAAATATCTGCGTTAAAAGAATTGGTGGCGACAATACTTAAAGTTAATTTCTCTAAAATTTTTAATCAGTGCTATTTTGTATTCACAATGTACTTAAGCAGATTAAAAAAAAAAAAAAACAAAGAATCTCGCGGATCCCTGTTGTAACGTTAATGTGGAAGCTGTGAATGTGATATACACTCATATCCTCAAATCATATTCATTGCGAACGAATTAAGCATTTTATAATTACGAATACGTGATTTGAAAGAGGCTGAGTTAATTCTTATTTCGTACAGTAAATGAGGCGAGCGCTTTGTGAATATCAGATCGTTATCAATCGAGTTGCCACCACAATCGCATGTTACTGTCGCTCCACTTTAGAGAGAACTATTAAAGTCTTCTTTCTTAAGTGCGTTAAAAGTGTTATTTCGTTCAACTACAAAAAATTTAGTTAGGAATCATAAATGTAAATTCAAAATGTGTATTTTCAGAGATAATCTTGCTTATGCCATCTGTATCGGATTTATGCAGGTAGAATGTTACTGAGGTTGGTGGGTGAGCGGTAACGCTCTGGCCTCGCATTCTGGAGGACGCAGGTTCGAATACCCGTCCGGGCTTCCAGATTTGGGTTTCCATGGCTTCCCCTAATCACTCCAGGTGAATGCAGGAATGCTTCCCGTTCCTAGCTTCAAGTCCTTTCCTGACTCTAAAGTCATAAGCAAAAAAAAAAAAAAAAAAAAAAAAAAAAAAAAAAAAAAAAAAAAGGAAAGTGGAATCTTTATTCACAATGCTCCAAAAAGTTATCATAGAATTTTACACTTCCACTATTCCCATACTGTACTATTCTTCTATGTACAGAACAGTATGGACCAAGAAACGTTTTAAGGAATCAGAGTTAATACCTTTTCACGTGTGAAATAAATTGGGGGAGGTATTTACAGGATGAAATCCATACCTTTTTACACTTCGTTTCAATTTTGAATTTGTAAATTTACAATCCACAAAGATAATACGTTTAAGTCGAATTGAATTGTGTTCTCTAAGAGCATTAATGAGCTTAACACTCGACTCGAAATTAGTAGGGAGTGTGCTTAAACTACGTGGCTCCGTCTGGGGAGGGGAGGTGTTGGCTGGGGAGGGGGGGGGGGGAGGGTTCCGAGCCAGGCCACGTAGCTTTTCGTTAATATTATTTGTCACAGCTAACATGAGATACAGAACACACAACAGCTTGTGAATATTTATTTCCTTCATTTAATTATCCCCGTATGTAATTTAAGATAGTCTGACAAGAGAAAACGGTATAAAATTTCTTCCGGAATCAGCTACGTGCTACATGGGGGGAGGGGACGTAGAGACAAATGCCACGTAGGGCTAGGTGGGGGAAGGGGGGTGCACAAAATGGAGCTACGTGGTTTATGGACGCTCCCTAAGTTGGAAGTCAGGTGAAAAAAAAAATGTCAAGGAAGTGGATGTTCACATCACACGTTGCTTATTATGATTCCGCGATTCTGTTCGCAACGCGTATGAGTGCAAATCGTAACATTATCACTAACCCTCAATAATTTTTTATTATGAATTTACTGTTAGTATTATTAATATTGAATTATATAGCATTTATTACTTATAAGTATCCTGAATAACTGTATTAATGTTTGTAACTTGGTTTTATAATATTGCTGGGTAGGTTGTTTAGTAAATGGGATAGCATAGTGTTGTTATTTAACACTCTTTGACGCTGGCCAGCACAGCTGGGCGGGAGCGATTGTTGGTTGGACGTCTGACTGTAGCAAGACAGGGCGCGGGGCAGTGTGTGTGTTGTGCCGCTTGGAGATTGTTGTATGCCACGAGTAGTGCCTTTTCATACGTGTCAACGAATGGGAAACGTGTTTCAATGCAATATAAGTGTCTTAAAAGTTGTGTTAGTTAATGATATTAATTAAAATTAATAATATCTGGACCAGAACAATAAGAGTTTCATTTCAAGACTATGTCAAAACACCTCACGGCTTGCATGTGTTGAGTGAGGAAGATTGGGCCTCTTTTTTTTTTGAAACTTTTGACACAATACCTACAACAAGGCGATGTTCTATCACAGTTCCATAACTTCATATTGAGAATTCCAAATGTACATCTCATGTTTCCATTAGGAACGCCGTTAGTATGAATATTATTGTGACCGCTACCTTATGAAGAGAATTATATGTCTACAGTTATCCAAATTTAACTTGTGTTCGAGATAGAAGACTCTATGCAATGAACTGCTGCTTGGATGTGCTTTTACGTAGCAAGCTTCGACCTTACCCGTATACTTTTATATCCATATTAAAAACAGTGGACCTCTTACGTTAATTAAGCTACTCAGCTCAGATGTTTTCCGAGCGGTTTTAAGCACCTTGCGTAGCAGAAGTCCATTGTGAGGTTACGCAATACACTGTGGAAGAGGAATGGAAGGAGAAATCGTCATCTTTAAGTAAGCAGTTCCCTTTGACCCCACAAATGCAGGTGCTTGAACGCAACTTCCAAACAATATCTGGTGCCAACACAGCCCTGTAGCAACTGGTTTTGCAATATGTGGAAGTATGCTTTCCAAATGATACATTGCAAACGAATCGGAAAGTGACGATGGAGCTCCTATCAATCTCTGCACTACATTACCGCTCTGTGTCTTATCAAAATGTGATTTTAATGGAAGATTAGCTGAGATATATTTTAGTTAATTTCTATTAAAAAAAAAAAAACAAAAAAAATCACGCTAATTTGTCTGCGAATTAAAAAGATCGTATTTTATTCATCCATTTTTATCAGATATAAGCTAAAAATTTTAAATATTTCTTCACGATCGTTGCTAGTGTAAAAGCTAACGCTACTATTTTTTTTTTTAGTGTATTGGGGGAAATGAACGAGAAAGAATTTTCCCATAGTTTGTTGGGGGAACGATCTTGGAATTCACTGGGGTGATTTCAGCAAACCATGGAAAAACCAAAATCTACATGCCCGGACGAGGATTTGAAACCTTGGCCTATTCAACACCAAAAATTGGAATCATGTTTTTCAGTGCACAAGGTATGAATGAAAAATACATTTTTAGTAACTTTGTGTTAAATTATTTTGTTTGTATTCTCCCCATGAAATGGTGTCATGCTCCTCAAAAAGAACAATAACCATGGATATCTGTAACCATTAGAACATCATTATTATTTCTAAAATAAATTTATATATTGTCTCTAGTAATAGTTGCAATATTTATATTTAAATTCATTATAATGGGTATTGCAAAGCACTGAATAAGGTTATTAAAGAATCTAAAATTATTTACTACAAACATAAGATTCATTAATCTGGAAATAAAATTAAGATAATATGGGATACTGTAAATAGGAAGAGGAAAAAGTTAGTCAGGTCAGTAAAGACGTATATATCAAGCAAAATTTAGTAGAATCCAGTTTGTTAATTACTGGTTTATTTTATAAATATTTTTTATCTGTTGCCGTTAAATTGACTATCAATAGGTCAGTAACTGACAGATTGGATTTCATTGACAGATTATTAAGGTCTTTCGGTGGTTTATTTACTGATTAATTAATTAAAAAGTCCACCAAAAAAAATTATGTTCAAGATGTTAGTTTATTTCTTTCAAATCAACAAGTCAGCGATATTCACAAGCCTAGATACAATACAGAGATGCACTTCTGAGCCGTTGCAAATAAAATCTTTGTGAACTCAACTGGATGAAACTCTCTGTAACACTGAATACTCCACTAACTAACTAACTAACTTACTTACTTACTTACTTCTCTGTCCAGGCGATCTGTTTATAAGTCTCTATCGAAATTACGAGAATTCTTCAAAGGCATCCGCCCAATATTTCTCGATCATTAACAATCACTCAAACAATCAAACATATTAAAAACAATCGAAATTAATACAAAATTACTTAACAACATTACAGAATGATCAGAAATGGTAATTAGAGATACTTAAATACAAAATTATTTACAGAAATCCTTTCAAACGGTAGAAAATTGTCCTGTAGACATCATAACTTGCATTAATACATGGAATTACAAACTTTTAAGAAATTCTCTTGCACCATTCGGTTCTTGAACATATTAAATGGACTTTAAATAATTTTCTTACATAAAACAAAGTCTATATACACTGATTTACAAGAAATTACAAAACAAACATACCAAATCACTTTTAAGCAAACTTTAGCTCACTACAAATACTTCATACAGTACAATGCTATTCAAAATTCAGGTATGAGGGCTGTTACAACCCCTCCCCAGGATTCACTTAATTTTACACAGTTAAAATTGAATGAATCCGTCACGAATCTAAGCAGGTTGAATGTACACACAATGCCAACACAAACAGATTACAATCAATCAACCATAATGCCTTTTACAATGAACAAATACAATTCTTCATCACATACAACATCTGCACATAGTCCATGACACTGATCAAACGTTCAATGCCATCACCTTAAGTTACAATTATTTTCACTCCAAATTACACACTTGATGTCTGCTTGTTAATGACAAAAGTCTGTTTACATTTTACAGCTGATAATTTGTCACCACAATGTAGAAAGTCACAACATCATGAAAACACCAAAAGTTTCTACACAAAACTGTCACAAATTGCTTTATACAGTGAAATGCCTACATCTTAAACATTCAGTATTATTACATCTGCATCTGAACTTAAGTACTCACACAAACTATTTACATGCATCAATTGACAAACATATTTACAAAATTAGATATTTACAGGTTGTTGACCCCTCCCCAAACCATGCATTCCAATTGATTCCATAAGTGGGTTCCAAGATTTCTCTGGAAACCCAAAACCATGTAAGTTATTTTTTTCTAACTTTCCAGTTCTGTTCTACCTTTGAATACACATCTAATACCACATTTCTATTTACACAAATCTTCACTATATACAGACAGATATACAAACTTTCAATCATCTCAAACAATAAACTTTGGTATAACCAAACAATAGCTGAGATATAAAATGGTTCTGTTTTAGCAAATTGATTGTCACTTAAAAGCAATGTTGCTGACTCAACTGGTAATACAAATTTATTATCCTCACTACTGCAGTTTAGTCCATCATTACTCCCAACCCCACTCTTCATCATCTGATTACTACTTAAACTTACCAAATTATCTGAATCAGTACCTAAAACTGTTTTAACATCTGGCTTACTGACTTCCTCCACAAAATAATTATTTTTCTCAGCAACTACTACTTCACTATTAGCTTCCACATCAAAGAGGGTACAAAACATAGTGTCATCTAGGTCATATTCTGTACATTTTTCCAAATCAGAAACTGGTTCAAATAAATCCTTACTCCCACCCATTTCTTCACTGTCATCATCTACACCAAATAAAGAGCTAAATAACGTATCAGCTAGTTCAAAATTAGGACATTTTTCCAACTTAGGGATTGGTACATAAGGCTTTTCAACCTCTCTCTCTTCAGAAGACAAATACTTTGACTTACAATTCTCCTGCTCATCTGGGTCTCCTATCCACACCACTGTATCACCTTCATCTTCAAGATATCTGAGAAACTCCTCGATTTCAGCACTTCTACAAACTTCATTACCACCTATACTAGCACACATAGTCCCAACTATGCCATTCTGGATCTTACACGTTTCCGATAGCCACACTGTAGTAAGCACTATAAATTCTGCACCCCTTTTTGTAATTAAGCTGTGACCATTTCGTAAATCTTCTACATGAAAATTATTACTTTCGCACACTGATTCTAGTGATAAAGTACTATGGTGGCCCCCTTCCCGTTTCATCTTATTATCAACCTTTACATCATCAACATCATTAATTACATCTATCATAACCTTATCCTGAAATTCACTTGCTGCTACCTCCACCTCTTCCAATAAATCTTCTCTGGGATTATTCATAAAAATGGTATTAACTCCATAGCAGTTGGTACCTGGACCCACCTTCTTGTCCACCACTGCGGGGCCCATCACAGGGGTGGTCTTTAGTTTGCTGCCCCGCATGCTGTCTTTCTCTTTCAGATTGAGGGTTCTGTTCTCCCACTCCCCCATTATTATTCCTCCTTGCGTAATTATCACGACCCCATCCCCTAGATCTACCGTCCCTTGACCCATTACCCCTTCTAGGGGGACTCCTGCTGCCCCTCCTATGGTGTTGATGGTAGTAATGTTGTTCATTGAATGACTCCTGGGCATCCAAGCGTCTCAACAATTCAGAAACTCTATCCACATTTACTACATCCAAAGTGGCAATTAAATTTCTTGTTTGCTGAGGTAGCCTAGCTCCTATCAAATCAATGAATTCTTCCTCTCCATAAGGATGGTCTAAATACTTACAACGGATCCAACATTTATGAAAAAAATCATGCTGAGTTTCCCTACCAGGTTTATAGGGCCAACCGGTCATCAACTCTCTCTTTTCTTGAATCTGCCTGCTTGTCGACCAAAAATGTTTCAAAAAGTTTTCTTTAAACAGCTTGTAGTCAGTCACTTCCCTAGCTTGTCTATCACCCCATGTCCTAGCATAAGACTTTAGATGTTTCCCCACAAGTGCAATTTTCTTACTGTCGGGTAACAAATTAAAATAGTCTGATCTTTCAAAATTATCTATAAACTCAATAGGGTGAAGTCTTCCACTGTCATCATAGAATTCAAATTCTTCCTTAATGTCAGCACTAACAATTGTGTTACCTAGTGTGGGAGCTTGAGTTAACTGTACCTGCAACCCAGTAACCCTTTTCTCTAACTGATTAAAGTTACTTTCTAATCCCTGCGCTAACTGTTCCTGCTGCTGCACCAATGTATTAATATTTAATCCCACCTCTTGTCTCAACTCATTATCCCTTTGAGCAGCTTTACTATCACTGGTTTGGAATAAAGCAACATATTCCTCCTTCATCTTATCACAATTTTCACTGACTTCTTTATAAATCAAATTTACACATTCAGTCTTATTCTGTTCACAAATTTCTGTAACCTTTTCAAATTTCTCTTTACATTCTGTTACTACCTTCCCCAATTTAGAATCTAAATTGTTAATATCCTCCTTGAATTGAGAGCTAAAACCCTGAAATTGCTCTGCGATTTTAACATCAAAACATTTAGTCAAATCAGAGAATGTTTTATCATTGTTTTGTTGCAGTTGAGAAAACTGATCATTGATTACACCAAACTGAGAATTAATTTAAGAAAATTTGCTATCATTATCACTTTTTAACTCACTCCTTAACTTACTCCTAAATTCAGAAAACTTACTATCAAATTTGTTATCAAATTTGGAAAACTTACTGTCAGTATCACTTTTTAATTCACTTCTGAATTCCAAAAACTTGCTGTCAAGTTTACCATCAAGTTCAGAAAATTTTGCATTAAAATTGGCTACAAATGATTCTAAAAATGTTTGTAGATTCTGACTATCAGCCATATTCAATTAGTTATGAAATCTATTTTAAAAGAAAACTTGATCGAAATTTTGCTAATCTGCCACAAAATAACATACAAAAACAAATACTTGAATAATCACTACTTACTGTTCGCCGTCAGTTTGGCACCACTTATATACTTTTCGTTACCCCAAATTTCATCTAGTAGCACTTTTCACCACTTTTTCCACTGATTAAATCACTTAACCACACTTTCCACTCCACTGCTGGAAGTGTCGGTCTTCTAGGCCCGAAGAAAACCCTCTCGCTGACGGAAAATTACTTCTGATTCCCGACGCCGATGGAAAATCTCCGATGATTGCTGCGTTTAGTCACTGGTTTTACTCTGCTCCAAGTTATCGCCGAATAATTCAATCGTCGAAATCCTCCAACTCGGGCAGCTTTCGTAACCTCTACTTGATGTAGACTGCCGATAATTCGTCGTAATTTGCTGCCGATTCTTTTAGAAGATTAACATCTCCCAGATGTTAATAACTTCTCGTCACTGTCAACGGTCGCCATATTAAGGTTCTTTCGGTGGTTTATTTACTGATTAATTAATTAAAAAGTCCACCAAAAAAAATTATGTTCAAGATGTTAGTTTATTTCTTTCAAATCAACAAGTCAGCGATATTCACAAGCCTAGATACAATACAGAGATGCACTTCTGCAGCCGTTGCAAATAAAATCTTTGTGAACTCAACTGGATGAAACTCTCTGTAACACTGAATACTCCACTAACTAACTAACTAACTTACTTACTTACTTACTTCTCTGTCCAGGCGATCTGTTTATATAGTCTCTATCGAAATTACGAGAATTCTTCAAAGGCATCCGCCCGATATTTCTCGATCATTAACAATCACTCAAACAATCAAACATATTAAAAACAATCGAAATTAATACAAAATCACTTAACAACATTACAGAATGATCAGAAATGGTAATTAGAGATACTTAAATACAAAATTATTTACAGAAATCCTTTCAAACGGTAGAAAATTGTCCTGCCGACATCGTAACTTACAGTAATACATGGAATTACAAACTTTTAAGAAATTCTCTTGCACCATTCGGTTCTTGAACATATTAAATGGACTTTAAATAATTTTCTTACATAAAACAAAGTCTATATACACTGATTTACAAGAAATTACAAAACAAACATACCAAATCACTTTTAAGCAAACTTTAGCTCACTACAAATACTTCATACAGTACAATGCTATTCAAAATTCAGGTATGAGGGCTGTTACAAGATGTTTCCCAGAAAAATTCGACACTATATCTGTAAATATAGCAGAATAAATAAGAAACGTTATCATGTCTTTTAAGAGTAAATGTTTGTATTATTTTTTGTGAGTGCTTCTGTTTTATTTATGTGGAGCAGTTATTGACGGAAAACAGGTCATCCACTCATTGGTTTCTTCAAATAAGTTATAGAAACCTTTCACCACTAACAGATGCGCAAGCGATCCTACCTTCTTGTAAATACTGTAATTCAGTCCAGTATTTCTTACAATCTCTACCGCCAACGCCAGAGATACTAAACACAAATAAAATTGATATCGGACTTCGATTAAAGCTGCACTATTCTTAGTGGGACGTGTGGTGACTTATTTCTTCTTCATAATGCATCCATTTCACTTAACTATAAACTCAAAAATATGCCAAAAATACTAAATTAACATTAATTGTAATTAATCTTTCACAATATTACTATTTTTTTAGTAAACCAAAAAAATCTAAATTTTGTAAAATCTCATTGTTCCCTCAATATTTAACGCCGAAATCTCAGAGGATCTTGATCTTTTGCCAGCAGGGTTCGTAATAAATACTGTTATCGGGGGTGGGAGGAAGGGTAGTGGAAGGTGGGTGGTGTGTTGCTAGTATGCTTATTGGTTAATCCAACACTGATACTGATGTTCCTTCAGATAATCAATAGATATCCGGGGCTATGAAAGCAATAATAATAACTAACTATTTAAATGATACCGTGGGAAATAGTCACATGTCATAACGAACACAGGAACAGATCGCGGCGGTCGAGTTTGCGTTTCAACCGATCGCCATTTTCACGTAGCTCCAGAAATTAATAAACCTATAATCAGCATTTGCAACTAAAATTGAGGTACGTGCTGAAAAGCGAACGTATTAACGCTTTAATAACAATACACCCATGTTCCTCCATTTAATAAACACTAAAATTTGTTATGCCTGCTACCACAAAGCGAAATGTCACACTCGGGAATGTCCTGCGCGATGTTAATTGAAATAATAGGCTACGAATTTTGTAAGAAAAGGTGTGGTAATGTTACGGTATGACTGAGGTTGAATGTTTTCGCCTTCTTCCTAGAATTTATCTAACTGTTGCTGAATTACGAAGACTCTCAGTAGATGGCACTATACGGTAATCTACGTTAGTTGTATCTCTGATGCAGTGATCAAACGCTTGATCTGTTTGTAAGTTTCACCCTGACCAGCTAGATACAGCGTTTATCAATCTTTTTAAACCCGAGGAACGGTAAAATGTTGAAAATAATTGTACAGACCATTGACTTATATAATCCTTATTTTTTATCTATATGTGTATTGTTAACGTTTGAAGCCTATTGAATCGCTCCATTATAACACAGTAAATCTAAAATCATGTTTTCAATTCCTCGACATTATAGTTATAAATATATTTAATTACATTGCGATGTAGCGCATGCTCTGGTGGCAATTTCCCTACACACCCATCTTCCCCCTATTGTGCACCCACCTACATTTGCCTTCTGCAAATTTTAACTTTAAATTCTTTCAACATTTCTAGTAAATTATTCATAATTTCTCTTGGTAACTTATTTCAATCCGTGACACCCTTACCCAAAAAGAGAATCTTCCTACACCCTTGTGCCAGAAATCGAGTGCCAGCTGTGGTCGTGGTCATCTTTTTCCTTCCATGCATTACTTTTCATTCTTACACCAATATCTTTCCATGCCTCATCACCAATATACGCCCTGTACACTCCCATGACCCTCTTCACCCTCCCCCTGTCTTCCAATGAATCGCATTCCAGCTCTTTTATCATGGGGGGCATCCATAAATTACGTGAGGTGAAATAGGGGAGGGGGGGGGGGGTCCGGCGAAATCTCACCAGATCTCACCAAGGGGGACGGGGGGTCTATGGAAATCTCACGTGAGATTTTGCGAAAAATTTGGGGACAGTAGAGCAAAACAAAAAGGTCTACAATTTACGGCAAAGTCTATTTTAAGAGGGTATTTCGTCAAAAAAGTTAAGGTGTGACCTTAAAAAAAAAAAAAAAAAGGTCTACAAAAGTTTCCAGGGCGATATTTCTAGGAGGGGTTCTCACGAATCAGATCTCACCAGAGGGGGGGGGGGGGGGGGGTCCGGCCAGATCTCACGAAATCTCACCAGGGGGGAGGGGGGGTCCAGAAATCCGGAAAAACACCTCACGTAATTTGTGGATGCCCCCATATCTGTTACTGATTGAATCTTGCTGTAATTTTCAGAAACAAATCTAGCAGCCATTTTTTGCACCCTCTCCAACTCCTGTATTTGATACGCAAAATGTGGGTCAAATTTAGTGTTGCAAATTTAAAAAAAAATTTTTTTTTCAGCTTTGTGAAAAAAACATGAAAAAAACTTAGTACCCTTGTTTTTTTAAATTTGTTTTTTTTTTCTTTTCAGAAAACAATATATTTGAAAAATTATAGTTTTATTTACGGAACTTACATTTTACATGTGTGTTTTAAATCTTACTGAATCATATAATGTATTACTTAATGATTCATAAATGTATCTATATAGGTAACATAAGTTTATTCATCCTCTATGACAGTACCACATTCACTAGTATCAGCACCACCAACACTGGTTAGGTCTGTGTCGAAATTCTCTGTTTCTTCTTCTGTCTCCTCTATATCCATAACTTCAGAAATAGTTACATTTTCTTTTACTGGTTGTTCTTGTATTGTATGCAAAAAGATTTTGAGATGGCGTGAGAAAAGTACACACTGTGCACAAAAACTGCGCCGATAATTCTGTATTACAGTCTTCTAAGTTTGAAATTAAACCTATTATCATTCAAAATAGGACCTTTATTTCTTTTTCAATCGTTGGTTTACGCCAACGGTTGCAAGGAAACGAGTCATAATTACTGACAATTTAAAGACTGAGTATCACTATACGCTGAGAGTTTAACTAATATACGAATGTAAGGAAAGCACAATAAGTAATAAATTCCTAATTTTTTGAAAAGATCCGTGGTTCTACACATGAATTCGTGGGCTGGCAGCACTAGTTCAAATAGCTAGTATCAAACCAAACAACGGGGAACGGGGATTCCTTCTCGCATAACATAGCCTCTTCGGTAAGTCCCCGTACGTAAAAACTTCAGTCAATGTTGCCAATATTTTCGTAATTTTCTTTTCAACTGAACTAGAAAAATTGGGATAAGTACTTAGTATAAACTCTAAAACAGTCATATAAACGATAAATGCCTCACAAATTTGAGATTTAGTAGTTATGAAAAAAAAACGTGTTTTTTGCATAGTTTTTTTTCGATTTTTTTTTTTTTTTTTTTTTTTTTTTTTTTACATCACGGGTCAAATTAGAAGTGAACTACTATTATATACTGAACATATTTTTAATGTTTACTAACCAAAGATAAATAATGTTATGCCCGGGGGCCACATACTCAAACTTCACGGGCCACAGATAGTACGTGGTTGAGAATCGCTTTGCTAACGTGTATGTATGATGAACGGTAAATAAAAATATTATAGAAGAAAGGAATGATTGGAGTAAACAAAAATTGCGGTGCACAGCACTTGAATTCAGTCAGAAGATGTATTAAACATTCGATATTTAGGTAAAGTTTTAATTCGTTCGCATGGTGTTTCTGTATTGAACAGCGAACATCAAATTATAATTTAAAATGATTTTGAAAGTGGAGTACGCATTGGCAAATAAGAATTCTAAATCTAATGTCTTTCTTTTTGCATTGTTTGAAGCAGTTTTGTAATAACCCAGAAAGATTTTTTTAACTTGTAGCAAAAGAACAACAAAGGAAACCGCTTTCAAGACGTTATCCTATTCAAAAGGTTCACAGCAACCACACTTTCCTAAAATCGTTAAGAATGTATTTGTCCTTTAGTTCTTCAGCTGTGCAAATTGAGAATTGTCTAATGTCAGATTATCTTGAATATCCCGTTTTAATAATGAAACCTAAGATATTATGGCTTTCTTTGATGTGTCTGCTTCCGACGCTGTTTCTTTGAATCTGTCCCGCGTTTTAATTATTTCTTTTTGTTTTCACATCTGCTGACTATTATTAAAATTAAATAACAGTCTGACAGCCTTGTAAGCGTTTTTTTTTTTATATATATATATATATACTACGGAACAGCTGTTAGAAATGTAGAAGTAATGGGGGATACTTATTATCTAGAAGTTTGGTTCGCAGCTAAGACAATCAGCCTCAACACAATTACCTCACTGTTTCCTATTTTTTATTAATAGATTTCGTCACAGATAAAAAGTGCTACCGATGTTTTATTTCTTCCAAAGATTATGAGGAACAAGGGTGATTTTTGGTGGAAGATAAAATAATTTTTGCTTTGATTGTCTTATTTTCTATAACCTCACTATAACTTACAGCGTTAGGAATAATAGAAAACAGGAATGTATGCTACTGTATATTTAAGTTTAAAATGGCGCTTGATTAAATTTACCATCCAAAGCTGTTTAGAATTTTAATGCATCAAATTTTGTTTGTAATGCAAAACAGACAATTTAAAATTTTAATACTTATATTTAAATATTCATTTTTATTAATAAACGATATTTCTTTTTCCTCGTTACGTTTTTTGCTTCTTTAATAACTTTGGAGTCTGTGATTACGGTTAATTTGTAGGAGTTTTTACTAAGTATATTTCGTTTGTGCTGTTTGTAATAAAAATTTGTGACTTTGAATATTTACTTGAATATTTTATAATAATTACTCCTCGTTTGTTGTATCGAGCGTGAAGCTGTGTTAGGGGCATCCATTAATTACCTGTGCTCAAACAGTGGAGGGGAGGGGGTGTCCAAAAACTGTAAGCTTATTAGGTACACAGATAAAAATACTAAAAAATGACTATGGTTATATGGTGGGGAAAGAATTTCTTGTTGAGGACTTGGCATAACATTTGATAACAAACTCAACTGGGCATGACACGTTGGTCGAGTAGTAGGAAAAGGTTTCAAAATCCTTAACTTATTGGAGAGAATAGGAGATGTATAAGAGAAGTTAGGGAATTGGGTTACAAAACTTTGGTCAGATCATTACTTGAATGTGGTGCTGTAGTATGGGGCCCACATTTTGGATATCAGATACAGGAGTTGGACAGGTACAAAGAAGGGCTGCTAGATTTGTCTATGGAAACTACCGCAGAATACAATGAGTAAGCGATATGATAACGGAGCTGGTATTCACTGGAAGACAGGAGGAGGGTGAAGAGAGTCATGGCGGTGTACAAGGCGTATATTGGTGATGAGGCTTGGAAAGATATTGGTGGAAGAAATAAGTGAGTTAAATGTAAGGGAAAAGATGACCACGACCACAAGCTGGCACTCGATTTCAGGCATAAGGGTGTGGGGAGATTTTCTTTCGTAGATAATAAAATGAGGGATTGTAATAAATTACCAAAAGAAATGATGAATAATTTACCAATAACTGTAAAAGAATGTAAAGTAGAGGGAAGAAGTAGGCGGGTAATGAAAAGGGTAAAAATGGTTGTGTAGAAACATTTCCACTGGCGCAGGCGCACCATCGCAATTAAATTAAATTTAATGCGAATCGTTGCGTTGGTCGAGTTTCTGCAAAAAGCAGCACAGTGCGATGTTATTTGGCAACAATGCAACCGCTTGGTGTGATCAGTTTCAAACTAGAGCCGTCTAAGTAAACACCTGCGAGTTACTGAATCGGTGAAGATGAAGGCCTTCCTACAGCAGCGTTCAAGTGTTAAAGTCAGTTTTATTAGTGGAAATGTGCGTCGGTAGAGGCCTGAACGGTGGAAGAATAACAACTGGATTTTGCACCACGAAAACCTACCGTGTCACTCGTCTCTGCACGTTCGGGAATTTTTCGCCAAAAACAAAACAGTCGTACCTTACCCAACAGATATGGTACCAGCAGACTTTTCCCCGTTCCCAAACTTCAAATTTCCCTGAAAGGAAGACGTTTCCGAAGCATAGCGGAAATTCAAGAAAAATCGCGGATAAAACTTTTAGCCATCACAGAAAACGATTTCCACGGACCAACATGGAATTAAGATAAATGTCAAGAAGAGTCATCTTATTAGATTCACAGATAAAAAACAAAGGTTGCTTATGATTATAGGGTGGGACAGAATTATTTGTCCAAGGCTTGAAGGCTTGCCATAAAATTTGATAGCAAATTCAACTGCGCAGGAAATATTGGACAGGTTGGAGGAAACAGTTACAAATTATTTCATTAATTGGAGAGGTGATGATTTGAAGTACCAGAGAAGTGAGGGAACTAGGTTATAAAACTTTGGTCAGACCATTGATTGAATATGGTGTTGTGGTTTGGGATCCTCGTTACGGGTGTGAAATACAGGAGTTGGAGGGTGTTCAGAGGAGAGCAGCTAGATTCGATTGTGAAAATTACCGCAGGACCGAATCAGTAACGAATGTGATAAAGGAGCTGGATTGGTGGATGATGAGGGTGATACGTAGGGTTCGGATCTTTATGACCAAAAAAAACACAGAAATATGCAGGCAAATATCACCTTAATAACGGGTAAATATGACCTAAAAATTACAAAATATGACCAAACATTTAAATTTACGATATCAAAACATTCTCAATTATACTTCATTTATTTTATCTAGTAGTGTTGCCTTCACGTAGACAGCATAATTTGCTTCCGTCCACTCGCGGCACCACAGGGAAATTAAATTTTAAATAATTTTGTTGAAGTCACTTTAATATCTCATAATTTACACAAAAGAACTCTTTCATCTAAACTACACTCCTGGAAATTGAAATAAGAACACATTGACGCCGGTGTGTAAGACCAACCATACTTGCTCCGGACACTACGAGAGGGCTGTACAAGCAATGATCAAACGCACGGCACAGCGGACACACCGGGAACAGCAGTGTTGGCCGTCGAAGGGCGCTAGCTGCGCAGCGGTTGGGCACCGCCGCAGTCAGTGTCAGCCAGTTTGCAGTGGCATACGGAGCTCCATCTCAGTCTTTATCACTGGTAGCATGCCGCGACAGCGTGTACGTGAACCGTATGTGCAGTTGACGGACTTTGAGCGAGGGCGTATAGTGGGCATGCGGGAGGCCGGGTGGACGTACCGCCGAATTGCTCAACATGTGGGGCGCGAGGTCTCCACAGTACATCGATGTTGTCGCCAGTGGTCGGCGGAAGGTGCACGTGCCCGTCGACCTGGGTCCGGACAACAGCGACGCACGGACGCACGCCAAGACCGTCGCATCCTACGCAGTGCCGTAGGGGACCGCACCGCCACTTCCCGGCAACTGTTGCTCCTGGGGTATCAGAGAGGACCATTCGCAACCGTCTCCATGAAGCTGGGCTACGGTCCCGCGCACCGTTAGGTCGTCTTCCGCTCACGCCCCAATATCGTGCAGCCCGCCTCCAGTGGTGTCGCGACAGGCGTGTATGGAGGGACGAATTTAGACGTGTCGTCTTCAGTGATGAGAGTCGCTTCTGCCTTGGTGCCAATGATGGTCGTATGCGTGTTTGGCGCCGTGCAGGTGAGCGCCACAATCAGGACTGCATACGACCGAGGCACACAGGGCCAACACCCGGCATCATGGTGTGGGGAGCGATCTCCTACACTGGCCGTACACCTCTGGTGATCGTCGAGGGGACACTGAACAGTGCACGGTACATTCAAACCGTCATCGAACGAATCGTTCTACCATTCCTAGACCGGCAAGGGAACATGCTGTTCCAACAGGACAATGCACGTCCACATGTATCCCGTGCCACCCTATGTGCTCTAGAAGGTGTAAGTCAACTACCCTGGCCAGTGAGATCTCCGGATCTGTCCCCCATTGAGCATGTTTGGGACTGGATGAAACGTCGTCTCACGCGGTCTGCACGTCCAGCACGAACGCTGGTCCAGCTGAGGCGCCAGGTGGAAATGGCTCTGCATGCCGTTCCACAGGACTACATCCAGCACATCTCCGATCGTCTCCATGGGAGAATTGCAGCCTGCATTGCTGCGAAAGGAGAATATACACGTTACTAGTGCCGACATTGTGCATGCTCTGTTGCCTGTGTCTATGTGCCTATGGTTCTGTCTGTGTGATCATGTGTTGTATCTGACCCCAGGTGTATATAAAGTTTCCCATTCCTGGGACAATGAATTCACGGTGTTCTTATTTCAATTTCCAGGAGTGTAAAATACTCCTCTCCAAATTCGTTTACGTAACTCTGTAACTTCGCATTTTCAGAAAATTTTGTTTTCGGCAAGTCAGTACCCACTAATCCACTGTGGAGTTAACACTGACAGGATAATTTTCAAAAAAGTTTCATTGAGACATTGATTGACACAGGCATGTTGCTGCTTAAAAGGTGGCCGGAACATTAATGTTTAGAAAATGAAAATAACGCATAACTTTAATTCTTGACTGGTGAATTCTGACCAATTCAGTGACAGTTAGTTTTTGTATTTCCTCCAATGTATAACAGGAGTACAATTCTGTGTATAATTATCTTAATTTCTTCTCATCTATATCTAGTAAATTCCTGGTACTATTAAAAATTACCAGATTTCTCCTCAAAATATGACCATATGACCATAAATATTATCTTAATATGACAAAACTAGGAAAATGGCCTAAATATGCATTTATATGCTACATAAAATACATTTAATTACAATCAGAAACGTTTAATCAGTATTTAAGTCAGCAGACAGCTCAAAAAGAAGGCAGGAAAAAAATATGACCTGTCCTAAAGATCCGAACCCTCGTGATGAGAGTGCTGGGACTTGGGGTGTGGAGGGGGGGGGGGGAGAATATTGGCCGCGGAACTACAATTAGTGCATGGAAAGGAAATAATAACCAAACTGGCACTCGATTTCATGCATAAGGGAGTGGGAAAATTTTCTTTTGTGGGTAATGGTGACAGGGATTGGAATAAATTACCAAGTGAAGTGATGAATATTTAACAAAAACGCTGAAGGAATTCGAAATTAAATTTTTTAAATGGAACACGTAGATGGGTGGAGGAATTTAACACCCCAGGTATATAAGGTAATAATAATAACAATAATATAAGAAAGTGGCAATTAGAGAAATTGTCATGCACTCAGTCGCAATTCAGTTCAATATGAGAAACCGAGCGGGGTGGTGTAACGGTTAGCGTTCTCGCTTCGCATTCGGGAGGACGGCGGTTCGAATCCCCGTCCGGGCATCCAGATTTGGGTTTTCCATGGTTTCCCCAAATCACTCCAGGCAAATGCCGGGATGCTTCCTTCAAAAGGCCATGGCCGAATTCCTTTCCATTCCTTGCCCCCATCCCTGCCCCCATCCGTGCTCCCTATCCTTTCCCGTCTCTAAAGACCTCGATGTTAAAAAGAGACGTAAAGCAGTTACCAAAAAAAAAAAAAATTAAAAAAAATGAGAAGTATAAGAAACGATGGGGACGTTGCGTAGCAAGTAATGGGAAGTGTTTCAAACAGAACAAGACGAGTATATTTAAAGTTGTAAGTGCAGTGATGAAGAATCTGTGACAACAGCTCGGTTATTTTACTAGCAGATCTCGTTCTTTTGAGCAACAGGTGTTTAGTGCCAATACTGCGCTCCGTTTGAGACAGATTGAAACTACTGTGCGAGGTTGGACGTGACCTTGTGGCTGGAAGCAGGAAGAGCTGGATGCGGGGGCGCTGCTGAGCTGGTCCGGCGGGTTTTCTCCGACGGCGAAAGTGGCCGCGCGTGTTGGTGAGTGCTCACTTTCACTGGTGCTCGCATTACGCTATTAACGGCGAAAGGATCGCCCGATTACAGCCGGTTCACACCGCGGGGACTTTCTCCGGCGGTTACGTCTACCACTGTCAGGGTCTGACGGTAGCAGTTTCGGACGGCGACGGACAACTGCTTGGTACCATTATCTGTTTGTATACTTTTACTGTAGGCAACTCATTATACTGTAGTCCAATCATTATAGTGTGTCATAAATACTCGACGCGTATACTTTTACGCTGGAATTTGTGTAGTCAAACACTACTCGCAGTTTGATTGGATGCTCCCATAAGAGATGTACGAAGCGTGTCAACCAGACAATCCCTTTCCTCTCAGTCACTGGTATTATCTACACTAATATTAATTCCGAAAATAACTCTGTCTCACTGTCTATTTGTTATGTTTTCATAACAAACGGCTAAACCGAACTTGGTGGAATTTGACAAGGAATTACTATTTATAATTAGGAAGGAGATATTATCCCTACTCCGCGTTTTTTGGGACATTTTTTACGTAACTTACAGCTTTATATATCCAAATTATAGCTATAAAATTTTAATTCCACGCGTTCGAAATCGCCGGTAATGGCGATTCGATCACTAGTAATCGAAGGAATTTAATAATCGAGACTTGTCGGTATAGTAGGAGAGATGATGATGTAGGATTCTTAACACCATATTTTGTACTAAAGTCCATGGTTAAAAATCAAACGTCTCCATATTACGTATGGAGTGAGGCTACATGACATTTGTCCATGAGACAGCAACGGCATAGCAGAAACCTCACTGTATATTAAAAACGACATTTTTATTTCATGGTAACTTGTCCTCCACTTTTTCAAACGCACATACTGGGTCCATTACTTTGATGGCATGTTTCGGAAATTAGATGTTTCTTAACAACTTCCAGTAATCATTTTCACTCCTAAGATTACTACTTATTATCTGTGTTGTTACATGGTGTTCAGTAAAAAATAATGTGTATAAGTTAATATTTATTTCTTATATGTAGATGTGTATAGGCCATTGATGGTAGTGTCCTATGGAATTCACAATTTGGGTTTGTTTCTTTCTTTTTTTCTTACTGCTTTACGCCTCGTCTACGGCTAGGGTCATTAGAGGCGGGTTGGGACTGGGGACAAGAAACGGGAAGGAATTCGGCCATGGCCTTTTTGAAGGATGCATCCCAGCATTCGCCTGGAGTGATTTGGGGAAACCATGGAAAACCCAAATCTGTATGCTCGGACGGGGATTCAAACCCTCGTCCTCCCGAATGTGAGGCCAGAACGTTAACCGTTACACCACCACGCTCGGTAATGTGGGTATCAAATACAGAAGCTGGAGGGATGCAAAGAATGTCAACCACATTTGTGTTTGTGAAAATTTCCACGTTGCACAATCAATAAGCGATATGGTAAAAAGAGTTGGATTCGAATTCCACGGAAGAAAGAAGGAGGATGAAGAGAGTGCACGAAATATACAAGGCATAAATTGGTGATAGGGCTTGGAGGGATATTGGTTGAAGAATTAGAAGTAGTGAATGGAAGATATAAGATGTCCATGACCACAAGCTGACACACTATTTCAGGTATAAGTGATTGGTTTTTTTTTTTTTTTTTTTTTTTTTTTTTTTTTTTTTTTTTTTTTTTTTTTTTTTTTTTTTAGTTGGTGAAGGAGTCGGGAATTGGATTAAAATACCAAGGAAAGTGATAAATAGTTCGCCAATAGTTCATAAAGAACAGAAATAGTTGGGTGAATAATTCAGGATAAAAATCAATAAGAAGGGACAATATAGGTATGTAGGTTTATTGCCACCGGAGCTTGCACTCCACCGCAATTATTAAAAATTAATAATTACAAATTAATGATTAACACAATATATTATGAAATTAACAGTCTCTACAAGGAGATTGTACTTATGATGGGTGTAAGGTATCTGGTACAGAAATTAAAAAAAAATAAAGAAATAAATAAAAATTCGGCCTCTCGGTATTTTTCGGAAGAATATGTTGGAATTTATCAGCACCTGATTTCATCCACTTGTTTATTTCATCTTCCATTTGTTCACAATGCTAACAACATACTACACTGACAGCACACATGCATACGTCATGGTCGGCCATACAAACAACAAAAACTGCGTTCACTTTCATCTCTGCGGAAGTTCCGAGGAAACAAACACAGTTATACAGTCCACGACAGTCGCAATGGTGCATAATTTCCTCCATGGTAGTCGCTGAATCCTACGTAAACGTTTATGGCGATCATCATTGTGTTTTCTGTGATATCATATGCATGGTGTCTCCAAGGGCGAATAATTAATGGGGTGAACACTGAAGTTGGCCCTTATGATTAACTCATTAGGAAAGTCATCTGGGGTCCGTTCGCATCAATAATGTAAGCACAGTAAACAATGCTGAAATGGCTCACTACATACTCGCCCCGTAAAGGCCTTTGGTACACAACGTCCTAACAGCAAAGTCATCACATCGACTTCTGCTTCCTTGTCAAACCGTCGAGGAATTATTTTAAAATTTTCGTCAACGCCAAGCATTGCAGTAGCAACGAGTTTGGTTCAGATTATATGTGTCATGAGTTACTGAAACATGTCACTGACCTGTTTTGATAATAGCTAGTTGCATGATTTAAAACGAAATTGCTTAAAATTTTGGTATATAAATTCAAATTTAATGTTATTGGCTAAACCTCTCCCTTTTCCAGGAAGCTACCTTCTTATTGGTTTCTCTCTTTACCACCCTGGGTTTCACTTTTTCTCTTCAAGCCGACCTTATCTTCCATCTTACAAGTTTTCCTAAATCGTTCTCGTCTTTCAATTCTCTTCTAAATGTGGTTTGTACCATTCTTGCACTCCTTCCTGGTCTCTCTGTATAGCTTCAACTATCTTTCGTAATGACCGTGCCACGCAATTGTTGAATAAAAGTTTTTAAAGTTAACACCGTCTATTAACAACTGCTTTATTAACGTTTTCACCAGACGCGGCTCGCCCTTTTGATGTGTGGCATCATCATTTTGATGTCAGATCGGAACAACAGTATCTGCACCTTTTTGGACTGGTATTCAATCCAGAAATTCAGTATTTCAACTATAACTTTGATACACCAAGAGAAATGATGAATAATTTCCCAAAATACTAAAAGAATTTAAAGTTAAAATTAGTGCAGGGGAAAAAGTAAATGGGAAAAGGAAAGGAGAAAATGGGTGTGTAGGGAAGTTATTACCAGAGCAAGTGCTCGATTGCAATTAAATTAAATTACACTTTATTTTATTAGTATTTACTGTTTTTTCTTGTCGAACGTGAACTATTGCTTTCAATGTCTTCTGTGATGTTTAATTTAAAAATAGGTAAGTAATCTACTTTCTGTTTCTTCCCATAGCGACATTTGATATTGTATTTCTTGTTTTACCCATTACACGTATCAGAAATCTCTCATATTCCCAGCCTCTCTCTATTCCATTTCTTACCTATCGTTGTTCATGTTTTCCTTTCGTGTGTTATTATAGATATGTAACTGCAGTAAATATTTCCATCACCTTAGACGTTAGAACCAGCAAACCCTTCATGTAGGGTTAAATATTAGAATCCTTTCAGGCATAAATTAAGCTTCCGAAAACGCACTGTTAAATTTTGAAACTGACCTCCTTTAAAGTATGAAACTTGTTTATGATAATAGTATGCACAGTGGTTTTAATGATTCCGCAGCAGTGTTTTTGACTGTGTGAGTCGCAGAGGTGATTTGATTCCAGTGAGTGCCCTGGTTCTCTTCGGACTGTGGAAGGAATTGTTCAACCGAGGCAGCCCCCCAGGCAGGAATCGTTGCGATACTGTGTCCTTCGCGGTGAAGCTAATAGGTCTCGGTTACGCAAACAGATATCGACAACGCTGCTTTCCAATTGCACTGTCCCAGTAGAGAAACCGAGGGCCGCTATACTGGCGGATATCTTAGATATGGCCAGTAGGCTATAAGTGACTTTGAAACTGCAAAATATTATATATATATATATATATATATATATATATATATATATAAATAGACATATGTGTCCCTATATTTCACCCTGCAGTCACCTCTACCTAGCACATATCACTGATGTTTATGCATGGTAGTACAGTTTCCCATCGTTCACGACGTTGGCCGAATGCCGGTACCTGTGGGGATGTGGGAGATATGATGGTTGAAAGTGATCGATTTGGGACATTTTCAAATTTCGACCAAAAAATGTGTGTCCCTATATTTCTCTTTCCTGCCACAACTACGTATATAGCGCAGACCACTGGTGTTTGTAAATGTTAGTAGCATAATAGCATCGAGTCTCCCATCTTACACTATTGTGGTTGCATGTCGGTAGCCATGAGGGTGTGGGAGTTGTGATGTTTGAAAGTGGTCGACCTGGGACACTTTCAGATTTCGACCGAAGATGTGCGTGTCCCCATATTTCAAAACTACCTAGTGCAAACCACTGGTGTTTGTGTGTGGTAGTAGTATAGAGTCACCGATCGTGCACAACGTTGGCCGAATGTCGATAGCTGTGGGGGTGTGGGAGATATGGTGTATGAAAGTGATCGATCAGGGACATTATCATATTTCGACCAAAGATATGTGTGTCCGTATATTTCACTTTGCTGCCACAACTACAAGGTGCAGACGACTGGTGTTTTATGTGGTAGTGGGCTCAAGTCTCCCACCGTGCATTATGGTGATTAGATGTCGTTAACTATGGGGGTGTGAGAGATGTGGTGGTTGAAAGTGGTCGACCTAGGGCATTTTCCTATTTCTACGAAAGACGTGTGTGTCCCCATATTTCACCTTGCAGCCAGAACTACCAAGCACAGAACACTGGCGTTTGTGTGTGATAGTAGCTCGGAGTCTTGCATTGTGCACTATGCTGATTGCATGTCGGTAGCTGTGGCAGTGTGGTTGATATGGTGGTCGAAAGTGGTCGACCTGACATAAAAATAGATAAGTGTGTCGCTATATTTCACTCTGCAGCCAAAACTACCTAACACAGTCTACTGGTTGATTTGTGTGTGGTAGTAGCCTCGAGTATCCCAACGAGCACCATGGTGGTTGCATGTCGTAAGCTATGAGGGTGTGGGAGATATGGTGACTGAAAGAGGTCTACGAAGGGCATTTTCATATTTCGACGAAAGACATAGGTGTCTCTACATTTCACTTTCCAGCAACAACTACCTAGCGAAGACCACTGGTGTTTGTGTGTGGTATTAGCCTCAAGTCTCCCATAGTGCTCTATGGTGGTCGCATGTCGGTAACTATCAATCAAAATTATTTAAAACACGAACGAAGTCGTAGGCACCAGCTACTCATATAACTAAAACAAAATATGGTGACGAATCAGATCAATTGACTTAATTCACGGAGGAAAAAAATGTTTAATTCAATATTATTTGGTTTATAACTAATCGTACCATTTCGTAGTTATATACCTAAATATCAAGCAAAGTAATGTAGCAGACTACAGCTCTACCTTGAAAAACGCAGTAACCAGAAACAGTTGAAGGATTATAATGATTGAGTAAACAGCACCGAGAAAGTTGTGCTTTTACTCATCGCGCAAGAAATGGAGATAATAACCAAGAGTTCAAAAACACTTTTTCAATCTATACTTTATTTCGCCAATGAAAAGAAATGCAATATTCTGACATCAATTCTGGTTTAAAAAACAGGAGCAACCACTGGTATTTTTGTGACAGCAAGGTTGATTAGGCCCAGTGTATCGTACACAACAGAAAATGCTATAAAGGATACACAACCGCCGGTAAATTAATTTATGTTCCTAGCAAACTTTTCTGTATTTCTATCTGCAGCGTTTGACACGATGAGATTTCATAAAGTACGGAAGCGTGGAACATGGTTTGCTCAGAAGTTAACCCTAGGAAGATGACCATGTCACAACATGGGAAACAGATACCCATGCGCTTCAGAGGTGCAAGTTTTTCAAATGCATCAATTTTTTTTCTAATTGATTATATTTGTTTAAAATAAATTGGATTTTTTATGGAGATAAGGAAAAGCTTTAAAAATAAAATGCGATTCTACTAGAAGTCTATAAAAAATTACTAAAGCACCACGAAAAATTAATAAAAAAATCTATAGTGTTTTTTTTATTGGACCAATAGCAGCATTATGATATAATTGAAAAGCAGCAACAATATGTTTACCGCGCTGGTGCCTCCGTGCAGGTTATCTTTCCAGCGTTAGTATCAGTGTTTTTTTATACTTTAGTAAGGCATTATCTACAAGTGTTCTCTTATTCAGAATTTAGTGTTTGGGGAAGTTGCATTTTTGTGCAGTGATGGTCTGTATTAGAGGGTGTGGTGGAGGAATTGACGCCGAGAAAAGTTTATTTCAACCTCCTCATGGAACAAAACATCAAGAACATTCCAATAATTGATTATGTTGTTCAAATTTCATCCAGGAAACTCAGTAACACAAACATGTTAATCAGTTATTAACGATCTAACCTCAATGGAAACATTGTATAGAACACTTCGGGGCACCATTAAGTTTATTTGATGTTCTATTGGTACAATTTATAATGTAATTACGGCATTTAATTATCTTTACGAAGTGATCGTAATGTTGCAGTAGCCTCACTACGACTTTTTGACGAGATTTCACTATAGCTTTAATTATACAGGGCGAGTTTACTAGCTACTGGCGTGTGAATTTATTCGCTGCTATTAAATTCACCCTGCGTAATAAGGTTGGCTTGTAAACACGTACTGCAAGTGGAGTTGAAAGGTGGGACGCTTTAATCGCTGACGTTTTCATTATGTCCATTAAACTCGTCGTGTGGAATAAACGTAGATAGTAAAAGCGTTGTTTGTTTTAAATAATTCAGTAGACTAACTGTTGACAAAAGAGGTTCGTAGAGGAACTTTAATTGTGGTCTTTTTACGAATGGGCTCTGCCTTAAACATTCTTTCATGCTACGGCGCGGAAAGAGAAGATTTTTTTGAAGAGGATTGTGACTGGTGACGAAACGTGGGTGACGAAACGAAACAACAGTGGATTGCCTGGGGCCATAACAATTCTCCATGCAAACCGAAGAAAGCCCTTCAAACGTTTTCAACGAGGAACGTTATGACCACAGTTTTTTGGAATGGCCAGGGAGAGTTTTGCTCGTTGAATTTATGGAACGTGGCACCACAATTATTTCAGATGTCTACCGTGAAACTTTGAAGAAACTTAAGCGAGCCATTCAAAACAAACGTCGCGGTAAGCTGTCAATCGGTGTTGTGTTTTTGCATGACAACGCTCGTGCTCACAGCGCCCGTAAGACTCAAAGAGCATCTTAAGCAATTCAAATTGGACGCTTTCGATCATCCCCCTTACAGCCCCGACTTGCCGCCTAGTGATTTTCATCTCTTCACTCACATGAAGAAGTGGCTTGCGTCACAGCAGTTCAATGATTACGACGACCTTCAAAATGCTGTGTAGGATTGGCTACGTGCCCAAGCGGCTAAATTTTTATGAAGAAGGAATTTGTTAATTAGTGAAACGCTATGACAAATTCTTAAATTTAAAAGGTGACTATGTTGAAAAACAGTAAAAAGATGTAGTTTTATGATGTATCTAATAAAATATTTTTTACTATCCAAGTTTTTTATTTATAGACAAACGGAGGTCACTTCCCGAATTACCCTCGAAATTTGATAGGTTTCAGATATAAGTAAAAAGAGGAAACACATTAAAAGTGTTGGTGATATATTAAGTGGGAAGTAGAGAAGAATATAGTGCTATAGTCTGATTGTTCCTATCCCACCGAACGTGGAGGGTGAGCGGATAACGCTCTGGTCTCGCATTTTGGAGGACCTGGGTAGGAATCCCCGTGCGGGCATCCAGATTTGAGTTTTCCATGGTTTCCCCAAATCACTCCAGCGAATGCAGAGATACTTACTTCAAAAGGCCATGTTCGAATTCCTTCCCGTTCCTTGTCCCCGTCCTTTCCTACCTCTAATGACCTCGACGTCGACGGGGCGTAAAGCTATAATAATAATAATAAAAAATAATTCTATCCAAAGAGCTTGTGTCCTGTTACGGTGTCAGTCCATATTCTTGGTGGTCTTTATACATCTCTACTGCCTCTGGGATGGTATTTAAGGACTTTTCGTGGGATCCGGTCCGTCTTCAACCACAATACGTGTCTTTCGAAGATACATAAAACACTTTATTTAAAGAGTTGAGAGATGAAGATCGTGTAGCCTACCGCTATATTTGAGATTAGGTGGGAAAAACATTAACAACAGTGAGCCAATGTTCGATGAGTGTACTGGATGCGTAGTTTTAGGTTCTGGGACTGGAATAAATTACCAAGGTAAGTAAGTGCTGGATAGTTTTCAAAAAACATTGAATCCTTGAAATTAAAATTCGGATAGGACAAAATAAGGTGGTTGGGGAAATTATACCTAAAAAATTTAAGATATAAATTAATAAGGAAAAGATTTGTTGTTGTTTTTTTTGTGGCTTTAAGGCGAAAATAGATGTGTTGGGAAACTGCCACTGTAGTAACAGCTCCCTAGAAATTAAATCAAAATTGAATATTTTTTGACGTAGGTAGAAGGTAAGCGAGGGAACAAAGAGCGAGTTAAACTGGAGGTGTGAAGAGAGAGTGTTGTCATGACAAGACGCCTGTTTGCCGTCGTGGCCTGACCTCTGTTTGACTGTCTCGCACACAGAGAAAGTTCAGGCGGTCTTGCCTTACACAGGAAAGTCTCGCAATGTAATTCACTTAGAGGCTTCCTACTTCTTGGGCTGCGTGACTGCCTCTGTTGTTCCGCATTTGTTTTCACAGTACTTCCAATCAATCATTTGCCAGACTTCAACTGTTGCTTCACCTTTTTCACGTCGAACCATGCGCCGAATAGCAATCTCACAAGTTCTCTGTTTCTGAGCATTTCGTTCCCTACTGCAAGAATTTCATAAGAGGATTTGAAAAAGAGACAGATGACAAAACTTCAACCCAAGTACATAGCACATCGTGGTGTATATTTGAATGGAAAATATCTACAAATAACAAATTGGCTATGTGGAAGATTTAGCAGGTTGTCATGTAGGTATTATGAACTGAGAAATAAACAATAATCCTTTAAGACCGTGTTTTTATTCTTCATGGTTTAGGCATCGATACATAATCTGGTTCCAAATACCTCTTCATTTTCCCACATGACATTGTCATTTTGTAATGTATGTGGTTACCATTTTAGGGAGCCTTTCTTCATTTATTCTGTGTTTTTTTCTGAATGAGTAACTTTGGTCTCAACAGGGATGGATATTTACTTCTTTGCGAATTTGTCCGTTTGTGACATAACATAAATAATTTTTTAAATTAATATGTAACTATAATAATAATAATCTTTCAATACCCAATTACATTTGGATTCTTAGGCATAAATGTAGTTGAAGGTCGATTACACCTAGAAAAAAAAAAATTGTTGTCATGGTGACGCGGAGATACATAGAGTGGGTATAGCGTGCAACGTGTGCATAAGTTGTTAGGGAGCGTCCATAAACTACGTAGCTCTATGTTGGCCTCCTGTGAAAACCCCCCCCCCCAAGCGTAGCTCTCCAACCAATCCCTCCCCCCTAGACCTAGTCACGTAGTTTATGGGTAATCCCTTAAGAGGAAAAAAAGTCAGTGATTAAAAAAAACTGCACATTCTTAATTACTATACATCTCATTGGTATGTAGTTGAGGGAAAAAAAAAAACAAAAAAAAAGATCGAAATAAATTGAACGAGACTTGTACCCATCGCCTGGCGGCTGACAACGTCTAAAGAAATACGACATAGCGGTAAATCTTACACGTTCCTTATGCACTTACCTCTGGTGTATCGCTTGACAGCTCTTGGGAAGTTCTTTTATTTCAGTATTTTTTTTTATTTAATGTTCCTTTTCATATCAGTATAAAAATATGGGCATTTTATTTCTGCATCTTTTTTCTGCCAATTGATCCTCTAATCGTTCCACACACACACACACACACACACATATATATATATATATATTTTTTTTTTTTTGAAAAGCTGCCACTTTCTTGTTAATCTCATTATAATACAATCCCGATAAAGGATATCAGAAAGGAAGCGTATGCAAGAACTTCAATAGGTGTGATCAAAAGTATAGAGGGAAAAATCTTTACATAGAATTTACATCTACATCTATACTCTGCAATTCACAAATATTGTGGGTGGCAGAGAGTGCTAAGCTCCAATCCTAACTCTGTGCATTCCTATCCCGCACAAAACGAGGCATGAAAGAATACGTAAAAGCATCAGTACGGCATCTTATTTCTCTAATCTTATCCCTTCTGTCATTGCGACCTGAATAGGTTAGCAGAAGAAGGATCTCATTGCACTCGAAAATTAAAGATTTTCGCATATTCTCCAATAAATTCAAACGAAAACGGCGTCGTCTGTCTGCCAAACAATCCCAGCCCGGTCTATGTATCAATTCTGTGACACTTTCGTAAAGACTGTAACTAGCAGTCATGAATCGAGCGGCTCTCTTCTATACTTTCTCTAAAGTGTCAACCAATCCCTTGCAATACGGATGCCGAACTCCACGACAGTAATCCAAATGCGGACACGCTAGTGTATTGTACGCTATTTGTATGAGCATTACAACTTCTCAAAATACGACCTATGAATCGTAATTTACAATTAGCCTTGCCTACGACGGAAGGTATGTGCAAGTCCCATTTCATGTTGCTTTGTACCAGTACGCCCAGATACTTCAGGGAATTAACCGTATTAACAACTGAATTGTTAACTTTGTACTCATGAACAAATGGAGTATTTTTGTTACTTATTTTCATTGCCTTGCACTTTTTGTGTTTAAGTGCAAGATGCCATTTATGGCACCATTCCGAAATAACATCCGGATTGCGCTGAATTTCTATGCAATCGTCAGAGCACCTTACTTCTCTATAGATAAGTGCATCATCAGAAAGCAATCGCAAAATTAACGTTGTCACCGAGATCGTTTATAAAAATTAAGATAAGAAGTGGTCCTATTACACTTCCTTGAGGAACGCCAGAAGTAACATCTAGCTTAGAAGAGGCTTCCCCGTCAACAACGACATACTGTGACTGTTAAATAATCGCGTTCCCATTCTCAAATCTGATCCGATATACCGTATGCTTGTATCTTTGCTAAAAGTCGGTTGTGTAGTACAGAGTCAAAAGCTTTCTGAAAATCCAAGAAAATTGCATCAACTGTGAACCTGCATCGATATCTTTCATTACTTCATGCGATAATAGGGCCAGTTGTGTTTCACACGATCTGTTCTTCCCAAATCTGTGTTGGTACGGTGTAAGTAACTAATTTTCCTCTAGAAACTTCATAATGTTAGAGCATATAACATGCTCCAGAATTCTACTGCTAACAGATGTTAGAGATATGGGTCGATAATTCCTAGGATCTCTGCGATCTCTTTTCTTGAAAACAGGAATCACCTGCGTGATTTTCCAGTCAGAAGGTACTTTTATTTCTTCTAAAGATTTACGAAATACATCTGATAGAAATATTTCTACTTCTTTCGCGTATTCCGAAAATACTGTTACTGGTATACTGTCGCGTCCCAGTTCTTTCGCCTACTTCAGGAGCTTCAATTGCTTTATAATATCTACACTACCAATTTGTACCGGATCCATCTTAAATGTTGCAGATTATGTCCAGTGTTTAGAATTAATCGGATTTTACACTTCCAAAATCGTCGACAAAATGGATAAAAAATGTGCTTATAGGTAACTGCCAGGAGATCGCAGAAATGTAATGAAAAAAAGAAGAGACTGTGTTGAACAATAACAGCATATAAATTACTTGATTTGTTTTAGTTTTTGTATAAATGAAGAATCAAAATTTAAATTTTAACCTCCCCGTTGGATACCGTAGATGTTATACTTCCATCTCTTACTACATTTTTTGATATTCTAGCAGTGATATCAGCGGGGGCAATGCGGCCTGCGGGCGACAGCTGGTGTAGTTACGTCACTAAGGCTGACGTAAACACTGCTGGAGAAGGAGCAACGGCCGAGCGCGGCACTGTCACAACAAGGTCATACTCACATCTCACCAGCTCCTGAGGGAAGTGTATTCGGCTCTAGGGTAGCCATTTCTTTTCTTCCGTCTTTATTGTTGCGTATAAGCACCGAACTATTAATGATGAGCTGGTGTTACTTGTAGTGTGTTGTGTACGAAGATGCAGAAAGCGGCTAAGCATGGTATCGACACTAACGTATTGGTATTAAAGAGCACTAGTGAGTCTGGAGGATTTTAGGTCGCTGTACGGTGAATGAATCATAAGCAAAAATGTCGATGGTCCTCCTTCCTTACGGTTGCAGGAGAAAGTTGGGACTTAAACAATGCGTTTCTTATATAGCCTGGTGATAAAGTTGTGAGTTCCTGAACTTCAGCTTCCCTGATGTAGAAGTATCTAGTTGTGAAAATTTCTTGCATCATCGAAGTTCGAACTAATTGACATATTGAAGATGATAAAACCAAATGCTTTCTGTTTAGCAGCCTGAACCATCAACTGCACTCTGGAAAATCGTGCGAAAATTTTAGGTAAAGTATTTACGAGAATAAATTTTATATCAGCTCTGAAAAAGATTGGAATTATGTTTGTTTTCTTGTTCTGGCAGTGTGGGGATGCGGATCGCCGAAGGAGGAAAGAAGTAGTGGCACCAACAAAATAAGGTGGTAAGCATACTTGTAGTGTTACAAAGTTTAACTGAATTGCTATGTACTTAGCAGCATCCCAGAAGTACACAGAAGCCTAGAATAAATTTACAAGCAATAACTGAAAATTTTGACTGTCCATTTAATCAGTAATGTGCAGGTCATTTTATTTACTATTATAAACAATTCACCTGTTGACACGGTTGATTCCGTGAAGTATCTGGGGGTGATAGTACAAAGCAACATGAAATGGGACATGCACATAACTTCCGTCGTAGGCAAGGCAAATTCTAAATTACGATTCATAGGTCGTATTTTGAGGAATTGTAATGCTCAAACAAAGGAGATAGCGTATAAAACACTAGTGCGTCCGCATCTGGATTACTGTTGTGGGGTTTGGGATCCGTATCGCAAGGTTCTGATTGACTCAGTTGAGAGGGTGCAGAGGAGAGCCGCTAGATTCGTGACTTGTTGTTACAGCCCTTATGAAAGCGTCACAGAATTGATACATAGATTGGACTGGGATAGTTTGGAAGACTGACGACGTAGCTTGCGTTCGAATTTATTGGGGAATATGCGAAAAAATTTAAATTTCGAGTGCAATGAAATACTTCTTCCGCCAACCTATTTAGGTCGCAATGACCGGGGGGATAAGATTAGAGAAATAAGATGCCGTACTGTTACTTATATGTATTCCTTCTTTCCTCTCACTATTCGGGATTGGAATGGGCGGGTTTAGGATTGGTGCTTAGCACCCTCTGCCACCCACAATGTTTGTGATTTGCAGAGTATGGATGTAGATGTAGATTAAATTGCCGTATGCTATGAATGGTCAGAGTATTAATGATATGTGGACTTACATTCAATTCTGAAGTCCTGGATTCGATCTCCAAGGAAAATCACCTGACTTTTGACATTCCGCAAGAGAAGCGTACTGAAGATTAGGGTGGCAATCCTAAACCTGTATTACGGACCGAGCGTGGTGGGTGAACGGTTAACGCTCTGGCCTCGCATTCGGGAGGAGGCGGGTTCGAATCTCCGTCCGGGCATCCAGATGTGGGTATTCCATGGTTTTCCCAAATCACACCAGGTGAATGCCAGGATTCTTCCTTCAAAAAGACCATGGCCGAATTCCTTCCAGTTCCTTGTGCCGAATCTCATCCCGCCTCTAATGATCTCGAAGTCTACGAGGCGTAAAACCATAAGTAAAAAAAATAATGTATTACGAGCATCAACATTTCAAGGAAACGTCTAAATTAGACATAATCAATAGCGTTGTCAGTATCTTCAAAGAAACAAACGAACTGCAGGTATATATATTCCTCCAAGTTGAACGTTTGTAGCAGGTGTCCAGATTCTCTGCTCTATAATCACATTCAGTGAATTAATTTGTATGCCCTCTATGTGGCGACTGTTAAATGTTTAAGGTGGCTCGTAAAATGAAAATTTACTGGTAATTGGTGTGAGATGCGGACCTGACAGCTTATATCGACATTTGTGCAAATAGTAGCGGAGTCTCTAATACCACTATGTACCGAAAAGTTTCGTGTCCCCACTCTTCTTTTCTAGTGACGGACCCTTTCGCTTTGTTAGTTTCACAGGATAAGTTAAATTATGCTTTTTTGCTAACGACGAGAAGATATCAAGGTTGTCACCGGAGGTTAGTTGGTATAAAAATGAAGTCCAGGTATCACTATGATAAAATTACTCAGTGTGTGTGCACAGTATCCTCATCTGAACTCTTCAGACCATTTTTTACTGTATGTTACTGATACACGACTGTCGCAGTGCCGAGTCTCAGTAGGTTTGTGGTTGCAGTGACAACCAAAGGTGACGTAGCACGATTTGCTGAAGTCACGTATACGACAAAACTGGCACGACAAATCAAATCAAATGAGACATAACATATCTCTGAACATGTCGTGAAGGTAATAGTTACTGGAAATCGGTTGTTTTAAGTCCAGAACGGAAATATGACTATGAAATACAGCAATAATAAAAATAAAAAATTGTTTGGGAAACAAAGTCATCACCTTTTGGCCATCATAGGCATGGTTAGAACATTTTATGCAACAATTTCAATCAATAATTTTTATCAAACTTAACAAGATGAAGTGAAACTTACTGATCGATAAGTAATGTCGATATATTTTTTTCTTTTAACCAGATGAATGCGGTGCAACACTACAAAGTTTTTCCCTTTTCAAATTTGGTAGGGGTCCGTACTTTTTTTTTACTGTTTAACGTCTCTTAACAGCGAGGTCTTTAGAGACCGGAAAGGATGGGGGGCAAGGAATGGGAAGGAATTCGGCCATGGCTTTTTGAAGGAAGCATCCCGGCATTTGCCTGGAGTGATTTGGGAAACCACGGAAAACCCAAATCTGCATGCCCGGACGGGGATTCGAACCGGCGACCTCCGAATGCGAGGCCAGAACGCTAACCGTTACACCACCACTCTCGATAGGTCCGTACTTAACGTCGCATATATGAATAGGTTCACTAAATGTTGATGTCAGCGTTTTGGTCTCGCAGTTTTACCGTCTTGAATCTCTAAAGCCGTCCTGGCAGTGAAACATGGCTGAGCGTCGCTTGTCGCAGCCTGTTGCATCTCATAACAGAGACCTGTGGCTGTAAACAAACGCGACGCCCACAGCGTCCGGTCAGACTATTTGTTTAGACGCGCTAGAGTGCAGTTTCAGTTTTCACGGTCCTGCACTGCGTACACTGTAGAAACATCACACCGATAAATTTGAATGCCACTACTGCAAAGCGGTTTGAAATATCGAAGTAGTTGCGAAGAATATTTGGGATGGTAGCAAAAATCTGAAAGCAGTGGAAATAAATTCTTCAGTGATTTTTGTTACCGAGCCGGGTGGGTGTGGGGACAATGTTTAGGAGGAAGTGGGTTCGATCTCCGATCCGCCAATCCAGTTTCTGGATTTCACGGCTTCCCCAAAACTTTCGAGTTGAATGTCGTAATGGTTCCCTCAAAAGGCCATTGCCAAGGATTTCTTTTTGTTCGTTGGTCGCCTCCTTTACCAATTCGAATGCCTTCGACTTAAATATACCCCGCGAGCATCAGCAGTCTTATTCATTTCAGTGTTATTCACTATCCTGAGCACATCAATTTTCACGAAATACTGTCTAATATGTGGAAATGCTGAAGATCTTGCCATGAAGGTAACGTCAGAATGAAGGTCAACAAGAACTGGAAAATCTGAAAAGGAGAGCAAAGAAATATATATAGTAATGAACGGCAATGAATGAAATTCATGATGCTATAAATGTTAGAAAGAAATTTAACAGTAGGATAGGAATTACTTACCGAGTGTGGTGGGTAACGATCCGGTGTGCCATTCGAGAGGGCGCGGGTTTGAATCTCCGTCCGGCTATCCATATTTGGGTTTTCCATAGCTACCCGAAATTAATGCAGTTATAACCTACCCTTACGGTGTATTCCTGGCAAATGGAAATCTTCTACATACAATGATACTTTCTTATTTCAATTAATCATTATTAAAATCCTATCTTTGATCATTCAACAATGGTTATAAATAATTTTACAATATTATCCTTTACCTTGTCGTGCTCCTTAAGACATTCCATGTGAAAGAAAATACGTTTTTTGCCGTCTATTTTTGCTAAGATGGGTTTCAATACTCGCCATTCTGGTTATAAATTATAATTCATTATCTTTTTTCTTACCATCTAAAATAAACCTTTATACTGTACCTGATATTCTTTTATAATCTCTTCCTTAAAAAAAAAATACCATGAAAACTTTCCACAACAATTCATATATTACTCCACTCAATACATCACTTTTTCACACAGTGAAAAATTAACATAGCACAACTACAATATCAATAATTTTCTCTTTGGCCGCAGCCGTAAATATTTTACGTTATTCAAATGCCTTACATAATGATCCGGTATCTCTCTCCCGATGTCGTTTCTACTCTCATCTCATTCAGTTCCTTTCCATCCATTCCATTCAATAATCAATCCTCTTCTTCCATTCTTATTTTGTAATTTCAATGACCAGCACTCACATTTTCTCCTTGCTATCAGAGATTTTTCAAAACATCTGATCAGTATCTTATATTACCACTTTATATTTATTAGACAAAACTTAATTTTTTTCAATTTTATTTTTACATTTCACAAAGCAAGGAGACGTATGACCGGAACACAGTAAAATGCCGGAACGGTTCCTTCATGAAAGCTATGGCCGAATTCCTTCCTGTTACTTGCCCTCAGTCCTTTCCCATCTCTAATGACCTCTACATCGACAAGGCGTAAAGCGTTACACAACAAACTTCAATTTTGGAAAATTTACACACAGTGGAGATAAGATGACTGTGTGTATGTGAGGTGGCTTAGAAGGAAATTAGACGTTTTTTCTTTAAGTTTTAAATCTTGAAATAATTTAGTTTTATTTAGATATACATTAAATATGTCGGATCCGGAGTACGGGACTACTCTACTAGATGGCGCCACAGACGCAGCGACCAGGACGCCAACGCCAAAGCGACTACGGTGACCTTCGAGGGGTCTACTTAAGGGCAGCGCACAGCACTTCAAATTCCTGACCATCCAGGCAACATCACTCCGCAATCTGTCATTGTGAGACTGAGTCTAATAAACCGGATCCTTGAATCAGCTGTGTTCTCGTATAACTCTCCACTGTCCGAGGGATATCCACAGCCTACCTTCGCTGACGAGCCATCAACCTTGAGCCAAGAACTCCATTTAACCCGCCCGATTCCTGATCGTTCCCGGTGGTATTCGACAAATATTAAATTTAATTTTTTGTTTATGGATTTTTTGTATGTTTTTCTCTTTGTTTTGTTTGTTCTTTTTTATGGGAATTATGATTTTGAGTCACAGAAAAGGCTTGTAACAAACTGTACAAACGTCACTACACAAAAGGTAACAGTCGATACAAGTAAATTTTAAAAATTTTTTTGGAACAAAACAAAAAATTTTTTTATTTCAATAGTCTCGGCTACTAAACAAAAACTGACCATTTTTATTCTATAAAACAGCCTAAATCCGCAATCAGGACGGCCGGAAGGGGGGGAGGGGGGGAGCAGGATTCGAGTCTGGTCCCGTTGCAGCTGACTACTAAATCAAGTTATTAGACTAGTACGGAAATAAAAGATTACCCAGTCTGTCTTGAAACATGAAAACACTCTCTGCAGCGCTGGAAACATAATTACGAGAATGAGAAGTTGATGGAACATTGGTATGTCCACTTGCTCTGTTGTTTTTGCAAACATCCGGATAATGAATATAACGGCGCTGTGCAGGATGAACATCGCGACGAAATCTGTCTGATAATTGTTTAATTTTGTAATTAATTTTGTCGCGCGCTATATTCTGCAATTAATTTAAAGCGCTTCGGAGTTCGCAGCTGTGTTGGACGCGCGCTCTAAACGCAAACAGGTGGAATTAATGAATCAAGGAAGCGAGCTATGCGCTGTCATAACAGCAGCACTGACCCTCGTCGAATAAATTCACTTACAGAGATCCGATTAATAAAAGTTGATTATCGCTGTTGTTCCTTTCCATTCATAATCATCGCCATTCAGTTGTGGGCTGTAAAACCATTATTTCGGTAATAATTTTGTTTCCGCAAGCAGGATGTTTACAATACAGAATGCCCTAACGCCGCGGTGAGTTCTGATTGTAAATAATCATTGTCACAAATTCACTCGGTAAGGTCGGTTTTTTTAGTACAATGCGCAGATTAATGTTAGCATATTGTTCTCCGCAAAGGGACCTCGCCAGTGGAAGAGACTACTGAGAACAGGTTTGCCTAGTTGTCATTAATTACCTCAACGTCGACGGCCGTAAAGCCCTAAAAAAAGAAGGTAGTCTTACAGCGATAAGTAAACAACAAACATCAAGCTACCAGGACTTAAAAACCCAGGAGAGGACGTAAAAAAGTCGGTTTCTTGTATTTACCGCTCAATTGCAGTTTTTTGCTTATGGATTTTTTGTATGTTTTGATCTTTGTTTGTTCTTTTTTTGTTTTGTTTTTCTTTATTTATATCGGGCTTTACGCTTCGTTTACATCGGAGTCATTACAGCCAGGAGAGTATGGGCGGAAAGGAATTGTACCATGGAGGAGCCATCTCTGCATCGAACTGGATCGATTTAGGGAAATCATGGATAACCGGAATCTGAATGGCCGGACGGTGATTCGAACCCACGACCTCCAAAATGCAAGGCTCAAGCATCTAATGGCTGCCTCTCCGGCGTAATATACTCTGACGAGGGCTTAAAGCTTTTTAAAACAACTGCAATTTAGAAATCATGTTACTTTAAGCAATCATCCCACTTTATTCCCTAGCCTAGTTTTATATGGAATTGTCAAGAGACGTTTTGTCAGAGATAATATGTGGATGTTTCTCCTCTATCAATTTCAAGACGAAACACAAAAGAGTTTGATTCTCCTTCTCCCTGATAAAATTATAGGAAATTACACTGGAAAATGAAAAAATATCCATGCTCTGTGCAAAATAAAACTTATTGACAGGAAACCTTGATGTCATAGCAAGCTAGCGTTACCTAGAAGACTGTTCTTTGAAAACCAAACATTTGAATGATAGTCAGTGGATTTGCTGCGAGCTTCTCATACTGAGAACTATGTGTGTTGACTTCATTAAATCTGAACACATTACTGATCTGATGATGACTAAGAATGCTGAAAATATTTTTATTTCACTATATTTGTCTTATTTCAAAAATAAGCAGTGTCGATACACAATTATCTGCTTCGTTCGAATAATATCATAATAAAATTTGTCTAGTAATTCCTACAAATTATTTCTATTGTTAGCATCCCTAGTTCTCTACTAATACATAGCCTAGAGCAATCAATAAGTTATCGGGGGATATATTTTTGTTTTTGTTTTACCTACATCTGATATAGCATATTTAGTTTACGTTAAAACGCGTTGTTTGTTTCGTATGTAATTTACATTTCGTCTTCGGGCGGCCGGCACACAGTTTGCCTCACCTGAACGCCTGCTTGAGTAAGACGCAACAAGCCACGCACAACAGTTGCCCTGGTAGCAGCAGCTTGGGGGATCAGCAGAGTTCGCAATGAAAGTGGCCTTTGCAATGACTGTCAATACGTCTCAGAGACAGAAAATTTAAGACAAATGCATTCTGACATCAAATATTATATACAATGAGTTACTGTAAATTATAAATACGTTCACATTGATTAACTCTCGTTACTATTTTGTGTATATGCCTCGCTGTGTAATTTAACCCAAAAAATATTGAATCATTTTAGGGGGGGAGGGAGGGGAGAGAATGGGAGGAGAGAGACGAAAGATGAATTTGCGAAAGTTTCACACGAGTTTACTGGTTATTAGGTTTAAATTGTTATATAATTATTGCAATAAGTGAGTTGGGCGCTGTATTGTATCAGATGTTATGAATAGACGATTTAATATTTTAGCAATATAATTAAAGCTTGTAATAAATTAAATATGTGGTCAAGGAGGAAGTCTTAAGGCTTTTTTCTGAAATAAATTACCGTAAAATTTTATCGAGCTATCTTCCTGTTTGTTCCACGTTGCTAATTAATAAAACACGAATCACATCCGGTCAAGGGCAGGGACATGACTGCTTTTAATTCAGTGTTGTAGTCCTTATATGGGGTGATTAGGTTGTTTAATGACCTCAGCTAGCAAAGAACTGTACGATGAGATCGTACATGTGACAACATTCCCGCACAAATGAAAAAGTAAATTTCTTCTTAGCCCACTTCATTTAAGCCGATTACTTGCACAAGTAAAACAAGCTCTACCAGACCTCCACTTTCAACTTAGCACTGTTATTCATGAATTTTTCAGTCCACCGCTTCAACATATTTTACCTATCTTTCTATTTCATTTAATACAGTACTATTAAATCCAATGGAATACCCGTTTTGTGCCAAATACTTATACTTTGAACTTTATACAATTGCTTCCGCATTCAGAGCATCGTCTGATCTATCGGGCTGTCATCCTTGAAGTTACACGTCGATTTGATTTGCTTTTTTATTAATTAGTAACGTGGAATAAGCAGAAAATGGCAGAATAAAATTTTGTGGTAATTTATTTCTGAAAAATCCTTCCAATTTGCCCATATATTTAAATTATTACAAATTTTAATTGTATTATTAAAATATTAAATCGCAGTCAGATTTCAATACGTCCATTTCTTTCTTATGAATGTCAATCGATTCCTTTCCCCAGTCTCCTCCCTTAAGGACGGAGAAGCACTCTGATGCCCATAGCACCCAGTGATGCCCCTTCGGCGAGCCCAAGCCGTCACAAACCTCCATTTAAAAAAGTTAATGACAGTACAGCTACTAAACTCATGAGGCAGGCTTTAATTATTTAAAATATAATTTTTAATTGAGATGGAGCGCATGCCCGGTGGTAATATCACTATACACCTCCGTCGTGGCTGGATCTACAGTTGAAACTAGAATCCGAACCACGAAACGGTCCTATTGTGGCTCATACGGACAATCAGAACTCTTAAAATTCCTGGATCCACCGGGATTTCAACCCGCGATGGGGAAAGCTTCATCACCGATATACTCCAACGTCTGAATAAATACAGTACCCCTAAATCAGACAGATATCGTTCATTTGAAGTCATTTTTAAATTTTTTTTTTTACTTATTGCTTTACGCCTCATCGATGGTTAAGTTCATTAGAGGCTGGATGGGACTGGGGACAAGGAACGGGGAGGAATTCGGCCACGGCCTTTTTGAAGGAAGCATCCCGGTATTCGCTTGGAGTGATTTGGGGAAACCATGGAAAACCCAAATCTGGATGACCAAACGGGGATTCGAACCGGCGTCCTCCCGAATGCGAGGCCAGAACGTTAACCGTTCACCCACCACGCTCAGTATATGAAGTCAAGAAATTTCTGATAGCAATAATACAATATATATATATATACACACACAGCGGAATAGTTCATACGTACACGCTGCATGCGTTAAGGCGCAAGCACACTGGATTAAGGAGGTGCAACGACAACTGCTTCGAGTTCTGGATTCCGCATATCGCCGTTCTTAGGCGGCAATTTTCCGTGGTCATTTAGGTGAATGCTGGGACGGTCCCCAATATCTACACATTTAACAAACAGAAATATACATATCATAGCAAATATAAGCTACACGAACCGCAAACACTTGTTAAAACTTAAGCTCCCAGCAAAAGCAGGAGCGAACTTGGGAGTTCCACAGGGTAGTGTACTGGGACCGTTGCTATTCGCTATTCAAATGAATGATTGTGTCAATCGTTTACTGTCAGAACATAGATGACATAATGTTATATAATAGTATCAAAACGGTAGAAAACTGTAAACAGCTGCAGGGTGATCTAGATAGGATAACTAGCTGGGTGAGTAAACATGGGATGAAGATAAATGCAAAGAAGAGGCAGCTTACTAGGTACACAGATAAAAAGCTAAATGTTGATTATGATTATAAAGTGGGGAGGAGCTGCTAATTGAAGAGTCGAAATGTAAATACCTTGGTATACCATTATATAATTAACTTAACTTGGCAGGACACATTTGACAGGTAGTAGGAAAAGGGTTCAAAATTCTTCATCTGTTGGAAAGAGTGATCAGCTGATGTCCTAGAGAAGTAGGGGAAATGAGGTAAAATTTTTTTGTTCAGATCATTGCTTGAATATGGTGGTGTAGTATGGGACCCACATTTTGGGTATGAAATTCAGGAATTTGAGGGGGTGGAGAAAAGGGCTGCTAGATTTGCCTTTGGTAATTATCACAAAAACGCAATCAGTAACTAATATGATAAAGGAGCTGGAGTGGGATTAATTGAAAGACAGAAGGATGGTGAAGAGAGTTATACAACTGTACAAGGCATATATTGGTGATGAGTCACGGGAAGATATTGGTGGTAGAATTAAGAGACGTGCGTGCAAGAGTAAAGATGACCATGACCACAAGCTGGTACTTGATGTCAGGGTTAAAGGTGCGGGAAAATTTTCTTTCGTGGGAAAAGAAGTGGAATAATTACCAAGAGAAATGGTGAATAATTTACTAAAAACACTGAAAGAATTTAAAGTTCAAATTAGTAGAGGACAAAAGTAGGTTGGAAGGGGAAAGGGAGGGGGTGTATGGAGATTGCCACCGGAGCGGGCGCTCCATCGCAATTTTTGTGAATTATTATTATTACTGTTATTGTTCCAGAAACTGACAGTCCCCGGTTCTAACTACCCAGTGGAAAAATTGGACAAATTATTAATTACAAGCCGTGATGAGAATCAGGGCTTAGCGTCATGCGATAGGGTCCGTTCGCATACAATAATTATATAAATCAATAAAATGCTGCGTACCATAATGTCCACATTAAGTACAATGTAGTAAAAAACAGAATATTGGCACAAATACAAGTAAATATTTTTTTTTGCTTATGGCTTTACGCTTCGTCGACGTTGAGGTCATTAGAGGCGGGAAAGGACTGGGGGCAAGGAACGGTAAGGAATTCGGCCATTATGTTCTTTTTTTTTTTTTTTTTTTTTTTTTTAAATAGGAAGCATCCCGGCATTCACCTGGACTGATTTGGGGAAACTGCGGAAAACACAAATCTGGATGTCAGGACGAGGATTCCAACCAGCGTCCTCCCAAATGTGAGACCAGTGAGTTAACCGCTGACCCGCCACGCCCGGTAAGCAAAGTATCGAGCTGGCTGTGTGGCCTCATAGCCGAAAGATACTTTAATAAAAATTAAGTGAAAAGCAACCCTGCATTCCACATTACAAGTAATGACGGGTGTCAAATACCTATCGAGGGGAATGCCAGTGACAGAGCCGCCCAGCTGGTTTGTTATCGGCGTTCCAGCTGCCGCTGCAGTATCGTGCAGCTGTCCCAACCAGCTGCCCCCCCCCCCCCCCCCCCCCCCCCCTCGCCCTTGGCCTGTCGAGAACTGGAGATCGCGCGCTACCAGTATGCATTAATGGCTGTGGGTAGCAGCGCTCTGGCCGCCTTATAAGTGACTTGTATGCTAATTCCACGGAAGAAGGCTTAGTGTAGTGCGTGTGGCCTGATCGCCAGGGGCTTGATGAATGGTAGCGAATGCCAGGACTAACGTTTAATATTATTATTATTTTTTTGTTAGTGACTGTACTGTTGAAAAACTTCGGTCCAACACAGGTCACTTCAACGAAACGTTAAATGACTGTTGAGCTTCAAGCTATTAAATACCACAACAGAACAGTTCACAATATCTGGACAGGAAATTTCTTACGATGTAAAACCAAATGCTTAATAAATAAAAATGTAGGTTTTTGAGCGGTATGGTAGCTAAGTGGTTAACGCGCTAGCTTTTAAAAGTTCGTGGTCCAGTCTCGAGTTCAAATCTCTGTGAGGCCAGGAATTTTTAAGAGTTGTTTTTGATTATATAACTCACGCCAGGACATTCAATGGTTGAGATTCCACGTTAAACTGTAGGCCAATACTAGTTGTGGCACGGATGTCTACACATCCAAAATTCAATCCAAACGAAGGCTTAACGTGGTTCTAATTGGCCCAAAAGAACATACATACATTGAGGTGTTTTAAGGCTTTTTTGCTTAGTTGCTCGAGTAGTAGTTTTCCGTCCTTTAAAACTAAATATGACGCAATTTGTTTTATACACACGGAACCAGCAGTGACAACACCATTCGCTGAAACAGCTACCCAAACTTCGACAACTTTTTTAAACGCGTTTTAAACGTATCAAAAACACAACGCCAACTTATCTTCCCACTGTTGTTATTCTATTATCTGTTGTTAATATCTCTGTTAACTTTTTTAGTACATTACAAGCCACAAAACATGTCAAAAATGGCTGAATAAATGAAGTTTTCTGGCAAGTCATTTCTTCGAAGTTTCTTAGTTAAATAAATTTGTTATAAAATAACCCCAATGAAAAAACCCTTAAATTATTTTTGGAAAAACCTTAAGAGCTCATCCCCTCTGCTGCAGCGACTAATGCTAATATTTCTGCTGTAAAATGAAAGTATGTATCGTGTGAGCTTTAACACGTTCACGTGATACCATAACTCCTAACAGTGATCAGAGAACATAGCGAAAACATCATCAAATGACTATAAATAAAAAAAGCAACTAATTATTAATATGTTTATTTAAATGAAGGGCCTACTTTTCTTTCAGTGTTCTGGGAGTAATTTTTTCGTAGTTGCTTAGTTAAATTGTTACTAAGTAACGAGCGTAACTTCGATTTAGTACTAACATCGCTGGCCGCGAGCGTGATGTCACACAATGACCAAGCTTAGCCTTTTTTAAATATTGATTACTGAACCTGGTGAGTGAGAGTTAGAGACAGAGAACGAGGGCTTGAATACCCATCCGAGCATGCAGGTTCCCAGAAACAAGTCTAGTCTTGACCAAATTCATTCCCTTTCCTTGTCCCCAGTCGTCTCCCATCTGAATGTCTTCGAGCTGTAAGGCCTATTATGTCCCGTCTACTCCGTATAACAACTGCATGCCACTCACATGTTTTACTAGATCATGTCTTCTGTAACAAACATCTCATATATCTATATCATTTTAAAACACTTACAATATCCATTATTAAACTGTACAACAGGCGAGAGGTTTATGATAAGACTGGCTATAGTCAGCAACTTTATCACGTGGAGTGTTAAAGCAAGTTCATCACTGAAAAGGATTATATCATACATCGCTAGACCGAAAAAAATATACGATAATCGTTTCGACAGTAGAAATAAGGAAATGTGGCTAGCATTATTCGCAGTCACCAAATATGGATACTCGCTGGCGGAAAAATTTATCATAAACTCTCGGTCTTTCCGGTTTCACATCAAAATGAAACATTCCCTGTTTCATCCCCAAGACTACCAGTTGCATAATGCAACAAAGTGCGACCAGGAGTTTTTAAACAAATCGCGTTTAAAAAGGATGATAATTTTTATCTTAAATTTCTCAGCTGTGAGACGTCATATCAGAATAAAACATCTTCTATTTAGACTACTGAACCAAGCACTTTATTATTATTATTATTTATAAGAGTACATCACAATCCGTGATCTCATCCAAACAGGAAAAAAAAAAAACCGTCACAATTGCTGGCAACGATACGTAAGTTGTTTCTCGCAGTCGAAGCATTTAAATCATAAAATATAAATGAAACCAAAAAGTATTAAATTTTATTAAAGATTTAAAATATCCGCGTTCTGTAACTGTGCTTGAGAATTCGTTGAATTCATTAGTTGTTTTAGGTTATTGCTTCTTGCTTCGCCCGACCGGAACTTTGCGTGGAAAAGCAAATGAAGTAATTTCAAAACTGTGGTATCTTTTAGTTACTATCCAAGGTAATTCTAGTAAAGGTAGGGCCCGAAGCGGTACGAACTACGAAGGGCGATTGGCTGTTGAAATGACGTCACTGCAGGAGTAAACACGAGCAATGGATGAGCGATGCGCGCTGCTGTTCAAAACTACGAAGTTTACAGATGCAAAAGCAATTCATTCAACGAAAATTTTTCAATATTTGATAGTAAGATTCACATACCTTCTTGTGTTAGTTTTTCCTCGTATTTGGAACGGACGATGCGAGGAACTGACAAGATTTCCTCCTATGTGCCGCGGCCACCTTTTGCATTTTCAGTTTTGCGCTCATGTAGCGTAAACGAATAAACATTTTTGTCCTTATATAGAATTTTATCACTTCCACTAGTACCTCTGAATATTTTTCAATTATTTTGGCAAAAATTGTTTTAACAATGTTCTTTTCTTTCGATATAGAATGACAACAATTCAAATTCATAAAAATTAGTTCAAATTGCGACATTTTATTTAACCAGTCATCGGATGGTACAATAAGGCTTCCTCGAGATAGTGGTCCTATCCATCCTTCAGATTTTGATGTAGAAGCAGGCAGACAGTGTAAGTGTTCCCATGGTAGCATCGAATTTTCTTCCGCGGTGAGCGATGTAACCAGCAAGATGACGAAAGCTTTCGATTGAGCAGTCAGGCCCTTCTGTAAATGAAAACTGATCGTAAACAGTTTCGAATCAAATATTAAAGTCCTGAAGATCATAATTACCTTCAATCAGAGACACTGGTTCAGAAATGTCAGGTAATATCTGAGAGAGAAAAATTCTCTAAACAATCTTGATTCTGGCGAGCTGTCAAAATGTATTTTACTTTTAAACTCTGAATTTCGAAATACAGACCAAAAACGGATTGAATGGTTTTCACAGATCCTTTCTGGAAAGGAAGTAGCTGTTTTGCTCTACCAACTTGCATTTTTTCACAGCATTCATACATCTGTCTCAAAATTCTTTCTTGAATATCATTGTGAACACCACATCCACAAGCTAATGACTTGTTGTCAATCTGTACTCTGCTGCTCATAATGTTAAATAAGTCGTTGACAAGCTGGAAAAAAATTAGCAACGTATTCTTCTTCCGGCATGAAATAGCGTATTGCTTGTGCTGTGGTGTTAGAAAACAATTGCAATGCCAAACATCCCCTCTGGCTCTCCCTTCCTTTAAATGGCAAGTGCAACTGCGTAAGCTTGGGGCACACTTTCATTTTACCATAATCTAAATGAATTAATTTTTAAACCATCTTTTGCCACAAAATGTTGCGAACAAACAGTTGCTATTATTGTACTGAAATCGTCCTTACGTTAACATTTTTGTAAGCTGTAGGTCCTTTGGAAAGGGATGACAAGTGATACCTGTACCTTTTGTTTTTTTTGTTGTAAGTTGTACAGCCAGCGACAGCACCATACAGCCGTGTTCATAGAATTTACAGCAAGTTATAACGAAAATCACGATCAGACTACAGCACGCGCCCATATACTTAAATGTTCCGGCAACACAAAGTGCTCCTATGGTGACGTCATGCGCAGAGCAAGAAATTTGAGCTAGGTATGCGCATGCCAAACGCCCCCCCCCTTCCCCCCGGTTGTTATCATAGTTTAGATTTTCATACTCATGTCCGAAAGTTTCTTTGGATTGTATATTTTACCGCAGTATAAATATGAATTTAAAGTTACGTGAAGCATTATCGCTAACGGTCTAATAAATGCGTACAGGGAATCAATTGTCCCTTTGGTCAGAAATTTGGAACAAACCTTCCTGAGGACATGAGCACATCAAAGCAAAAAAGAAATGTACCTTAGACATAAGGCAACACGAAAGTTACCATAAGGGAAAGTGTGGGAAATAATGTCGGTGGAATTTCTAAACACGTTTTTCCCACCAACAATATCAAACGTAAAATCGCTGGCAATTTTTCATAATACCATATAAATACATTCCTATGTTGTAGGTAATAATATGTATGTTTTGCTTAATAAATGCTGTGCAGTTATCTAAACTTCGAGATATTTTAATTTATTGTATCTCAGAACTGAAGTGGTTAAGTTGGAATGCACCCTGGACCATAAAATACCATTTCGTCAGAGCTACGAGGAAATACGGGCTGGACATGCACAATGGGTGTTTTGTTTTATTGCTAACGTTTGTGGTTAGGATGGAATGCGTCCTGGAACAGATCAAAAACGTCGCCAAAGTCATAAGGAAGTATACCTATACAGTAACTGATTTTTGACTTCCGATATCTAGAGAACTAAGCGATATATATATAGAAAAGAAAGGAAAAAAAAACACTCAACACTCACCAAAGTTGAAGGAAGAGAGGCAGCAGCAACACAAAACAACGCAAAAACAAAGAAAACACAATATTTCAGGTGAAAAGCCCTTTTTCAAGTTAACAGAGGTAGGTGGCTGCCCTCCTCCCTGGGTGTTTTTTTCCCTTTCTTTTCCATGTAAATGTTGCCTCGCGGCATATTTTACCTATATATATATATTCTTTACGTTAGAATTGTCTCGTCGAGCTAGGCAAAGTTTCGCTCTGAAATTTCCGCACCACGATTATCGCACAACTGCCATGAGGCACACAGAATATTAAGCACAAAGTTGCTTACCGCAAATTAAATAGGCCCTATCACTATTCAGTTACGCTGATTGCAGAATTAATCTATTAGGTAGTTGGTTGATTAACGTATTCCGTTTATTTGAATTCACCACATTTCATAAAACCAATTAAACAACTAAATAAAGACAAAAAACAATATACTTGTAAACACAATTCAAAGTTTAGTAGAGTTATCTTAGATCAGATCTCTACAAGAACAAATATGTTTAGAGTCAATTAAATATTATTTATGCTTATTACATTTGATTCAGGTATTCCATTTATTTATTGCATTCCAGAAAACTGGAAAACTAAACCAAGTCACATTATCGAAGAGAATGGAAAAGGTAGTAGTGTGATCTTTTGCCGGTGTTTCTTGAGTGCTCATCTCAAACAGAGAGTGATCTGTGGCCATATGTGTTCATTCTGGAAATAACTTCAATTTACTGCTCCATTCCTTGTTACATATTAGCTGTTTCAGCAATTTAAACCGCACCATCAGTTTCAAAAATTTGAAAACAGCATCCAAATTGCTGCGGTAGTTATGGCACACGCAGCTTGCTTACAGATTTATAGTAGTAAAGATGAAGGCGTATGATATTTCTGAGGATGAGCTAGCCAGCGATGGCTTGGGTGCAACTTATCACTTTTCTGCGTTTTAATTATTGCTTTACGCCTCGTCGAACGTCGAGGTCTTTAGAGGCGGAAGAGGATAGGAGACGAGGAACCAGAAGGAACCATTATGGCTCTCACATGGAGTGATATCGCGTAATAATGATAAACCGAAACCTGGCTGATCGGGCAGGTATTCGAACCCGCGTCCTCCCGAATGTCATGACCGAGCGTTGTCGCTCACCCCCCCCCCCTCCCCCCCATCCGCCTCCCACGCTGAATCCATCTGTTGAGTCCATCTGCCACTGTGTTTCTCTATTATTTATGTGGAAAAACAGAAGCTTCAGCACGTTCTGAGAGTTGTTGCCTTAATGTGGAACCATTTGGCGATGTACCGGGACTGTAATAACAGAGATTAATTACTAATATCCCAAAATTGTAACGAGTTGTGCAAAATGCGGGAGAGTATATGTTACCTGCTACATGGTTTTATTTGTTCGTCACTAACTACACAAGCACACCTACACTTACTTTTGTGTCTGTTGACTCAATACCTGATCATGTTCTACAACACGACGTCGCCAGAAATGAGATAAGTATGATATCCTAGTTGCAGAAAATATTGTAATTGAAATTGCCTGTATTCGTAATGTGAGCTTACATGACTGGACCAATGTGTAAATCTTGTGATAACGATTATTAAACATTGATGTAGCAAGTATATGTTGTGCGTTATATGGAGTCCTGAGATCGTATTATCTGTTAGTGTTATTGTGTGATCTCTGGTGGATTAAAGATACTCTTTGAAAGGAGAGACAGAGGACTGTTGTTGATAATAATGTCGTTATACTGAGATTGGAAGTGAAAATTAGAAATAAATATTGATTTTAAGAGATAAGCATTCAACATTTTGTGAATGGTTACTGTAATCACGTGTAACTGCCGTTGCGATTCATACTAAAATTATTTCTTCCTAATCTTGTTTAATCATGGGTTTCATGTTGCTATTTAATTATGAGCAATATCACAAATGTTTTTGAAATCTTTAGTTTTAACTTTTAGTTTGTATACTGTTCTGGTGCTACCCAGGTTTACACGTGCTCATTGATTCTTCTCGTCTACAATTATCCCTGTTCTCAAATTTTTCCGTCTCGTACGCTTCGCTAACCTTCAGGTTTGTAGCTCGTGGTAAGGCAGTTGAATGACGGGTTCCACCAATACCCTCGCTTTATAAACCGAAATATGCTATCCCTTCGTGTCGTATTCACTGTCACCGCTGCTTATGTATAATTTGGAAAACCGTTTGTTTCGCAGCAGCGTGTTGCGTATTATAAGAAACAACCGCACAAGTAGTGTTCACAAAAGTTTCCGACTTTCTGTAATCTGAAAACCTTTATGCAGTACATTTTTAATTGAGATTTGCGTGACATATGACAGGCAGCATATACCACAACACAAAGTTTGTCCCCTTACTACACAAGTCGGGTGTCGTGTTTTATATTCGTTTTAAGGTCCACGGACGACGTTATAACCTGGTATACCGAGTATAACACTCCGCATACAGTTTACGACAAAACCATAAAGCAGTTCCATTCTCATACGGCAGTGTTATTGATTTAACTGAGCTCGGATAAAGAGGAAAAAGTACTGCTCCGCTTGTCTTTTGTTTCTCGAATTTGAACGTAACTGAGACTTTATGGAACAATAATACAGAACTGAAGTCTTTGTTTTATGGCAGACAGACGCATTTCGGTTGCATAACACACAGCCAACAGTCACTCAGACTCTTGAAACAAACGCGATACAGGTTTTTAATCTGCTGTGCGTCTTCATTAAACAGTGATTGTAAGCACTCGTACCTGTCCTCAAGTTCTCTGTATTTCTGATCGCTCAGAAACTGTGCTGCTACCGACAACTGAACAGAAATCTCCCTTTTACTGACTAACTTTAAAATATCCATTGTTGATACGTTTAAAATGTTGAACACGTCTATTAAATAAATAAACGTGTTAATAATGTTTTATTTTTTATAAAAGAAATGCGTGTTTTGCTACCTAGAAACACGTGAAAATAGTTGTTGTAGACTTTGATTCAGATTAAAAAACCGTTAAGTATCACAAAAAATAATTATTTTATTCAAGAAAAGTTTTAATCATCTCCATTTGACGAGCAAACCATGAATTTGTCTTAACTAATTCTTGTCACACGTATCATTACTATTCTTGTCGGTTAGGGGAAAGATTTTCCCTATGGTATGATCAGTTTCTGCCTCGTCTTAATACAATCGTTCATCTCTCCGCGTTCGTTGGTAATCTTTGTATCTTAACATACGCAGTACAAGCCCCGTTTTCAATTATGCACTCAATCAATCACTTACTTCTTCTACAATTAATTCATCCCTTCGACTGATCCGTCCGCTAACGAAATAACCAAGTCCGCATGATGTAAGATGCGACCTCTCATCCTGTGTCTTCTTTCTGCTAGATTCTCAAAACAGTCATTTCATCAAACATCATTTCTAAAATCAGTTCATATATTACTTACTTTACTTTTTTCTGATTTTCTAAAAGTTTACGTTTCACCTCCATAAAGCACTACTTCGAATACATGCAGAGATAGAAATTTGTTGTTTACTCCTAATCTACATGTTACACCAAAATGTTCTTCTTGATTTGGGGCGGGGGGGGGGGGGGATGTTTTGCTTATCCTACCATTTGTCTTGGATATCTATTTTCCGTCATCGCTTTCCACACGTCAGAACAAGTGTACTTCACTCTTTCCATTACTCTCTCCTGAATTAACCTTGTTTCTTTACATTCCTTATTCTATTATTGTTTTATCCACCGATCTGCCCAAAACTCTATACCTTGTCCGTCACGGTCCAAGCATTCGACCAGCATATCATTGGAAAGTTAGGGACAGCATAGTTAGAGATACCTAATTACCGCTTAAACCTTCAGGCAGTTTCCTGAGGCTCTAAACTGGTTTCCTTTCCTTTAGGTGTCGTTAGCTTCTCGACTGTTTTGATGCAATACACCATATCGTCCTATCTTGAGGTAACCTCTTCTTCTTCACATGCTCCTTACAACCTATATCTTTAGTTATCTGCTTCATATATTCTAATGATTGTCTACCTCAACAGTTCTTTATTTCTACTGTTCCCTCCACTAACAAATTAATCATGTCTTAAAATGTGACACTATTCTATCTCTTCTTTCTGTTATAATCCTTCTTAAGCTTCTTTTCTCACACAGTTGCCTGAGTGAAATATAATGCTTTGAGACTGGGTCCGTAAAGTAAGAAGGGTTGATGTCTTCCGTTTGTAACATTCTGGTGGATGAGTAGTTGAGTGAAGTTTGTGTGAAGGGGGCGATGTTGGGAGCAGGGGAAAGGTATTAGCTCCGCATAACACGTCTGTCTCCTGTCAGGTAGGCAGCCACGCGTGGCCAGCACCTGTCTGCTGGACTCCTAGCAGGTGGTTCTGTTGCTGGCTCGGGGAAACCAATACCTTCCACGTCACTGGCTGTTGTTAGGTGCCATCTGCCTTGTAGCTCAACGGTAACGGTTAATTATTTACTGACTGTTAAGAAGTATATAAATAAAGGCGCATTCAAATAAATACACTGTTCAAAATATATGATACACAGGATTAAGGTTTCGTTGATTACCACCATTTTATACAGTCTATCTTGAAAAAGTCGGTTAACTTGCTTATTGAAATTCTTACACTTATTAATTTTTATTTCATTTCAATGCTTAAAATTTTATTTTTATTGCACGGGATCGAGAAATGAAAGATCTCTAAGCAACATTTTTTTTGTGGCTTTAAGGGGCGTCGACAGCGGGGTAATTAGCGCCCTAACCAACAAGCTTCATTAAAATACATTTTAAAAGGTGATATGTCGAACAAACAAAGAAATGATTATACACACATACGAGTATCTCGCCATCACTTCCAGAATTATTTACATTAAATTTAAAATTACAGATTTTCATTCATATTGTAGTATAAAATCATTTTCTCCTCGAAATCGTATGAAATCAAATATGATTTCCCCGGCTAGATAATCACTCAACACCAAAACACCGATTGTATATGAATTGTTATGTAGAGCAACGAAATTATCTTTAAGGGCGTGTTATGGTTTCCGTATCGCTCGAGAAAGTCACTGTTCGTGATAATTCTTTGAACAGTAGAATGGTGTGATTTATCGTTTCTTGTCGAATGCAGTCAGGTACTAGACTCGTGATTCTTATCCCATCCTCTTCGTGTCCCTTCGCCAAAACAGGTGGGCAAAGGGATACGGTAAATGCATGTACCGTTATTAAGCACAGGTAGAACCAAGCTTAACCCATCAGCTGCTCGTTAGTTTGATTCATGCTGCACGTAAGCAACAGAAAAAGCATTTGTCATTACTTCAGGGCTGACAGTAGAAAATACGTCCAGCCAGTTTCGTGCTCCAGAACAGAATGATCATAAAATGGCCGAAACTTAGTTTCACACCGCTTCGTTCTCGCTAAATTCTCCAACATTACAATAACCAATCCTTTTCAAACACCGGGCCCTTGGGTGCATTTCATTGGCTCAGCGGGCTTCGATGTAGGAGACTATTTTCTGAGCTTGTCTTAGCAAGTTCTTACCTGCAACAAAGGTTTCCTGGCGCCGCAAAGTCGTAATAGCAGCATCGGCTCAACGGACATATTCAAATGAACCACCCGTTCGACACTTAGAGAAAATCCCCACCACAATTCCTCGCAGCTCACGCTGATAACCAATACATTCTCAATAAACACAAATTGACCCTATTACTGGTTCCAATAGTCAAAACGTAATTTAGACCATAACAATCAAATCGCATGTTCTTAAAAAAATACAGATGAATATGAATACACCGACACAATAATAAGTATTCTAAAAATAATTTTAGCTACCCACAAACACAAGAGTTTCTTTGCACTATGACACAGAATTTTTTTATGTATGACGGAACGCAGTGTTGTGACTATTATTTTAAATGAGGGAATGGTGATAAAAGAAAAAGAATGTGAAATTATCTGTTATAAATGGATGTTGCAAATTATGTAAATAATTGGATAACAAGCGATAGGCGTAAATTTGCTTCATAAGCTCTCTTAAACTCAACGCATTAAAAACATTATTTTACGCAGTCAGAGATGAATTGAAAAGCACAGAGCGATGGCTTCACTACCTGATCTCATCCGCGATATTATTATTTCGAATCAGAAACATACAGTTACACAATTACAATCATCAAATTATACTGGACTAGTAACATACACAGGGAACACGTGTAGCAGTCAACAGAATCAATGACGCGTTCCAGACTGGATTTAAGCGTAATTACTGCTACACAAGCTTGCCAGAGCTTCGGATATAAATTAAGAAGAAAATTAACGATTCACGCCGGCAGTAACTGAAAATTAAATCGCCAGGTACTCTCTCTGAATGCGAGTCTTAGTTCGTCTGAAAAGGGCGGCAAGCTATTCAGCGGCATCAGACGAAATAATCAAGCTGTTCTCTCGGCTCAAAGCGGAGAGGCCGGCTTCATTAAAATTTTACTACAGCGGAGGACAAGCTGAGTGCGAAACGAGGGATAAGCAAAGAATATCAGGGTACGTGTGCCGGCGCCTTAGGCCCCCTTAAAATGTAACTTCGTCAGGTCGCAAGGTGGTTTTAAACTTTCACCACAGTATGTGACTGAATTCCTTATACTTTTCACTGACGGGTTGATTCGTGACAACTCAAACCCCTCCATCCAATTTATTATTATTCATTTTAGATTATTTTTACTTGATTAATTACAGGGTGCGGCAGCATAACTTCCTTTTTTCAAAACTTAATAAAACCCATTCTATGAATCAGAAAATTTTTATTTGTTTTTTTTTTTATGTAGGCACATACATAAAGTTTGGTTTTACTTAGTTTTGAAGATCAAATCAGGTATGTGATGTCCCCCATTCTGCACACACCGAGTAAACCGATTTCTTCTGTTTCTCATGACTCCCGCCAGCATAGCAGGCGTTATGTTCGCAATTTCTTCCTGAATGCTGGTCTTCAAATCTTGTAGGGTCCTTGAAATGTTCACATATACGCGAGATTTAAAAAAAAAAAAAAAAAAAAAAAAAAAAAAAAAAAAAAAAAAAAAAAAAAAAAAAACATAGAAAAAATCACAAGGGGTCAAATTGGGAGAGCGGGCCGGCCACTCCAAATCGCCCCTGATTGAGATGACGCGCTTTGGGAAGTGTTCCCTCCAAACAGCCATCGATGTTCTTGAAGTGTGTGCCGTTGCAACGTCTTGTTGGAGCCAAGTGTCCCCTAACTCCAACTCATCTATTCGTGGGAAAAAAAATCCTGTAACATGTTTATCGGTCCGAATTCACTGTCACTGTGACTTCATTTTCCTCAAAGACCAAGGGACCAATAATTCCACCTGAGGAAATTGCACACCACACTGTGACCGTAGGTGAATGCAGAGGCCTTTGATGCAATTGTCGAGGATTGATGTCAGCCCAGTAGCGGATGTTTTGTTTGTTGACGGATCCACACAAATGAAAATGGGTTTCATCACTTAAAAATAAATCTCCTCACAGAACGATCGGAAATTCCAAGGGCAGACGCATGTTTGCGCGCAGAACGTCGTGGTGATCTCAACATTGAAGCTCTCACTGTCTCAATGTTCTCAGGTGATCTGATGGGCCGAGAGCCTCCAGATCTTCGACTTGTCGCACTTGCAGGTTGTCTGAACGTAGTGACCCACGTAATAATTGATTTCCGGTCCTGGACAGGGGACAACGGGGCTAAATTAAAGTGATTCCGAAAAGCGCGCTGGATTGCGATCACAGAATATCCGCTCGAAAAGTAGGCCTCAACGGCAAACGCACGCTCCTCATGGCAGCTGAACTGTGTCGGGACAAAACTTTATAGTCACGCCTCTCGAATGAGACGACTAGCGCTGCGCTACGATATCAACCGACTGAATGGCACGCATTTTAAAATAGGAAGTTATGCTGCCGCACCCTGTATAAGTGTTATTAAATAATTGTATTAATATTTGTAAAGCTATATGTGTATGAAAGGGTAGCCGTAGTTTGTAGAGTTTGTAAGAATCTTTGGGTAAGAGTCTTTGGGTAGCGTAAGTTTACTATCATAGCCTAGCATTGTATGAATCTTTGGGTAAGAGTCTTTGGGTAGCGTAAGTTTATTATCTTAGCTTTCTAGAATTGTAAGAATCTTTGGCTCTGGCCAGCAACAGCTGGGCGGGTACAGTACATGGTTGGCACCCTGTCTGTAATTAACTTACGGCGCGAGTTTGATTTCCACTGTAAAGGAGCTCTAATATGAATCACAAGGAGCTTGTTGAAATACAGCACGCGTGTTTAGAGGTTGATTTCAAGTAACTGTGCTAAATAAATAAAGAGATATTTCTGAACTGTGATTATCATTTCCAAAATTAACAACAATTTCTACCATTTTTGGCATTTATAAACCATTAACTACATTTTAATTAAACAAAATCGAGAGGCAGCTAGCATGTGTTCGAGATGGGATTGGACCTTTCTTGCCCATAGCGCGCTGTTACCGCTATGGGGGGGACAAGCTATTAAACTACGTGTGTCGTCGAGAACTGTCTGGTGGTTATTCCACGTAATTAATCCACATTAGTTGAGTGGAGAGCTAAGTTTCTTGATTGACAACACCGTCGATTAGCGTTTTACTTGTACTTTATTCCGTCGAAACGCTCAGAAAAATATACAGGAATAAGACATCAGGTTTCTTCCAAAGATTTAAAGGCCATTAAAAGACAAATGACATGGTGTCTTGTTGGCACCGTTCCCAGTGAGCTTGTACGCTTGCGTTCCGGAGCTTAAGCAGGCGGTACAGAATTTTCTATAAAACATCACAAGCGCCGGCCGACGCTTCTGGAGCGCTGATAATCACATCTACAATAGAAATAGTACAAATACAATTAGAACTTATACAAAACTGCTTATAATCGTGAAGAAAAGTTTTTAAATGATATTAGAAAATATTTAGAGGCATTTGAACTTAAAATTGACAAAATTAAACAGTACAAAACATTAAAATCTCATTCAATACGTTAGCGCTTAGACTACATTTTTCACTATAGTCTCCTAGTCAATATTTTTGACGGTGCACTGCTTTTTATCCCAGCACATCAGCAGAAAAATGCTAATTTTGGCACTGCTACTGTCTTATAAAACTTTGTTACAGCTTTTTCCCTTGTCTTTTTAGGAATTCGAAACTTCTTTTATGTCTTGTATGGTCTCACAAATTATGGTTCTTTCAATTTATCAATTTTTTACTGTAAACACGAAAATAAAACTAAATTTTGAAAAATCTATGTGGGTTATGTGAGGATTGAAGAAAATTTATTTATAATAGCTAGCAATCCACTGACTCTGAAATTATCAAACGTTATGAAAGTAAGAACTGTTTCTTTGTCTTTCTTCATCATAAGCGCATGATACAACAATAATAAACAATGAAATAATAATTATTTAAAATCTGTTATTTGCTTCAGATGTTCTCTTCCACAATCTTTGATAAAAATCATTCCTTTTCTGTAAAGACCATTACACGTGCTTAAGTAGTACAAATTTTACATTTTAATTTTTTTTTTTTGGCATACTGTAATTTAGTTGTTCCTCTGACTCGGCACGGAGAGTTTGATCGTCAGAATATTAGACTGAATTAAAGAAAATTTTTCCGTTACTTCAATAACATATGATACCTATCAATTCTATTCGGAAAGCATTTCATTCTGGTTCACATTAAAGAATAGAAACGAAAGATTGCCTGATTCTTTGATCTGCATCTATGTGTTTACTTGAAAATAAGGTAAAAGTAAACTTTAAGCTACTCCCTATTTTGAGGTCTCGCAATTCCGTTGGGAGTGAAAATCATGGAGATATAGATCTGTATTCATTTTCTATGTCTGCACGCATTCCTGGAATGACTTTACCTCAAAAACTAATATTATTTGATGAAAAAATAAAAAAATAGTCAACTACGCGCTAAAGAGGGAATGCTTACCTTCATCTGTGAGCTTATCTTTCAGTTTGTATTGTCTGCGGCGTGACTAGTTTTAGGCAAAGACTACGGTAACAGCGAATAAAATTACCAGAAGTACAGAGTGGTACGGTTCACTGACCATGTAAATGTCAAGGTGAAAGCCGGGATGCTTCCTTCAAAAGGCCATGGCCGAACTCCTTCGTATTCCTTGTTCCCAGTCCCATCCCGCCTCTAATCACCTAGACATCGATGACGCGTAAAGCTATAAGTAAAAAAAAGGTCAAGATTCATATCTATGTAATGATCCCTTACTCTTCCCATGTAACAACGCTGTAAGTAATCTCTCTAAGTGACGCAATACAGGTTTCTTCACTAGGATCTTAAAATAAAAGGTGCTATGCACGGTAAATGCATCGGGGTTGTAATAGTTGACAGAACTGGCGATGAAACGTATATGCCCTATAACATTTGGGTGATTTGCAAGGGACGTATTTCCAGAGAGATACTACAACATTGAATTTACAAAAGGTGTCTCCCTACAAAACTAGTTCCAATTGGTCAAAAACGAGTAAACAAAAATTGGGTTACAGTTGGTATTAAAACATCTTGCAGACATAAAAGGGAATTGTATGTAAAAGTTAGGAATACTGATAATATGCTTCTCAGACAACATTACAAAACTTACTGTAGAATTTTAACCAAAGTAATAAAAGAAGCTAAATGTTCGGCCATAAACGATGAGATTAGTAGTTCAGATAATAAGATAAAAAGTGTTTGGAACATTATTAAAAGAGAAACAACTGTATCATCCCTTGAACATAAACCTATATCTATAAGCATTAATGATAAGCTTGTAACTGACCCCTCTTATGTAGGAAATGCTTTCAATAACTACTTCTTAACAGTTGCTGAAAAAATAAAAGGAAAATATATTGGGAATATGGATGCTTTAGCAATACTTAAATCCTTGTCACCAAAAACAGCACCTATGTCTATATTTCCCACCAGTCAAAATGAAATTGAAAAAATTATTAAATCCCTCAAAAATAAAAAGTCATTTGGTTATGATGAGGTTTCAACCCATGTAGTGAAACAATGTAACACCAGCATTAGTAGAGTTATTAGTCATATTTGTAATAGTTCTTTTGAAGAAGGTATCTTCCCTGACTCACTCAAGAAGTCAATAATCAAACCGCTTTATAAAAAGGGGGATACCTCAAAAATTGAGAATTACAGACCCATTTCACTTCTACCAGCATTTTCAAAAATCTTTGAAAAAGCAATGTACAGAAGGGTGTATGCACATTTACAAAAAAATGACCTACTCAGTAAAGTACAGTTTGGTTTTAGACAAGGCGTTTCAACAGATTCAGCAATTTTTGCTTTTGTAAACAACATACTGGAATCAATGCATAAAAAATTAAATTCCCTAGGTATATTCTGTGATCTTGCTAAGGCTTTTGACTGTGTTGATCATGAAATTCTACTAGGTAAATTAGACCACTATGGAGTTAGTGGTAAGCCAGGACATTGGTTTAAATCATACCTGGAAAATAGAAAGCAATGTGTATCACTGAAAGATGTTAATACAGGAGATGTTATAAACTCAGAATGGGGTATAGTTAAATGTGGTGTGCCTCAGGGTTCAATTCTTGGTCCTCTGCTGTTCTTAATCTATATAAATGATCTCCCACATATACTAGGTGATAATGAACACATGGTGCTCTTTGCAGATGATACTAGCATATCCTTGAAAGACCCATCAGCACAAAACCTCTAAAACACAGCAAATGAAGTTATAAAGAAAATTAACAGGTGGTTTAATGCCAACAAACTAATACTTAATGTAGAAAAGACACAGTTACTTCAGTTTGTTACAAAAAATAAAACAAAGGACAGCTATAATGTATTATCAGAAGGAAAAGCAATCGATGAAAGCAGTTTCACAAAATTCCTGGGTGTATATATAGATAACAAATTGAACTGGAAACAGCATATTCAACAACTTCTTAAAAAACTGAATTCTGCAACATTTTCACTGAGGGTAATATCTAGAATAGCTAATATAGAAACCAGAAAGTTAGTATATTTTGCATATTTTCATTCCCTGCTCACTTATGGCATCTCATTCTGGGGAAACTCGTCACAAGCACAGAGGGTATTTAAATTGCAAAAGCGTGCTATAAGAACTATTTGTGGAGCAAACCCACAGACATCGTGCAGAAATCTATTTAAAAACCTGGGTGTTCTAACAATGCCAGCACAGTATGTATACTCTGTATTATCATTTGTAGTAGAAAATCCTGAACACTTCAATCTTAATGCTGACATACATAGCCATAATACTAGGAATAAATATAATATTCACAAGGATTACAAATCACTGTCAATTGTTCAGAAAGGGCTAACATTTACTGGAGCTTCCTTATTCAATGTATTACCAACAGAAATTAAATGTTATCTACAAAAACCCAACTACTTTAAGTCCAAACTGAAAGAGTTTCTGCTTCAGAATCCATTTTACTCTGTAAAAGAATTTTCTTCTTGGAATCTGGTAACTAAGAATGACTGATAAAATTGTATATATGGTGTATGGAAGGGGAAGGTGACAAAATTATCCACAATTACTAAAATGATATATGGTTTTTCTTTCTGTTGAAACTTGACAAATGAACTAATTACACTGTTTACAAAATTTCACTTATATATAGTAACTAACATGGGATAGCATGCACTCAAAAACTGCTGTGAAAAATTATCATATTAACAGGTTTTTAAGTAATTGACTGCTTATGAGTTGTTGGTAATATAATTGATATTGCTAATAGGTGTGTGTACTGTTCCACATAAATAGCAACTAACATAATATAATATGTAGTCACAAATTACAGTGAAACCTTTCATGGTAACTGGTTGGTAAGAAAATAACTGTTTATTAGATGCTGGTAACAAGTGTATACACTGTTCCACATAATAAGTATTAATTAACTCGGGATTGTATTTGTAGATTACAGGAGATATTGGTTATACTAATGGGTTGTTGCTAACTTGTTGTCAATATATAATAATATTATCAATTATATAGTAATATTGACATTACTAATAAGTGTATGTACTGTTCCACATCCCCGAGATTATTCTCACATGGGATCAAAGTGAACATATGTATCTATCTATCTATCTATTGTAAGGTGACCAGTGGAACTTTCTCAAAAGAAGCTTACATGTTTACTCGCTCAGACATCGTTGATGGTGAACACCTGTTGCCAGGCTGCTCGCAACCCGCTTCCTTCGAATGTACGCTTGGTTGCGGTACCCCATGTTCCAAGCACTGGTTTGTCGATCGTTACTTCTAGTGGATATCGCATTCGGTGGGTCACTGGTTCGTACCACCTTAAGGAATCAGAAATCATGAATTCAACAAGGTATACAATTGTGTTCAAGTTTAAATAAGTCATAACGAAAATCATTCTTTCTAGTTCAACCAAGCCAGTGATTAATTAAAAAGGGAATTTTATCTTTCGGATTCATATAAAGTCAGGACACAAATACGAAATAGTTCGGTATAACTTTCTCCCTTTACTAAATATTCTTCAAGAATCAGGTTCCTTTGCTACGGAAGATTCCTAGCAGTTTAGACATTTATCATCCGTGGGTATAGCCTTAACAAACATTAATTTCTGTTATGGTCAGCCATGTTGCTCCAGAGCTTCGAGGGCGACAGATTTTGTAAGGTCAAGAATAAGGTGAAATACAGATTTTTAAAGCTACACGAATTTACTACGGAACCGCCACCAAGAATCTTTTTGAAGAAGTAGTTATAATTACGGGAACACTTCAGTCCTCCTTCCAAAATATCTCCGGCTTAATCTTGAGTCACGCAAGTGTGATGAGTCGGAGTAAAGTATTATGACGTCTCCTTCACCTCAAAAAATGAGCTTTGCGTCAACAAGAAATATCTGCTTCCATATATATATATATTACAAATTAAGTTGCCAACAGTGCGCTTTCGATAGAATTACGATATCTACGATTGTTACTGCCACCGCAAGAACATCTTTGGAAAAATAGTTCATACTTACTTCATATCGATCATACGCAATAAACCGAATATAATACGCACATTTACTTACATAACAGACTGATCTTCAGAAGATGTAGTTTATTGGTGTCCGGCTAAAATCTTAATATATCATAACGTATTCGAGTATAAAGTATCTTCCTTGCAGCTTAATTTTACATCTTTTGCATGCTATTATTGTGTGGATTTAGACATATCCTTTTAATTTGGTATAAAATTACCAAATAATTAAATTAAAATTCTGTAATATCTCGTACCGTCCCCTGGGTTCAAAAAATGTAAATACATGTTTATCCAACATCTTTAGTTCTATCATCCGAAATTCAAGCCGTGTGGTACAAAGTTGTCAATAATACTGTACCTACAAATGTGAGATTATTTCGAATCCATATAAAATCTACACATAGATGTGATACATGTGGGAATACTGACACACTAATTCATCGTTTTACTTTTGGAAAGGCTGCACATATCTGGAATTGGACGAAGCATGCAACGGCAACTCTATTAGGAACTTCTCCAGATGAGGTTACATGCGAGATTCTAATACGACCACCCATCAAGACCATGCCACCGGAAAAACATAACTCACTGGTTTGGGTATTAGGACAAACAGTGTGCAATATTCTAATAAAAAAACATAAGGATCTAGAAGATTATTTATCCACACTTAAAATAACACTATGGAATTTAAAAAATTCAACGAAGTACAAACGCCACTTCGGAGCATATCTGGATGGACTTCTCCGTGACCAATCTTGATAACGCATATATTCAGCCTTTTCATTTGACCAGATAACTCATATTGATGTTTCTGTAACGTATAGTGTATTATGAAACTTTAATCTTGTAATGTAGAAATGTTGTAATATTGTAAGGTTTCAATAAACCTATATTTTTTTAAAAGTGAGATATTCAATCAAAGTGGAACATTTAAAACATTTTCAATTCTCTTGCGTCTTAATAGCTTCTGGGATATATCTTGTTGTAGTTTTTGAATCTCTATAAATCACAATGACTTAGATGTAACATGTATTTACAATCTGGTATATAGTTTATCAGGTATTTGAACAATGTGTATTACCGGTCCTCACATATGCCTGGACCCTAAATAGTCACACGAAGCAAAAACCGAGAACTGCTCAGCGAAGTATGGAAAGAGCAATGCTAGGGTTTACAAGAAGAAAAAAGGACCATGCACATTCGTTCAGTAACTAAAGTGACAGACATATTAAAAAAAGTCATGACTCAAAAATGGCAATGGGCCGGTCATGTTGCTCGCAATAGAGATGAAAGATGGACTACGGTAGTGCTGGACTGGATACCGAGAAACCTGAAAAGAGCAAGAGGAAGACCCCCGGATCGCTGGGATAAGGATATACGCCGAGTTACAGGCGTGAATTTGAAGAGGGTTGCCAAGATCGATCAGCCTGGAAAGAACTATGTAGAATTAAATTCTAATATATAGCTCATTAGACTTAAAGAGGCTACATCCTGAAATAAGGATTGATATAGCAGCAATAATAATATAGTTTATAGTCGTTTTGTTTTATGTTAAATGTGGGAAAATTATTTCCTTTACATTTCACAAAATATAATGAAAGCTCACATTTCAAGTCTTTTTTTTCTGCAACGAGAATAGTATCAAACATGTTTACAAAATGGCCAAATGATTAATGCTCTGCATCAAACGTTATCATTGAATAATGTCTGTGTAAGACTAGCTTGAAGGAGCGCTGAGAGTACATTGCGTGCTTTTCCTCTATGCAGTTTACCGTATACCTTATAATTAGGTTTGAAAACCTTGGCTTGAAGGTAAATTGAGTGTTAATTGTGCCGTTTGCTTCAAGTACCTTGTCGTTCTCCCGACATATACTATCACCCACGAGTTAACAAACAAGGACTTCAGTAATTAGGAATAAACCCAGACTGGTGCAGACTTTTGTGTCATCAAGTTAGTCTTGCTTACTATTCTTTTTTGTTTGCGGTCAGACAGAGAGAAAGCTTAAGAAAAGAAATTTCTTTCTATTAAGACCTTTGCAGCAAAGAATGAACAATGAGGTACGGTATATGAAGACCTCATTAAAGAATCACTTTGTAGTTTCTGGTTTCTAAGAAAAGTTTCTTACAAAAGTTGAATTATACGACTTCTTAGAGCACCTAAGTTCAGCATCAACGGCGTTGTCATTAGGGCCCTCTTATACATAAATCTAAAATGTATCATGAATGGGAAGCAACTGTTGTCTAGTATCCTTCGTAACCGAACGTTAATTTTTGTGAAGCACTGAGATTTTGTTCTATTTAATCTTCTCACGGGTTCACTGGATATGGACATAGATGATCCTCGCATGAGAGATGAAATCATCTACACAAACAAACACATTTCAGACCTTCAGTTTACATAATCGAAGACATGTTGTGTACAGTCGTCGCAAAATAGAAATAATTTAATTTTTAATATTAACAGTGTGTTTTTACTGAGTGTGCGTTTGCTTGCAATTCCTATAACAACTCTACAATGACCAAAAACATTGATGCAAAGGCTCAGAGGAGGGGAACAGACTTTCGTTGATGAGTACAGTTTGATATAAAAGTTCAGTGATCACAGCAGGTTGGAAAAACATCTCTACGCTCAAGAGCGATAAAGTTCGGGCCTAGCATTCGGGATGCCTTGAGTTCAAATCCCGTTTGCCCCTCCAGATTTCAGTTTTCATGTTTTCCTGAAATCACCCCAGGCGAACGCTGAGATGGTCCATTCAACACACCATGGCTGAATTCCTTCTCGTTCCGTAATTCTTATCATATCCTGATTCTGATGACTTCAACGTCGACGGGACGTAAAGTCCAAATAAAAAAAATTATGTATGAAAGAATAGCATGAGAGTATCGATCCAATGTCAAGATGATGCTAAATTTCTTTTTTACTTAAATGGAGATGTGTACTTTGAATGTTTGAGTGAAGGTGAAACATTAAACTGTAATTCTATGAAGTCATTTAGCAAGGGTAGCGCGATGAAATGTACAAAAAGAGACCAGAGTTGTGGCGAGAAAACATTTATATGAGAAAAAAAACAAACAAACAACAACAACAACAACAGATGACTGCTCTCTTCCATCCTTCAAACTTCCCACGACTGAATTCCCAAAATTAAAATAAGTACTGACAGGACATTAAAAAAACCTTTAAAACAGGTATTGAAGTACATTTCAAACACATTTATGGCGACTGTTTTTCGAAACACAGCCCGGATAAGTGTGTGAATGGAGGAGAGGAGTACTTCGAACTTTGATGTTAACAACTATCCATTATATTTAAGTTAGACATCAAAATTTATAAATACAATGTTTGGTCCTTTTCTGTAGACTTCGTATTATTTCCGACAGCTTAAGTTGGGCCCGGAAGTTTTTATTAGTGCAAACTTTTTTTTTTTTTTGCTGTGTCAAATATGAATTTACATTCACTGTAATGTGTTCCTTAAAAACTTGGGCAGATATCCCGCCGATGGTGAAGCGGTGAGATAGATGGCAAGCCTGCGAACGTGCGCAGTGCAGGCTAATCGAGCATACCTGCAGAACGAACTGAAAGGCAAGGTAGCGCGCTGTTATGACCGTCCGCCAAAGGTCAAACATTAATGGGTGACTAATATGGAGGGAGAGCCGACTAACGCACACTGCACGCCTCGGATGAGCGCCAGACTCGATACTGTGACGGGCAAACGCCATTAGTAGAGAAATACTCCCGTGGCGTCGTCAAAGCAAATCAAAACTACACAAACAGTCAAGTCAGTTTCGTCAGGTTCTAGACGACATATCTACAGCGCGAAAATGTTATACAGAAATGCTAGGTCACAAGAACGGCGGAGGTTTTATTATAATTTGGTCGCTAGAGGTGTAAGAATAAATAGCGTTGTACGTTCAGGACTTTAATATAAATTTTATGGTGATTATGGCTCATTTAGCCCGACCCGTTGGCTTAGTTGGTAGCAGCAGGGTGATGGTGCTCGGCGCTGACACGGGGTTAGCTTCTTCAAGCCCTGGTGGTCGAAGAAATTTTCATCATCAGGACTTGGGATGGTGCACAATTCCCAATCGCCAGATTGCACACCAACGTTCTGCGTTAAATCCCACTCCTCCCCGAAGTGCGTATGCTGTGAGGGCGTTGAGCCGTTGGATGGGCACGTTAAGCCTGGCGGCTACCCCTGATGTCTTTCGGAAGATTAGGCTTGAATTGGACAGCACCGGGTTTTACATTCCTTCTTTCATCTCTCTCACAAATAACACTGAACACACACTCTCGTACGCACTTACAGCAACACTTGTAAACAATGTTACACTGGTAAAGGCAACGAGAAACCACTCTAGTTCATGTTCCTAGACGTTCCCATAGAAGCGTAAACATCCCTCAGGGTGGGGCAAAGAGTTGATGAATAATAACTGATTTAAGCAATAGCAGACATTAAAATTGTATAGACTGTGAATAAATATTAATAGGAACAGGTAATGGGAAAGCCTATCGCATTTATATTTTTTCATAATTTAGCTACACAAAATTTTAGAGTAGTTGTAAAAGCAGATTACTGAAAGATTCAGTTATCATCATGAAATTAACAAGCTATGCGGATGTGGTCCTCAAAATCAATTGTCTTCAGTTGCATTAAGCTGTAAATTACATCAAGTTTGCTATGACATCAGCCGGTGTATGGTAGTGTTATGGTGATTCAGTTACGTTCACCTAGCAAGCTACTGAAGTAAGGATCACTGGTGATGCTAATCTAATTGAAACCAAATATCTCGATCACTTCAGGATGGTAATTAACCCTTTACGACTCCTCCTCAAGTTACTATGGAAAATCATTTCGCAACTTGCTTTGTTTTCTAGAATGAGTTCAAACATCTGTCTACAGAGGGAAAACTTGCTTTCGAACGCAATTAATTTTTTGTTATCTTGACAGCTCAAGGCCAAGGTCAAAATCTAAGGACAAAGATCAAAGGAAAAGGTCAGATTAACAGAAAATCCACCTCCCTACGTACAAACCTCTGCTCCGACTCGATCACCTAAATTCAACAACCGTTAATGAATTAATAACTCTTAAGATTAGAATGTAGGGTGCTTTTATGAACGGTTTGTATTTAATTTCATAGTTTTGATTCAAACTTTTTCTTACTTTCGAAGTAATATGTATTACATAATTTCATCAGATATATTAACAAACATTAAAATAAACACGAAGTAAATAAATACTTTATAAACAATTTAAAATTGATGACCGTGTTTAAATTAATTAATTTCGTATCAGTATAGATTGTTCAGTCAATAAACAGGCAGTGTTGTTTATTTTGTTTCAGTTAGTGAGTTTAAAATTGACATTGTTCGGATGTCAGTATTCATATTTATTACAGCGACCAAACAATTTATATAACTAATAAATACTTTATAAATAATTTATAAAATACTTTTATTATTAATAACTATTGAATTAAATTACATATGAAATATACATTTATGTTCATAATAATTAATCATGTCAATAACGTGGCGACTAAAACCGAAAAAGACAGTACTCCTTTGAATAGAAATAATAATCAAAATATTAAATTCTTGGTAAATTTTCAAAATTTATAGTTGATTAGATAAAAAATTTCAACTTTTTTAACTAATCAACAATTAATGTGGCAATCGAGACTTCACTTTAAAAAAAGAATATTTAGCAGGGTTTTAACAATGCAAAATATTGTACTGAATGATACTTGTTACTCGAGCTATGAAATATTAATAAATGAAAAAGGTTTTGATGACAATTTATATTTTGTTTATTCACAAGCAACAGATCTTGGAAATTAACAAATTCATACACTGTCCTCCGGATACTCAATTATTGTTTCAGCGATCAATCGTTTTTCTTTTTAGTTTGGTAGTTTATTTGCTAATAACTACTATAATCGAAATAAAAAAATTAGAATCAAAGAGGTAGCTAAAAAAATTAATTTCTCGAGGTAAAGTAGGAACTACGAAAAAAAAACCATATTTTCAAAACCGATAATGAATGCTGCTGAATCTACTTGATAATTATTCCTCTTGGTATTGAGCCATAGTAACCAGCTTTTAATTTTAGAATGAACCGTCCAAGCATTCACCTGGAGTGATTTGCGGAAACCATGGAAAAACCCAAGACTGGGTGGGATTCCAACCCGCGTCCTCCCGCATGTGAAGCCAGAGCCGTTACCGCTCACCCACCACGCTCGGTATCCAACCTTTATACCAATGAGTAAAACTCTCAGAAGTCTAACAACGGTTAGTATGTGGCAGGTGAAGATTCCCGCTACACGTTGTAGTGGTCCTAAGATAGAGTGGGATTTAGTATTATTCTCGCTACTGTTGATTGTGGCCCGCCCCTAGCGGACACTGTGAGAAGCTACCGGGGCTATTCCGTATGCAGATGCGGCGACGCCCGCCGGTGCGTGAGACGCATGTTAATGTCTGTGATCAATACGCAGCTCTCTGTGCTAATCAAACAGCGGACTGCGGAGACCTTAAATGACGAACCAGATTAATTTAAAGGACCTGTCCGGGGGCGGGCTGATTAATAGCCCGCGGCTGCCACCCCCGATCCGACTTCCCGTCTGTTTACCGACGACCCCAAGGGCCAAGACTCAAGAGGACGTCACGTGGTAGTATCTAGCCAAACACACAATTACAAGCTGGGTAATTATTACATATTACTCGGTTAGGTTGAAATTCCACGGTCGCCAGGAATCATGTATCTTTGTAGAAGGATGAAGATTTGCATTTCAGTCTTATGCTGCTATTGATCCATGTACTCACTGATGCAAGTATTATAATGATATGTGGCTGGCTGTAAGGAGAATATCCAAATGCCATTAAAATAAAAAAAAAAAAAAAAAGGATGAAGACGTAAGTAACAGATTGGCATAAGCAGTTCTTCGCATGTGTAAAGCAACAGGTGAAAATCATGTTACGGATGTCTAGAACTCCCTGTCAAGACAGACACTTTCTGATATATATTCAGGTAGATTAAACTGGATAGATGGAATATTCGCGGACAGTTCTGGGTTCGAGTCCCTTTCGGGTCGCAGCCAATACGACTGGTGTCGTTGTCTCAATTCCTTAAACACGATGTTCAATACAGACGTGGTCCCGCGTTCACACCCGTAACAGAAAAACAAAAAGATGAAAATTTGTAGAAAGCTCACGTTATTCAGTGGGAGATTGTACCAACGGAACTAAATTTTGATAAAGCGTAAAACTCATTTAAAGAAATATCTAGAAATTTGTTTTCGCAAAATAAACTTTCAAAAGTATTAAAACTCCACCGAAAATCTTCTCCGTTTGCTTGAATAATACTGTTTTATATACATAATAACAGAATATTACAGACAAAACGAATGAACATCAGAAAACTCATTCTGAGAATCTAATTTTCTGTTTAACCACAATCTCCTATGTACTATGTATTTGCAACATATACTTGCTTAAGCTTAGAGAAGATTTACACGGGTAATTGCTATTTTAAAGCACGGGAGCACATATTATGTAACTTGAACTTCCCTGTGCCCTATTTCGTCATATTAACCATTCACTTAAACCTCTCTTCGTAGAATTGCAATTTAGATGTCGTCTTCAGCCTCATGTTGCTAAGCCTTTTGCAGTCTGTAAGCTGTATTTGAGATTCAGTAAGACGTTAGCTAGTATTCATTACTTACCCTATTTCTGCATCAAAGTTAGGTTTTCTGTTATTAGAAGCGTTAAAACAGATTCCGCATTCTCGATCATTTCAAACAACGAAAATGCCGTATATTAATTCCGCTGTGGGAAAACATAATTTCGTTGCTATTTCTGAAAATCTTTGCAAAGAATCTATCAATCATACACATCAGAATGTGGAAGGAGTTGCGATACAACCATCACACGACATTTCTATTTCTTGGTTATCACATAATGCAGAATAAGTTGCTTTTTCTTACTTAGTACAAAAAAGTTAATATTAAGCGGCGGAGGGAGTGGGAGAAAATAACAGCCACTTTTAACCAGTCCTTCAAGTGGGAGATCCTGTTCCTACATACGGCGTTTCGGTTTAGTACACCTCACAGCAGAAAAGACTGTAAACAGGTGGATTGCATCAATAATATTACGTGTGGTCCTAATGCCCTGGTGATAGGGTTTCTATTGGCTGCGCATTCCACCCCTGTCGTAGCCGCCTTAACTTAACCCGGCAATCATACCGGGCACAGAAGACATACAGTTTAAGGTGTAATCTCAACCACGAAAGCGTTATGGCGTACTTTACATTATACAACAAGCTGTGCTAGAGGTGAAGGCCGGGTTAGGGCCTATGAAAATCCCTGCCAGGACAGACACCAGCCACCAGTCACCAGCCGCTCATTACATCAACGTACACATCATGTAACAAGCGAGATTCGAGACTGTCGAGCATACCAGGATAGCGGATATCGATTGTGGTCGCTGTCCGATAATTACGTAATTAAATATCATGAAACAGCAATAATGATCAAAGACAACGGCAGTGGAGCAACTAAAAGAATATAGTATCAAAGAAAAGTTTCAAGCTACTGAAAGCATAAGAAATTTTGTGTTCAAGGAAGGAGAGTGATAAAATTCCTCTCGAAACAATAGAAGAAACTGAAGAGAGATGTATATATAACTGGAGACGATTAAGAAGAGAGGCGGGGCAGAAACTTATCATCACAGAGGAAAAACTTAACATGTAGGCCTAACTTAGGTAGATAACAGCCGTGCCGTCACGTTAGAAAGGAAGAAATCTGAAAAAACAATAAACCAAAGATATACGATTGCAAGACAAGCGTAGGAAAATAAATGAAATGTTTGCAGGCAGAATATAAGATCAAAGGGAATTTTTGAGACACGAATGAGAGATGTATTAATGTTGACGTAGTTGTTCGGAAACTTCTTTCTGATCCACAAGAAACGACGAGGCCTCAAAGCTAATAAATACATTTTTTTTTTTTAATTTGAGATTGACACCACTGCAGGATTAGCGGCAAGGAATTGGAAAAAATTCGGACATGGCCTTTTGAAGAAACCATCCCTTTTTTCGCCAAGAGTGATTTCGGGACACAATGGAAAACCAAAATCTGTTGTTTTTTCCTTACGGCTTGACACCTAGTTGATGTCGACTTCATTAGAGGTGGAAAATGACTGGGGGCAAGGAACGGCAAGGATTCGGCCATGGACATTTAGAGGAACCATGCGGGTATTCGTTTTGAGTGATTTGGGGAATCCATGGAAAACCGAAATCTGGATGCCCGGAAGGGGAATCGAACCCGCGTCCTCCCGAATGCGAGGTCAGAGCGTTACCGCTCATCCGCTCGGTCCAAAATCTGGATAGCGTAGCGGGGATTGGATCCCGCCTCCTTTAGAATGTGAGGCGAGAGCCTTACCACTCACATTGCGTCTGAAGTTACCGAATCAGTGGACTCAGATAATCTGAAACATAATGGTAAACATAAAAGATTAAATGAACGATTACTCCCTACATTAGAACGCCTGCCATCTGACTAAACGGAGGGTAATATTATATCAATATTTAAAAATCAACGACAATGTGGCATTAAAAACCAAAAGTTTAATTTATTTAATACAGAAAATATGCTCTGGTATAGCAGGTATGGTTGTATACTGCAGGACAACAGTTTCGGTGTGAAGTAGAGTGTGCATGGTAATTTAGTATTGCAGATATTGAAAACTAGCAGTTACCAGCAACTTCTTCCGTTTGGAAGAGTGTTGTGGTATAAGAGATTTGTTTTAAAATAATAATAGTAATAAATATTCGAACTTATAACAAAGAGTTATTGATATCCTAAAACACATACGCAGTTACCATAATATCTTACCTCTTGTAGGTGAATCAGTTCTTCTTTAAAACAGAAGATTTTCATGTTAAAATACGAATTAATTGTTTATTCATTGTGATTTATGGTTAATTTCAGTATCAGCTTTACTGCATTTCACTGAAAGATTTGACTTCATTTGTCTATCACGTCTTAAAAAAAACAAATTTTTTAAAAGAGGAATCAATTTCCTCTTTGGATATAGGTTTTGTTTTGTCAATTAGACCAATTCTGCTTTGAAATAGAAATTTGTATGTTCAAGTATTTTCTTCATTACGATCTTTGATAATATTATTGTAGGTTTCTAGGTTAGGAATCAAATGTCTGTTAGCAAATTATTACACTTGGATAAGTTGGGGCTGATTTACTATAACATATGCAAACATATTAAATTATTTTGGTGAGGAGTGAAAAATTAGTGTTTCAACGTAGCAAAAAACACATTACAATGCATCGACGAGTTAGTTAAAGTTTAATTAAAAAGAACAACAAATTTCACCTAAAAGTGTAAATACCTGTGTTATCCATTTTTTAGCACTGCTATCTGTCAACATATGATAATACAGTTTTTTTTATTTAGTAATATTAGGACATGTTGTAGAAACTTAAATATAATCTTTTGTTTACTGCTCTGAAATCTACCAACAGGTTTGTATTTCTATGTGAAAATTACCAGAAACTAAATACATACGGCTTTAAAAAATTTTAATTAACTGATTTATACTTCCTGCCCCCGAACTATTAGTTTATCAAATGAATCCATTTGCGCATTTTGAACATGACATAATGTTCTTGCTTTGATCTCTGTAAGGCAGTGTATACGATTTACGAAATAAGCAAAGATTAAACGTGATAGTATCGTCCACGAAGTAGGAGACTCTTTGGTTTTAGCGAAATACGAACTGATAATGACGATTCCCAAATGAGTTGTTCGTTTTTATATGATAAAACTATCCTATATTACTACGTATACTACACTCCTGGAAATTGAAATAAGAACACCGTGAATTCATTGTCCCAGGAATGGGAAACTTTATATACACATTCCTGGGGTCAGATACAACACATGATCACACAGACAGAACCATAGGCACATAGACACAGGCAACAGAGCATGCACAATGTCGGCACTAGTACCGTGTATATCCTCCTTTCGCAGCAATGCAGGCTGCAATTCTCCCATGGAGACGATCGGAGAGGTGCTGGATGTAGTCCTGTGGAACGGCATGCCAAGCCATTTCCACCTGACGCCTCAGCTGGACCAGCGTTCGTGCTGGACGTGCAGACCGCCTGAGACGACGTTTCATCCAGTCCCAAACATGCTCAATGGGGGACAGATCCGGAGATCTCGCTGGCCAGGGTAGTTGACTTACACCTTCTAGAGCACGTTGGGTGGCACGGGATACATGTGGACGTGCATTGTCCTGTTGGAACAGCATGTTCCCTTGCCGGTCTAGGAATGGTAGAATGATGGGTTCTATGGCGGTTTGAATGTATCGTGCACTGTTCAGTGTCCCCTCGACGATCACCAGAGGTGTACGGCCAGTGTAGGAGATCGCTCCCCACACCATGATGCCGGGTGTTGGCCCTGTGTGCCTCGGTCGTATGCAGTCCTGATTGTGGCGCTCACCTGCACGGCGCCAAACACGCATACGACCATCATTGGCACCAAGGCAGAAGCGACTCTCATCACTGAAGATGACACGTCTCCATTCGTCCCTCCATACACGCCTGTCGCGACACCACTGGAGGCGGGCTGCGCGATGTTGGGGCGTGAGCGGAAGACGACCTAACGGTGCGCGGGACCGTAGCCCAGCTTCATGGAGACGGTTGTGAATGGTCCTCTCTGATACCCCAGGAGCAACAGTGTCCCTAATTTGCCGGGAAGTGGCGGTGTGGTCCCCTACGGCACTGCGTAGGATGCGACGGTCTTGGCGTGCGTCCGTGCGTCGCTGCTTTCCGGACCCAGGTCGACGGGCACGTGCACCTTCCGCCGACCACTGGCGACAACATCGATGTACTGTGGAGACCTCGCGCCCCACATGTTGAGCAATTCGGCGGTACGTCCACCCGGCCTCCCGCATGCCCACTATACGCCCTCGCTCAAAGTCCGTCAACTGCACATACGGTTCACGTGCACGCTGTCGCGGCATGCTACCAGTGTTAAAGACTGAGATGGAGCTCCGTATGCCACGGCAAACTGGCTGACACTGACTGCGTCGGTGCCCAACCGCTGCGCAGCTAGCGCCGTTCGACGGCCAACACTGCTGTTCCTGGTGTGTCCGCTGTGCCGTGCGTTTGATCATTGCTTGTACAGCCCTCTCGTAGTGTCCGGAGCAAGTATGGTGGGTCTTTCACACCGGCGTCAATGTGTTCTTATTTCAATTTCCAGGAGTGTATATACGAACCCTGTGCCAAATTTAATTGAAATCTGTTGAGCAATTAAGGTGTTATGGAGGCAAATAATACGATCATCAATCCACCCAGACTTTGTCATTATTGTATGAGATGCTCTCGGGTAAGTAGCCCCGAGAGCATCTCATACATTCTCAACGCCGAGAAAGACTTCGTTCTTATTTGTCATTATTATTATTAATAATGGAGCTAACGCTCCAGTGGCAATTCCCCTAGTCATCTAATTAGCCGTTTTTATTTTATTTTTTAAAATTATCTTTTATAATTGGAGTGGTAAATTTCTCACCCATTTACTTTTCGATTCCCAAATTTTTAATATAAATTTATAATACAAGTTTATAATATTTATAATGCAAATTTAAAATCTTACGAAGATAGTACAGTCACCATACAACGTTCTCATAATTACTAACGGTTGTGTGGAAGGGAAAGTGGTTGTAACATATTACCGCGGCTGTCGTAAGGTTACTAGGAATTAACAGTGTTTATTTCTAGAGATTTCGATAGGCTAATTGCTGCAGTTGGTAGCTCAGATTAGGGGAACAATTTCAATGGCTCTGAGCTTCGAGAACCTTTGTTATGTCAAACCCTCATCCACTTGCAACTGCTTGAACAAACGTTTCATTGTTTAGCGCACAGTTTGTTTATCAGTTAGATGTTTCTTATCTGGAATGTATTTGATTGCTGGTTGGTCGTGTTGACTGTTTGGTTTCTGCTGGGCATGGCGTCTGGCACCAGGTGCTGTGCCAGGCGGCAGCCCGGTCCACGTGAGTGTCGCACGTGCGGTATGCGCTCCCCTTCCTCGTTTGACCTCTGCGCCAGGCTCGCCAACCTTGCGCAGACGCAAAAAAGGACGCCTGCTGGCTGGGCCACGTGTGGAACAAAGCCGAGCGTGTAGCGGCCGCTAACTTCAATAAACTCTCACAGACACTTCACAGCGACTTAAGTTTCCACAAACGTATTCAACTGCTCCCTTACAGAGTTTAACTATGTAAGTGCAGAAGGCCACTTTAGACGTGTTCTCCTCAGACTTTCATCACTGCGTCTTGTTCTTTGATTCTTTAGACATAAAACCCATATTTTTTGGCAGTGTAGAACTATGGAACGTGGCTTGGAACATTTTTCTGATTTATCGTATTTATCAGACGTTGGCATCCAACTGTATATAACTTCCCACAGTAGTATCCTGGAGAATTATTATTATTATTATTTTTTTATTTTTTGGTGTCGTCAGTCTTTAGACTGGTTTGATGCAATCCTCCATCCCTTCCTATCCTGTGCTAACCTCTTCATTTCTACATACCCCTTACAACCCACGTCCTCAATTATCTGCTTCATATATTCTAAGCAGAATTAATACCAGAGATATTTTCCATTTGCGTTCTCCGACTGATTTTCAGCTAACGAGGGAATGTACTGGTCTGTCTAAAAATAGTGTAAACTATGTTATAAATGTTAATTTTCCGCATATTGCATGATGTATGAGGTAGAACTCTGGGGGTAGAGGTAATGTTCTCCCAATGAATAGCTGATTAAGTAAAAAGCCTAAAAACATTAAAACAGCCTGAAAATCACCTAAAAATATAAATCAAAGGGCTGATAAGCCATTTCCGATTTTTGAACCTGCATTCTTTGCACCTTCTATAGTCGTGTAGGATTACACATTGACGAGCACGACCAAACTAGTGAAGTTATCTCTTAATACAATACTCAATTTAACCCTTATAGGAAAACTATAAAAATATTGAAGATCTTTCCCAAATTGCTTCCCTGCTTCTTGACAATATTTCTTCACAATTTTATTGCATTCACTACCACTATTGGTTATTTACACTTATTAAGATGGACGAGAGCTTCAATTTTTTGTTTTTGTTTGTGGCTTTACGCCTTGTCGACGTCGAGGTCATTAGAGGCGGGAATGGTCTGGGGGCAAGGGACTGGAAAGCATTCGGCCATGGTCTTTTGAAGGAAGCATCCCGGCTTCCGCCTGGACTGATTTAGGGAAACCACGGAAAACCCAAATCTGGATGCCAGTAAAGGGATTCGAACACGTGTCCTCCCGAGTGTGAAACCACAGAGTTTCAAATAAAGTTCTTCCAGTAGATGTTGACTGCTGTAACAGAAGTTTCAAACGGTGAAGAGACTACAGGTTGACTTCATCTATCAAATATATAGCTACTGATAGTCTGTTGTGCAGATGGTAAATACAGTGTTACTACTAAATAATAATTTGGAGCTGTTTAAAGGTACATTTTAGCATCATGTTTCATAAGAATGACTAAATTGCTTCCATCGGATGCATGTCTGCGTAAAGAACAAGCATTCATATTCAAAGTATTGAATGTCATACAGATTAATTAATAACACGTGTAAATCAGACGCGGGTCCTCAAAATCATTTATTTCACGTCAATATACTATTTTACGAAAACAAAGATTTATCAATGAAAATTATTTGTGTCCATTCCTAAGATAAAGAATGTTTTTATGTTTTCCGTAAATGTGGAATGCTCTGCACTTGCAACTGTATTAGGAAACTATTTCATAGTTGCGACAGCGAGCATCTAACGGAAAAAGTGTAAAATCAGAGTTAAAATTACCTTTAAAGTAATTGGTGGTAGTCAGAACTGATATTTATCGAAGGTAGATTGTGCTTCAACTTCCAATAACGGAGTCGATTCGACTAGCAATTGGTGTTTGGATATCCTCTCCAAAACGATGGTCAATTGTGGGGCTCAGATGAAAACTCTCTGCAGGAGTAAGTTTGCTCTCATTTCTAACTTACTCTGACCGTCTCAAGACTGGTAGTCGAGAAAACCTCTCTTTTGTGTGGGAATAATAACAGTTCTTACAACCTTTTACGTAAAATCGCACGTGATGCTACCAGCTCGTGAGTTATTTTATGGATCACGGATCTTATTTATACACTCCATTGTAACAGAAATGTGAAGTTAATGATTGAATAGTTATTAAAGGTTAAGATTTTCATGCGTTTAGATCTAATAAATCGAATTTATTTTGGCATACGCTCGTTTTATGTGTGGATTATAGTTTGTTGGCATCACTAGTTCTATCATTAGTGCTGTTATTTCTGGTTCCAAAAGTGTTAGTATTTACTAAAAATTTTCCGTTATTACTTAATCTCATACTTTATAATCCAGTTTTTTTCCGATGCCAGCGTCTTTCTTACTGTTGCTGTCCTTGAATCATGATTGTTCGCGTTTCTTGTTATGATTACGTCACAGAACAGAATTATTGTTACTCGTAATTTTGATTCACAGAAGAAACACTGTTAAACAAATACGTTTGTGTTAGAAAAGCCATATGTTTGAGCTTTGTTTATCTATTCTGTATGCTAGCCAACATTCTGTTTACTGCACCAACTTTGTTTTAACAAAGATGTCTTTGATTTTTATGTTATATCTTTGTTGTAACTGTGTATGAATGGATTGTGAACTTTTGTTCTTATTCATTTCATCTTCTTTAAATGAACTCAACGAAATGTCTCTTTGTATCATAGCAATACTTTCTCTACTTCATGACTCTAATTAATAACTTTAAATCATATTTGGTAGCTTTCTTTGTGGTAGCCGTCACAATTATTTTCTTGTTCCTTATAAGCATAATCGTTATGTGTCTGGTTTACATACCGGTAGAATGCAGGAAAAGTCAAACAACATCAATCTTACTCAGTAAAATAAACAGAGAATCTAAACACTTAGAGTTTACAATATCCAGTGAGGAGACAGTTGTTTAGTCACTTAGTGCCAACGACAACGGCGACGGCGCGAGCGGGAGTTTACAATGTTTTTCCTCTCAGACCACCGCAGCTGACTTTTCGCTACTGCCCCTGCAGCGCTGCCCACAGTCAGACAGCTCCACCAGCCGTGTTGCCGCAACCGCAGGAGTGACTGCGGGACGTGTGGTCTGTAACACATGACCACTACCGATTTGGCATCCCACTGTTTTGAAAAGATGCGAGTTTAAAAGTTATATCTATAAAAGACAAAAACCAGTAACAACCAAAAAATTCCATTTATTTATTTCGTGTCAGAAACATAACTAGTTACACAATAACAAACAGCAGATTGTACAGGACCATAACTTAACCACTTCCAGTGCGTTTTCCGAGGTCTTAAGTAAACTTCTGTGCAGGAGCTTAGACACTGTCAATACTGGAGGATGATCTCCACAGTTGCACTAGATGTTATCAACCTCAGCATATCCCATCTTTGGATCTGCCCACTCTTGATCTCAGCCTATTCAGAGCCTTCCATACCAACCATCCCTTGACATTAATGTTTCAAATAATCTCCACCAGCCAGGGCAAGTGGATCCCTAGCTTCCCATAATTGTAACCTGGAATTTACAGTTGCAGTCGTAAGTTTTTCCTCGGAAACTTTTCCTGGACTTCAGTCTTTGCCTGTGCGGTAAATACGCATGTATTGGATGAGTTCTTTCATGATTCATTTTCCTCCTTTCCTTGTTCACTGATATTTCTCTTCGAACTGAAGGTGGTGATATTCCTGCGAGGTGGTGGAGCGATTTGACTGAAGTGGATTATTATTATTATTATTTTTTTAAAAAAGCCTTTTATGATTCTTCACGTATCATTGAGAACTACGTCCACCTGTTTGGCATGACTTGAGTAAAAATTACATATGACCGAGAGATGCAAACGGAATTTTAGTAGAATGAGTGGCAAAGCCTTCAACTTGCCACGTAATCGACCTCCGTTGTAACTTGCGGATCCTACTGGTAAAATAGACTTAGGTATAGCGCGGAATGCGAACTACGCAGGTTTATTAACATTGCCATAGGTGAAAGTATCCATTAACGGCATTATAAAATTCAAGTCGTTACTGGAAATATATCCAGTGAAATTTAGATTGCCAGTCAAGGCAGAAGTGTCTCTATGACTTTTCGGAACAAATAAAGAAACAAAGTACAGGGATAAAAAAATTAAAAATCTGAAATAAAAATGTTTACTATTTTATTCATCACTCAACATCGGCCAATTAAGTCATAGCACGATGTGGCTTCTTAGAGACATGAGTCCAGATAGAACTGCAACAGTTTTCTCCGCGTAGAACGATTCTGGGTGTTTTTTTTGCCACTAAATTCCATCGCATATCTTTGTCGGTCTAACGATCTTTACGTTGGTCTCTGATGATTTCTTTAACTTCACTGCAACACCGTTTTTATCGATCTTTCATATTTCATTCAAGCAATATGTCTACCCTAGCACCATTTCGAAGTGGCTACCATTTGCAAGTTGTCTTTTATCTTTTTAAATCATCCGATGCCGGTTCTTCTCTTCTTGTCTTTTTTGCTGAAGCCTGTCATTGATCTTTCCATAGCTCTTTCGGCTGCGCTAAGTTTCGCTTTTGTAAATTGATACAATGTACTTGTCGTGCAGCAAAAAATCCGGACTGGAAGAATGCACTGATCGTTAAGTGATTCCTTCAAATTGGTAGTCACATTTGAGTTGACGTTGGGATAATGCTTTCCGTAAGTTTACCATATCAGCTTGATTCAACGGACAAATTAACTAATATTTAATTTTAGTATTTTTTTTGTAAATTATGATATCATGTTTGTGACGTTAATTCTAAAGAATACCCCAGAAAGATGACCAGACTTCAAAGTGTTATATTTGATAAACGAACCATGTTATAAAAACATTTTTGTACGATCAATTATATAGGCAATCAAGCTTTTGTTATCACGTGACTAATGTTCTACGTGTCCTCAATGAGCTGCACGGAGGACGTCAATGCGAAACCGTAATTCGTCCATCCCAGATCCTGCTCGGCATATCATTTTTATTCTTTCTTTCCTTTCTTCAATATCTCTGGATCAAAAAACGAATCATTTATGTACTCCCAGAAAAAAAAGGCGATGCGCTGAAAAGCCTCTTGAATGTTCCTCACGGAATGCTCACCAGGGCGCGGTGATCCTGGGATTTTTAATTTAGATCACAAGTGGTCTCAAATTTTTGATACAAATCACGAAAGCTCTTATGAGGTGGATCAGTATTAAAACGTCGTAGAAAATCACGAAGTACCACGGTAACCGATTGGGTTTTGCTCTATCTAGAAGAACGCCTTGAGATGATGGCATTTCGGTTGGAACTAAATCTTGGAATCATTGAAAGAGGCCTCTGACAGATGTTTTTCAAATTTCACTGCTATGAGAGACGAGTAGTTGAAGCAACCCTGTATAATCCTGATGTTCCACATTACAAGGCTCAGGTCATACACGAGCCATTTCTTTTATCAAAATAGCTATGTTAAGTCACTGATCCTCTGCAACATGAATGGGTTACCGTTTGCCTTTGATGACTCTAATGGTGGCAGGATGAACTAAAAACCAGCACATTTAGTCATTTTGTCGACACAATACGTTACTTTCCGCAGCCGAAATTCAGATAATTCAGAAATCCGGCTTTGTTGCTCATACAGGAATAGGTCCACAGATGTTCCGAGACAAACAGTTCCAGGTTGCCCATATCACAAAGAGAGGACATAACATTACACGCAAATTCACAGGACCTCACAGCATACCGCTTCTTTCTCTGGAGGGATCTGATGGTGTAAGTCCACAGTTTAAGTTAAATGCAGTCAATGATTTGAAAATAAATACAAAAACTATCACTGTGATACTGATGGAAACCATCAGGCGAGTAAGGCGAAACATTAGAGCCAGGCTGTAAACCTGTAAGAGCTACGTAATTTTAAAATAAGTGAAAATTAAAGTGTAAATATTGTTATTTAAGAATTTAAAATATTTTTTATTTATTTCACAAAATTGTAATGACTTTTGTCAGATCCTATATTAAGTGATAATTTCGAAATCACAGAATGATGTAAAGCTGTAAAGCGATTATTTCATTGATTCACAATGTAAACAACACACCACACGTAACATACATACCTCAGTAGCACGTGCATACATTGGGTAAAGCAACAGGAAATCCACAAAGTCTGGCTGACTGGATGAAATTCATCAGTATAATAGCTAATTCCTATAATCATTATATGCGTTAGTCTTCTAATGCAGTGTTTCCAAAGAAGCAAAACAAGTATGCCTTATTAAAATGTATCTCTTCCATCTCCCACTGCTTCCTTCCTGCCTTCCTTTCACAGCGTATTTACTTTGTTTGGCTTATATATTATCTTAATGTTCATTATGTCACAACTTCATTTGCTGGAATATGTATTCGTTTGTGTTTAGGTCTTTACGCCTTGACGTAGTCATTATAGATGGGAAAAGACTAGGTCAAGAAAGGGGAAGGCTTTCGTGTCCTTTTCTAAAATGAAATCTGTATGGCCGAACGTGAATTCGAACACACGTCCTCTGGAATGCGAAGCCCACCACTGTTGTGTTATCCGTCTATTGCCGCGAGCCCCTGCAACTCTGCGGCCTGCAACCCGCGTGCCACTTCCCTGACTCACCAATGAAAGAATGAACTCCACAGCTCTCATCGACCAACAATTTCGCGCCTGGGGCCAGCTCGCTTCTACACACCGACGCTGATCAAATGATGTTCTTGATGGTCCCCCTAGTCGAGGGGCAGCGCGTGGATGCCGTGAGCACTCTAACTCAAATGGTCGTTGGTACAACTCCCACCTCAGCCATGTTCTGTTTACATATTCCGAGAATGGAATTTACCTTCTGAGCTGAAAACTGAATCCTTATCAAATCGTTCATTTGCGTCTGTTGCGCCCATATAATTTCTGAACCCATTAACTCAGAAATTTTTGTACACTTCTAACATTAGCACGATTACAACATAAAAAATACGAAAATTTATGGGAAGTGAAAATAATTATATGCTGTTAAGTGGAGGCTGGAGAAAAGATTTTCTTCAGATAATCTTCGTGAATATGAAATGAAATCTGTCAACTCATTGACTCTCAAAATATTACTCCGTTGTTTGTAGAAACTACTGCCAAAATAATAATAATGGAAATTCTGTCAACTTTTTCTTTATTTCCAAATTACTAATCAGAAAGCTCTTCCATAATTTGCAGTGACATATAGACCGTATAATGCTTCCCGAAACTGTATAAATATTTCTGGTCTTTCGCTAAATAACTAAAGACCAACTATAACTAATTTGCTACTTTTGTAGATAATGTTTTTGTAATAAAACAATCATACGTGTCATTCGGTCTAGAATTTAGATAATCGTATAAAAAAATATGTCCAAAATACATTTTTTTAAAATTTCAAAAAATTTCCAAGCTTTTTTTCTGAATTTCAGCGCAGTGTTAACATATATTTTAGTAACATGCTGTTTTTTTCTAGTGTCGGTGTTCCTTTTCTTTCCACTCTCACAAAACTGAGAAGCGGGAATTAAATTTGTAAACTATATATGCCAAAAAATTAAACCTTTTTAGTTTTCCTCAGATGGTTATAACGACATGGTGGCGTAATTGTTGCAGGTAGTACGGCCAATGTTGATGGATCTGAATATATTATGTGTAGCAGTCAATCTGTACACAGCCTTTATGCTAAACGGTGCAGTATTTGCTCATATCGACAAGGGAACAAGTTGATGCTGCTAATATCTTATTTATCGATTTTTGTTAGGTATCAAGGGAGAAAAAAAAACTTTTTAAAAGTAATGTATATGGTCAGTTCTCCTATTGTTGACTGGGCTTCAAGACCATTATTATAAACAGAAGCGTAGAGATCCAGAGTTTAAAGAGTGAAGCTAAATACTGGAATGAAAAGAGATATACACGGGTCAATCTTTAAGGGTCAATTACTCCAGTGTTTTAATTTTTATGGAATCAAGACGTATCGAAATTTTGCTCAGAGCACTCAAATATGTTTGAACCGAGTTCAAAACCAGTACGTCGGCTGAATACAGCAACAAACACTTTTCAAAATTGGCGCATAAACTTATTACTTGTTTCTCTTTAATCAATTTCTCATTTTTTTATGGTACTTACGAATTCAGATTATTCTTGTAAGTAAGCAGAACCGTTTGTCACTCGATAAACATTTCGGTGCTTGGTTGTTGTAGAAAGAAGATCGCTGCTAATTTATTTAGTCCGTAGATTCACACATTTTCGTCAGGTCGCAAGTGATCAGTAAGTTTCACCAAAGTATGATCCTTAATTCTTATAAATTATCAATTTCCGCTAAAATAACAACACAATCGTCACTCTGTTTCTTTAACTTATAATACTTGTACTGAAATACTTGTAAAAGACACATATGAGACGTCAACTTCTTCCAAAGATTTTATAGCACATTGTTGGTATTACAAATACAACATCCTGCTAGCACCGTGGGGTGCGAATTTGTCTAATCGCAATCTCAGATGCTTAAATAGGTGCTACAGAATTTTCGAAAGAACATTAAAATTCGCGCCCGTGCCTTCTAGAGCGCTAACAATCGCTCCAAATAATAGAAATAGTACTATAACAAGCAGAACCTATAAACTAACAATCACGAAGACACATTTTAAAATAAAATTAGAGAATATTTACAGGCATTTAAACACAAAAGCGAAGATTTTAAACAACTCTATAAAGCCGAAAATCATACTTAAAATACTATGAGTTGATAATTACAGTCTTTTAATTAATATTTTAAACATTATACTGTTTTAATTATGTTACACTTCATCTAAACAACTTCCATCATTCAAAACAAGGCTAATTCATACGAAAAATATACAAATTTACAATTAATTAAGTTTATTTTCCTCCAACATTAATTTACTTACTTCATAATATTGAAATAATAGGTAATTGGTTCTGTGGACTGTAACACACTTCTTTTTTTATGAAGAATTCATTATTGTACGCTAAGCTTACATTACTATCACTCCAAACCTTGTCAGAAATTTAAATAAAGTTTTCAACTAGGAATACATCTTTAAGTTATGAACTAGATTTCCTGTTTTATTACTGGATTACTTGATATACGTACCTCGGCCTCGTCTTCGGATTTGAGAGACTGTGGACCGGTTTGTGTGGGTCACACGTGTGCCCAGCTGGGACTGTTTATACGTCGCGGAGGCTCTTCACATTAAACAAATATTTCCCACCGCCAGCGGTGCCACATGTATTAATGCGCGCAGCTGTCGACCGACTAGGATCGTGGTATGCGGACACTAAGCAAACGCCGTCAGGTGTATGTTCCAATCACGCAGGTGCAGCTCGTCAAACACCCAGGAGTAATAGTGACAGAATTATCCGCAGCTTCCATATCGCCAACGAATTTAAAGAATCGCATCAGAAATTATCAAAAAAACTTCATTTTCTAACTTCCTGCCTCTACATATTGTAGCGGACATAGAAAACGTTAATGCAAGTGTGTGTCCATACATCAATGTATTTTTATTACATGTATGGTTTTGTACGGGTAAGTATAATAATAGTATTTCGAACAAACTTGGCAGAAAGGAGAAAAACGGGCCATAATAGGAGGTGCGATAACAAGGAGAATATATTAGCAAAAAAAAAAAAAAAAGAGAATGTTCGGAAAAAGATTGATGCGATGGTGTATTTTTGAAGGAGGTTGGAGCTGCAAAAGTTTGTCAAATAAAGGAACTCATAACAAGTGTAATTGTATTGAGAAAGAAACTGAGTTCAGTATGATTGTAATTTTCACTAAGCAGTTGTTGAATAAAAGTGAAAATCGAAGTAATTAATAATGGTGAACAAGTGGTTGAATCGCTCCTAGTAGATGAGAGTGGAGTATTATTATTTTCTTCCAAGTAAAGAAAAATTGTACTATTGGTAGAAAATACGACTTAAGAGCTCACGTCAGAAGTTGAATAACAGACGGAGCAGAGGTAAGAGGATACAAACAAAGCGATAAGAGCTATTTTAAACAATTATTTTGGGGTCATTACATATCCTAATTACTGTGATATGACCACTACGTATTCGTGAATGAATAATCTTATTCAATCATCTCCGATCATGTATTACTACCATTCAAGCATGAAGCGCACTTGTTACACGATTTATAATTGCAATACAACTTCTTTGACTACGCGTCCTAATTTATTTACTACAGTAAATTATTTACCTTGCTTCATCTTGCGTTATGCCTCGAAGGGAGTTGGGAAGCATCCTCATCAGCCTTGCTCCTTGATACCTGCTCTCGCATCACATTTTCCAAGATAAACCATGGAACCCCTTTTTTTTCTTACCTTTGCCTGAAATAAACATTTTTATCTTTCAATTCAATACTTATTTTCTCAGCAATGATTATTTATTCAATATACTTCTCTTCAAGTTACTTGTGCCAATTACTCAACTAACATTTATTCCTACACTTTCTTATAACTTCACAAACTCTTTGCAACAGCATTAATTCAAACTCTTACCTCCACCTTTTCTTCTTCTTCTTCTTCCGAATAACCCATTTGGAGGGTACGATGAATCAACTTTGGCTATGTTTCTTTGTATTTAATTTTCTTTGCTTCCAAACTTCCTTCATTCTTCGAGAGTGTTGTTCCTTTTGTTCCTGGGTCCATTTCCTACCCTTTATGTATTTCTGTCTCTCCTGAAAACCTGCCTTGTGAATTACTTCTCTAAAAAGTGTTCTGTTGTCTATTATACCTGCTTTCACTCCAGCATTTTTTATGTCCTTTTCAGTTTCAGTGAACCATGTGGGTTTGAATTTGTATATGTTCAGTAAAGTGAAGATCTGTTTTGTTAGTCTATTATTATCTATTTTGTAAATGTGCCCGTAAAATTTCAGTCTTCTTTTCCTCATTATAAATGTTAATTTTTCTATTTTCGAATATAGTTCTCGGTTTGGTCTTAATTTGTATTCAGCATTACTATTAGGTTTGGGAGCCAGTATTTTTCACAAGATTCTTCTTTCTACTTTCTACAGATTTTCAAGATCCCCATATCTTGTTAGCTTAAGCGTTTCTGCCAAATACAACGTTTCTGGTCTAACCACTGCTTGATAGTGCCTTCGTTTTGTGTTCCATTACAAGGATTTTTTGTTATATACGTTCTTTGTCATATGAAATGCTCTTTCCATTTTATGTATTCTTGTTTCTATCGCAGTCTTTTCTTTTGTGTCGTTCGTTATCCATTCTCCTAAATATTTAAAACAATTTGTTTTAGCTATTGTCCCATTGCGAAGTTTAAGATTTTGAGGAGCATCATTGATGTTTGTCATGAACTGTGTTTTTTCAAAAGATATATGTAATCCTACTTTGGCTGCCTGTTTCTCTAGTTCTTCGATTTGTTCTTTTGCACTATCCAGTGAATCAGTAATTACCGCCATGTAATGTTTTTTTTTTTTTATTTATTTTGGGTGTCCCCTCCTCGTTATCTCGGTTTGAATACCACGGATCTTTCTCACTTAGAAGTTGCTAATTGAGTAATACGCTTATTATTTCGTATGCAATCCACCACAAAATGTGACAGTCATGCGAGATATTGCAGTATTACGTCGAGTGATTACTTAAAAAAGCATCCTGCTGGCGTGGAGGCAGTAAAGGAACAAGCCCAACACTTAACTCATCCTTCACTGTTAAGGGTACATTTAGCTACCTGCCTATGATACCAGGACTAGTTAAACTGAGGATGGACCAAAACGGAAAGAATGGAAAGTGTGTGGTGTTGTTCTGTACATTCAATGCTCACGATATGACTGTATTAACCCTCACATTTGACCCAAGAACACTTGGGGCAATTATATAGGAGATTACCCGGGGACATACCAGCAGAGAAGTAGGGCACGCTGAATCGCGTGTCGGGGAAGCTGGTGTGGTGGTGACGTTTTGGGGTGAAACCGTGAGTGGCCGCCTTGCGGTCACGCTACTTACGAGTTGTGACGTCACGGAGTGTGGGCCGCCTGACTCACCGGCCCAGGGTGGGTATTCCCAACCCCCCCACAGTGGTCGATGCCTTATTTCTGTCAGTTCCGATCCGGGCCCACGCGTCCGGAGCCACGGGCCAAATCTCCGCTTACGTCACGTAGCACGACGATCAATCCAAAACTCACCACCTTCTTAGATTCTCAACTTTACCAAACCTAAAGTTTCTGATACGGTAAAGAAAATGCGAAAATGGTAACGAAATCTAGTTTTCCTTAATTATTAGATCACTTTTGTGTAGAATTTAAATATATCCTTATATTACAGCAAAAAAATTAAATATATTCATGTCTTTGTTCAAAGATCTGTTAACTGTGAAAGATCTTGGTTCGAATCCCCGTCCGGGCATCCAGATTTGGGTTTTCCAAATCATTCCAGGCAAATGCCGGGATGCTTCCTTCAAAAAGGCCATGGCCGAATTCCTTCCCATTCCTTGCCCCCATCCCTGCCTCCCATCCTTTCCCGTCTCTAAAGATCTCGCTGTTGATAGACGTAAAGCAGTTAAAAAAAAAAGTGAAAGATCTTCAGTTTTGTTCAAAGAAATTGCTTAAATCTTTCAGTATACTTCCGTTTTCTGGTGTCTGGTGTTACTCCATGAATTTTTTCGTAAATCACGTAGCACAGGCTTTTGATCCACCTCGAATTTAATTCTGAAAACTTAGAGGAAAGCTGTTTTGGTTTGCATGTTGACTGCGGTTTTTAGAAGGCAACTGTCTAGGATGACCACTTTTATGTCTCCAATTACTGCACACCTTAAATTTATTTTAAACAGATGAAAAATTTAATTCCATTCCACGGAATACTTCGTTGTTAGTGACTTACACGCTAATACGGCATAAAATATTTTTGTTCTTACGTCTTTATTGGAGGCAACTTCTTAAATGGGATTATAGATAAAATCGGAAATTATAACAACAAGGAGAGACTACAAGTGGAAGTATTAGAAGAGATGTTAACAAGGAAAAGTTACGAGGATAGAGGAAGGGAGGATGACGAAAGTAGCACTGCTGAACAGCGGGAAGGGAAGGAGACCAGTTGGAAGATCTCGAGCAAGATGGATGGACCAACTGAAGAAAGATGCAGAGGGTAAGGGAGTTGTTTGGAGAAAAGTGATGGAGGAAAAATCTTGGAATGATCACCTGACTTGGAAGAGGTTGTACAGGACGATCAGCAAAACCGGAAGCGTCGAATGATGATGATGATGATAGCGCTACATAACATTTTTGGCAGACATAACCAAAAAAGTCATCTGCATTGAGTTCTTATTTGATACTCTATAGTGATACCGAACTCAATGGGTGAGTGGTTAATCCCCGGGTCTGACGAGGGCCAGGATGATTCCTTCAGAATGCCATGACCAAATTCCGTCTGGTTCCTTGCCCCCAATCGCCTCCGAGCTCTAATGGCTTCCCATTGAGGACCGGTAAGGTCAAAACAACAAACAGGCCTACGAAGACTCATACGAGTCAAAAGAGGGCAAGGAGCATCAACGGCAATGTGAAATGGAATTTTCCATTAAATATATCTAAAACTACTGAAAACGTTAACAGTTTTGAGTGTGCTACTAAGAATTGGACTGTAGTCCGTTCACTCCGAATTGGCGGTTCAAGGTCACAGTTCCAATGTACCCCCACCCATCTCACCTCCACACCTTCTCCCGTTACATCCCTTTCAGGTATGACCACTGGCTTGCTTTACACATTCATGTGATCGGGCTCTCTATGTACAGCCAAGTACAAAGGAGGAAGTAGGCTTACCTTGAGCCGCCGATTAAAAATGAAAGGACAATAACGTCTGAGGATCGAAATTTACGATGCACTGTGTTGGTCAAGAAGGATATTATATTCGTAAAGTCACAGATAGACTTTCGCGTTATGGCGATAAGGCCCGTACCAGAGGTGACTTACACGGCGTTATTGGGGGTACCGGAGTTAACACTCGTAACCCCCGTCAAGATGCTCTCCTCGAACTACCAACCACCAGCAGTCACCCCCGCCGAGGAATTAGGCGATCTGAAGAATTACCCCCCATTACAGCGGGGTTGGTGAGGCAAGGCACACTTCACCACGCGTTAAGGGTGCCCACGGGGAGTGACGAGGATGCGGCGCCGACCATGAACTAGACCAAACCTGGACGTATAGCCAAAGCCTCTCTGCTAGTCCCACGCACCCCGGCCCCATCCACCCCCTAAAGGAGACAGAGCGGAAGCCTTAGCGACCGAGCACAGTGCAGGCCTAACCTTTGTGCACGTTCCACCGTATCCAACCGACAGCGCAAAGCACTACGGGGCACGCTAAAAGTGGGCGTTCCACCGCACCCGACCGGCATACCGGGTATGGGCACCACTGATGAACACAGCTTCGCGGAGCACCATCGTAGCGCACGATCACGCCGCAGTGCTTACTCGTGTTACTCTCCCACCCGAGTCAGGTGTTCGAACCCTGCACAACAAATCCCCAGTTACACAGAGGATTTATTATGACAGCAAGTGACAGTGCACACCGGCGGCAGAGACCATCACTTTCCCTGGTCGCCGAATGACGTACCGCAGCAGCATTCAAACCCAACATGGCGGAGACTTAGGCCACGGACGGACAACCGTGACATGGCTGCCACCTTGAACGATGCGCGCTGGCTTACCGGTACTGTACGTCTCCCTCCAGCGGAGTCGCATCACCTCTCGACACCTAAGGTCCTACTGCCGGGAGCTGTCCAGGAGGGTCCAAGTCCCCCTCCGCCACGCCATCGGACTTACGGCCAAGGGCGCTGGCACCGAGTGCGTTGCCGGCAGAGCGAGGCACCATTCTCATGACTGTTTTGCACCCGTCTTCATCAACCAGGCACTTTGACACCCGGCACCGAAATAGTACGTAAGCAGCAGCCACCTGAGAGAACCGGAAGTGACCACCACCATTGCCAGATCATGCCACCTTACCGGTCCGTCAGTCACCCTCTATCAGGGTCGCGTCACCTTCCCGTGAGCAATGGAACAGGGACAAGCTCTCTGAACCGCGCCATCAGTTTTACCGGCAGGAACAATCACAGATCCTTCCTCGATGCATAGGAATTCTACTTCAGTATCACCCTACAGATTTCTATAAACAACGCAAACAGAGAAGCGAACGCAGAAGAGCCGCTGCAATGAGTAGTCAAACCACTATGTGATAACAAATTGTTTATTGCTCCCAAGCACCTATTAATCCGTAGGTTTGGTAGGTTATGTACCATAACTGTGATGCTCAGAGGCAAGTTCCTTCTACGTATGTGAAGTGATTGACAGTTGACAAGTACCGCTAAGTATTGTGTTTTGCAAGTGGTCTTCCTGGATTGGGAGTGGCCGACTTGTAGTTTACGACATATAGTATTGTAGTATATTGAGGGATTTTAGCTATAGGATTTTGTAATTTTTACTCGGGATAATTTTTCTCCTGCTACAGTCACTTAACTTAATTCCTCCCGACGCAGCATAGTCCAAGGTTAACAGGTTCTCTTACCGTGAGAAGTGGCCTCCCCACCCATGGTTAATTCAGAAAGCCCTTAGTAAGATGTTCTAAGCTAATAGAACTAACTTCACGTGACTTCTCCCACCACTCTTCTACGCCGGAGAGCGCAGTCTGGAGCGGTCACCCCAGGCAGTCTGATGGCCGAGCCTTAGGATGGGTCACGTTGCCAGTAGGAATGAAGAATTTAATAGGCACAGGCTGATGCATTTATACCCTTCTGCTGGCTTAGAAAGAATATTCCGAGTGACAGGATTTTATTAGTCAGAATTTTGATTCATGAGAGCTATTTTATGCAGTATTTTTCAGTTTTATCCAGTGTATTTCTATGTGCTTATTTTTATTGAAGTTATTAAAGTCACTCCATTCTTTCAACTACATGTTTCACTTGTATCACTGATTCCTGCTTATTACTAGCACTAACTGTGGGCAGAACGTAATTTCTCTGATCCTATAATCACATATCTTCGGTGAAACTGATCCGGGAGTGGTTGATCAGAGGCAAACCAAACCCGTCTGTGGCGAATCACCGCTCGTTCGCTACAGTATAATGACTTCTACAATCAGTATTTCAAACGGCATTGAGTTGAGAACTAAAGCAACCTGGAGATTTTGGATAGAAGACGGCTGTAATTGGTAATCTTCTTCACCGTCTTTTCCCAACATACCGTCTGCATCATCATTGGCTTGGTCAAGATTGGGTCTATGGTTTTACGGCCGTATACCCTTGATGACGTCAAGTATTTTATGCCTCCTGCAGGTCGTAATTCCTACTAATGGGAGAAGTGAAGTGTTGGTATCTGTCTTCGAAATGTGTGACTTTTGTGTGTTACCGAGCGTGGTGGGTGAACGGTTAACGTTCTGGCCTCGCATTCGGGAGGACGCGGGTTCGAATCCCCGTCCGGGCATCCAGATTTGGGTTTTCCATGGTTTCCCCAAATCACTCCAGGCGAATGCCGGGATGCTTCCTTGCAAAAGGCCATGGCCGAATTCCTTCCCATTCCTTGCCCCAATCCAATCCCACCTCTAATGACCTCGCTGTCGACGAGGCGTAAAGCCCAAGCAAAAAACAACATATTTGTGTGTGATAAGTGTATTTTTTGTTTATGAAATGTGTAGCTTGCGAGGTCGAGATTTGGGATCGTCCCGGCATTCTCCTTGATGACCGAGGAAACCGTCTAAAAAACGAAGACAGTACGCGGAAATGTGAGCTCGTTGTACCTCCCCTATGCAGTATCAGGCGCCTCAGCTCACTGCAGGGTCAGGGTTGCAATTGGTAATAAGGGCTGTTAATTTGTTAGCAGTTTTCGGTTGATCTAGTTTCCCACAACTTGTGCCGCTGCAGCGCTGCCCGTTTATGCCGATCACCGCTTTCCAGTGTACGCGTTTCGCCGTCCGCAAGCGCATCAGCACGGCCAATTAGTGGCACAGAGGCCGCGTTCTAATCATAGAGCGCCACTTTGACTCGCTCAGTGCGCCACTGGTCTGTAAAATTAAATGCGACGAATTACAGCAAATGGCTACCGCAGCCCCGCCCCAAATAACAGGTTAGCATGGCACAAGAGCGGAGTGCGCACTCGGCGGTAACGATCCGGTCTGGCATTCCGGAGCACGTGCGTTCGAATCTTCGTCCGGCAATCCTGATTTCGGTTTTCAATGCTTTGCAGAATTCTCTCTAGGCAAGTGCCAGGATGGTTCCTTCAATAAGGGCATGGTCAAATTCCTTCCCGTTCCCCGCCAGCAGTGTTTTACTGCCTTAAATGACCTCTACATCAACGGGGTGTAAAGCAAGAAGAAAAAATAGTACGTGATATCGGAAATACATGGTGTGAAATTTCTAGTGCTGTACCAAATCTCTTTCGTCGTCCACAAGAAGATTCCAGGCCTAATTCTCTCAAGTTTGATTTCGAATCAATCGAAGCTTACTGTTTTATTACGGCGTCACGAAATTTTTGATCCGCATATCTGCGTGTTCGGCTTTATTTTATACTAGCTGTTACCCGCGACTTCCTGACTCGTGGATTTAGAATTTGATTGCTAGAATTGGATACACAAAGCTGAATGTTACCTAAGATATGTCGGCATAATATGACGGGAACGATATATACAATTCTACCGTCGAAGTCTCATTTATTCATATCGGATAAAAATATCCTATTTCGTTCGTAATGATACAAATTATTTCGGTATATCGGTATACACATATAGCCGTTTAAAAAAAAAAAAAAAAAAAAATGACGGAGACTTACTTTCTCATATATAATATTATTAGTTTAGATCACACAAAAACTTTCTGTGGAACCAGTATACCCTGAATAAAGTAAACGCTTAGGGCACTATTCTATCGCCAAAGATTTGCCAGAACATGGTGTCCTACTACAAAATCCTAGGCTTGGCTCAAACTACAAAAACCAATTCATATAAAATTTTGGTGCCTGGGGGGGTTTGAACCCCAGGTCATTGGCGAGTTTTCTTAACAAGCAAGCACGTTACCACTGCGCTACCCTAACGTCACGCATTACAGAAACATATAGATATTATGCGTTTGTCTTTCGCAGTTCAGATAGTTTTCATAATTTAATGACAATATGTTCTTATCTATACAGAATATGGTATCCCATGTCCACCCTAATGTCAGATAGCATCATCCACGCTTGGTGTATGTTCGGGTGAGGGATATTAACCTGTACAGCTAATGGGTTTCTTTCGATTACCCTTCCTCACCATTTAGCTTATTCTTAAAGCAATATCATGTGTGATTTATTTACTTCCTTGTGCTATTTACAATATTACCATCACCATTTAACGTTGCTTGTTGATTCAGATTACAATTATTAATGTTATTTATATGATTTGTAGATTTTGCATACAGTATACAGCATCTGAAATAACATTACACTTTAAATACCCAACTTGGAACCATTTAAACTACAATACTGTTAAAATACCTTCACAAACTTCTCAATTATAACAGTTCTTCTTTAAGTGGGGTCTTTCACACCTTATACCTGGAGATGTAAAGTGAAAATAAAGCACGCGTAATTTCTCATTCAGTCGATGGTCACTTCCGATCTTTCTCTGAAACTTTCAGAAGGTGAGAAATGTATGTAAACGACCGGTATGATAATAAATTTCATTCAGAAGAATTTCACCAGGTAATTATTTTCTTCTAAACCTAAACATACTTCTGTTACGATCACAAAAAATATCCTAAAGCTTCTTGAATAAATCCCTAACCGTCCCTAAAATCTTCTTTCTTTCATACCTGTTATTTAATGATGAGATGTGATACGTCTTTAATTTTTTTTTAAATCCTAATCTTCACTGCATATGTTGCACCACGTTGAAATAACAGTCTTCAAAAATATTTAGTGGCCTGTCCACTGTTTCTCACTTCGTCAAACACGTGATACGTTTGAATTTATTGGAGAATATGCGAAATTCTATGACCTACGAGTGCAGTGAGATACATCTTCCGCCAACCTATTTGGGTCGCAATGACCGGAGGGATAAGATTCGAGAAATAAGATGCCGTACTGATGCTTTTATTTATTCTGTCTTTCCTCGTGCTATTCGGTATTGGTATGCGCAGAATTAAGATTGATGCTCAGCACCCTCTGCCACCCACAATGTTTGTCAATTGCAGAGTACGGATGTAGATACTATTTGTGTAATTTGTTTTCGCGAATTCTGAGTGTTGATGACTAACTAAATGCGTGCTTTCACCTCCCTTAACTGCCTAATGACCTCTTCTGGTCACGCTTCAATAAACTTCTCACATTACTAAAAATACTAACCTGGAGAGACCATAGGGAAGTACTCACTTTCGAAAAAAACTGCGAAAGACAAACACTCACTTACAAACAAATTAAAAATGACACACTCGGGTGATTTAGCTAGCAGCGAGCCGCACACTCTCTTCTCTACGCTGATACAGATGAAAAAGTGCCCTCCCAAGCGAGCACACCCATACGATGATAAGGCCTTAACTCCCCTCCTAGCTTCTGACGAAATGTCTCGCTCTGGTGCAATTCCTTGACGCGATTTCGAGGGGTAGTTCTTCCACGGAACACGCTTGTTGCAGTAATGTACGATAAGTATGAATTCTGACATCGCTCCAAGCATTCCAACACACAAAACTCACTATAAACAAACTGAATAAGGCCTCACTAAAGCCCAAGAGGAGTCGCAAGTTCTATTTCATATTTTGTTTTCACTGTTCCGTAAGGTGACTGGCTTTTAAATTTTGTACCTATAAGCAAGAGAAGAGAGTGTAGAAATCCTAAATAACACAACAAAATATGAGGTGGGAGATAATGTTTCCGGAGAAAACATGGAAGGCTTACGACAAGTAAAACAATTGGTAAAAGTTGTATGTGGCTAGAAAATTAAGTGATGATTATATTACACCTCGATAATTTTATACGTAGATAATGCAATGCAATGATAAAAAAACACATCTTTTTTCAAATTCCGAAGGATGTTTTATTTTGGATAATCTGACTATTGTCATACGGTGTAGGTCTGGCTGCTTACTCATATCTGGCTGCAAACTCATTTTTTAGAAGGAAGGTGGGGTATTATCGAACAGAATAGCATGAAATTTTAATATTCATATTTGGTTTATCCGTTTGGGTTGAAAGAAGTTTAATGTACACAGTATTCTTTCAGACCTTTCGTTTGACAAGTTTATTCTACAACCATCTTCTCTCGGAATTTGAGTGTTTTACATAGCATTAACTAAGTTGACACTCTCAGTAGTGGTGACGGTTCCCCTATTCGAATACAGGTTTCATCGCTGTTTAGTTCGTATTTAGTACGCTAGAATACTTCCGTGGTTTAAATTCCACGTTAAGTCTGTAAGCATATAGGATCACAAGGTTAGGACACTATTTATTAAGCTACATTGAGGTATTATTTATTACTGCTGAGCTAATTTTTACTAACAGTCAACCAAAATAAAGTTGTAATTCCCTGTTGTATTTGCGACTGACAATGATTTTATTTTCATGCAAATTTATATCGATTTTTCGAAATTCTGCTTTATAGCCTTTCATCAGTTCCAACTTTAGCTCTAAAACTGGATTTACCTCATCATTCAATTAAAATTCCAGTTAAAAATTCAATTAAAAATGTAATTAAGAACGTAATCGAATTTCTCACACGCGATACGAGCTGAATGCAAATGCGTCAATGACTGTCCTATGAAGTGTAGTTCTATGTCATGCTAGGAAATCACAGTTCAGCTTACATGCCTTATTATTTATTAAAGAAATGTCTTACATTTAATTCTTAAACATATTTTTTGAAATAAAAAACCTTAATATATTTAATATGTGCAATTGGTTAGAGGTAAACAATGAAGATTGGATCTGACGTATCTGACCGAAAGTACATATTAATGTTGTGTAAATTCACAATAAATTATTTGCTTGTTTCCAAAACTACGATAGTTACAACAGACTAAAAACTTTATAGCACTTACGTGAATGAAATTTTGTTACTTTCACGTGTAATTGTTTGGGAACTAGTACATACATTTCGTGCTAGGTGGAACACTTACTTTGAAATAAAATGGGTAAATCTTAACATTATAACCGATTTCTTTCCTAAATTTCGAGTTATAGATATTTTAATCCTTCATTCTCGCAGAAGTCTCCTAGTTTGATAATGACGTTTGTTTTATTCATTAACTCCTCTGGCTTTTTTTTTCGGAATTAATTCGACCTTCTTATATCCCGAACCATGCGAAAAGTTGGGAGATCCTAATCACATTATGCAATCAAAGAAGAGTTGAAGGAGGTTTCGCCAGCATTTCCATCCCAGTTAACTGGCCGACAAGTTTCTTACTTAATGTATTCCCCTTTATTCTATAATTTGCTCTATGTTACACAGGGCAAATTCAAAATAAAGTTTCCTGTAACTTGTTCTCATCAGGGATAAACTTTGTAATAATCAGATGAAGAGAAAGTGCAGTTTCCTCGTATTGTCATTTGCACCTAAAGATAATTTATTGTAAATACGAAACTATTTTAGATAGTGTTTTATTGCCATGACATTTCACATTCAACAGTTTCTGTAAATCTTCGTTCTTATAATACTGTAAAATTTGAAAAGAAATTCAGTTTGCATAGATTTATAAATACATGTTGTCTGAAGATTAAAAAACAGTTGAATGTGTATACCCTTCGGTACATATTTATTAAGAAGTATAGCGAACTGAAATGATTAATGACAATACGATTGATTAGTTTCATTGGCTGTATTTTCTTCAGGACTCTCCTTTAACCTCTGTACATAACTAAAAGGTGTTAATAGACAAATTCTAGTACTAGCGCTGTTTTCCACACAATAAGTGTCAGAGTACTGGGTCAAAGTTTGAAACCATAAATGTTTTCAATTTGATGAAGGCACTTTCTGCTACTGTTGTTATTCTATTGAGATCATTCTTGTTCGTACTATCAACTGAAATTTTACTTCATAAATAAAAGAATTCTCTTACTTCTACCTGATCGCGCCGTTGTTTTATATTTAGTTTTTTGTTATGCTTAAACCGAGCGTGGTGGGTGAGCGGTTAACATTCTGGCTTCGCTCGCATTCGGGAAGACACCGGTTCGGATCCCAGTCTGGGGATCCAGACTTGGATTTTCATGGTTTCCCCAAATCACTCCAGGTAAATGCTGGTATGCTTCCTTCAAAAGGCCATGAGCGAATTCCTTCCCGTTCCTTGTTCCGAGTCCTTTTCCGCCTCTGAAGGCCTCGACGTCGACGGGGCATAAAGCCATAAGCAAAAAAAAAAAATAAAAAAAAAAAATAAAAAAATAAAAAAATAAAAAAAAAAAATAAAAAGAAAAAGAAAAGGTTACCTTTAATGCTACACTTTAACGCCTTATCATACCCCGTTGCTACAGTACTTCAAACGATTTATTCTAGTTTACTTTTACATTTTTTATGTAATATTAACATGGTAATCAATAATTACCGCCACGTTGACTCAGCTGGCTGCAGTTTTTCGTGTCATTATAACATCTTTTTATACTTGTATTGAAAATTACTACGTCACCTATAACGCCAGAGCTGCAGCGCAGTTAGTCCCTCAAGTATCGTATTCTTCAGTAGAACTGAAGCATACACACAACAGATAGAAAACGTCCTTGATTAATTTGTACACATCAATGTTTTTTAGATGTCTAGTTTTTTTACTTGAGGCGTGATCTCGCAGCATACATTTTTTAATTTTATTTGTGACTGAACAAAGACTGGATGATAGCTACGAGAACTCGATGTTTTAAGTAAAGTAAAAAGCAGACCTGTGTTTCATGATTTTTCTGGCCGTATGATACGAAAGCGAGTGGATTCCCCATCTTATTGATTTGAGCGACTAAATAATTCAGTTTTGTGCTGAGACGGCGGTCGGAAGCAGGCAATGTGAATAATGGAAGCTTTGCAAGATCCGGCCTTAAGCAACGAGGCAGCCATGTCGCGTTACGAAACACCGCGCTGTCTCAAATAAAGAATACATCGACGTTCTGTACAGATGAGTTCAACTTTTTCCAGTCTCTAGATCACAGTGTGTGAGAATTTCGAAAAAACATTCCGGTAAAATATTCTTGGCGAAGGCTTTAGCCCTGTTCCACGCACAGAAAAGTATTATGTTGTTTTAAAGTACAACAAATATTCCCTTAACCGCTTTGTTATGAATTCGAAAAACAAAAGCACTAATCGGCGATAAATGTTGATTGACACATTCAACAATTCAATGGATGCGCTCCTATGCATTATATTTTGTATCAACAGTCGTGTAAGGTAAAAATAAGACATTTTTCAACAGGAAACATGTCATGGTCTGAAGGGAGCCTGGAAATCATGTTAGCAATTATATACAATTATGCCTCTCCTTCGTATGATCGTTTGGAGTGGTTGTGCGTTTGCGATCGACGACGATTCCACACTCTATGTCTCCTTCACCACCTCATACATCTGAAAACTACCGCCTACCTTTGCTTCAACATCTCATACCTAATTTCTTCATCCTACTAGTATTGAGTTTGTACCGTTTACTTCTTAACTTCCACTAGCATTAGTTTATACCATTAAATGATTTACTAATACTATTAAGATTTTAGTTAGTGTTTTTTTATAAATATTATTAAGTTTTTTGTTAGTATTACTCTTGAACCTAATTTAGGCCAAATGTTAAATAAGTGTTGTATACTATTAGTTTGTGTAAGGTGTATATTATTTATTGTAAACACCTGGTATGATGTAAGAGTGGGCTTGACAGCCCTAATCTTGCTAGCCTAAATTAACCCTTAAATAAATAAATACTCGTGTAAGTTCATTACCATGTTTTGCGTTTGGTCTCTGGCGTAGAAAAGTTCTTGATTTGGCTAAAATGCCAAGTTGACCAGTGTTCCGCCCCGCAAAATTTGAACGAAACCTCTTGAGTTTGAAGAAACTTAGAAATAATAATAGAAGTATTAAACACTGACTGAGGCGATCTTGCTAAATACCTAAAACGGCAGAGTAAATAACGTAAGCGATCCAGCACCAGTGAACATGCACTCACGTTAAGAGCAAAGAAAATACAATAAAAAAATCACCCACGTTTTTTATTTTAAGATAAAGTCTGATGTAACTCTTATCTGAGTCCAATGTAAATACGTACTGTACATACCTACTGATTGTCGAGCTGCGTGACAGTAGCGATTGAAAAATGGCAACGACGGAAATGACTTAATTGAATCGTAAAGTAAATTTTATTCCACGTGTTTTAAGCCGTAAGGTTTTACCATAGTTGTTTTTAAGAACGAAATGCTATGTAAAGCAAACTGAATGTATTCTGGCAAATTCATTTTATCACAGCTGCTTAGCTATTAAATTGTGGACATAACCTTGAATTTCTAGTAACATCTCTGGTCGCTGTTAATTTGCGAGAGAACGCCGGCGCGTGACGTCACTGTTTTCCAGGCAGGAGCTATCGAGGTGAATCAGTGAGCTTACTAAATTATAATGTAAATATCCCATCCGTATTTGCACATATTTCGCACGATAATGCTCCCCCATTTCCTCTCTCACCAGGTAGGAACAAAACAGACATTTATATTAAAAGTATGGCTAAAACTATTTTAGTTTTTTTTGCAATAAAATATAAGTTAAAACTTTATTTTCTGAAACTCGCAAACTGATTTTCCATGAAAATGTAGGTAATGTAAACGAAGGAAAATCTTGAAGGCTATACAAGGGAAAAGAAAAAAAAGACGAAAAAAGTGAGAGGAGGGGAACATAAATGTCATAACAGGCACTGTTTTAATTTTAAGAAAGAGCGTATTGTGGAAACATGATAAATAAGATTTAACCCACCTTACAGATCTTCAGTGCAAAAGGACATCTGTTTGTAACATTATAACTAACCTCCGAATCATTTTATTAAAAATATTGATATTAAAATACGTAATATTTATTAGATGTAAGTATCATAAATAATTGTATTAATGTTTGTAACTTGTAATAATGTTGGGGAAACTTTTGCCAATGAACATAGATGTTGAGAAGTTGTGTCAGTGAACGTCATTAATTAAATTCAATAATATTTCTACAAGAACAGTGGGTTTTTCATTTCCAGACTATGTGAAAATACCTCTACATTTTTTTCCCCCAAGCTATCAGTTGGATATGTTGAAAGAGGTGAATAAATAACACGACGTAATCCACCAACGTCAGGATAGCTTGCGAATGACTACCACTTCAGGATAAGATCACATGTTCTAAAAATCTATGCTAAAGGTTTTAAAGCTTTAGATATATTCAAACACTATATTCACTAATCAACTGATTATAAGTTAATTTAAAATTAATGTATTGCGTGGTGATTACAGATGGGAGTACGACTCCTGTAGAGTTCGTAGTGAAATAATTGCATAGCAGAATTTATTCTCATACCCGCCAGTGTGGTGGCTCAAGGTGCTGGTAAGGTGGTTTTCCGCAGTCATCAAGGCAAATGCCGGAACAGTCCTCAACCTCCGCCTCATAAGCTACACATTTCAGAAACAAAAAATACACTTACCACACACAGAACGTTAGAACACATTTTGCAGACAGGTGATAGCACTTCAGAGTACGTAGTACTTACTACCTGGCAGTAAGTCTAGGCGTCATCAAGACCATGCAGCCGTAACAACCGACCACGCCAATTATGAATATAATTCAGCAAAGGCAGCAATCCCCTAATGTTGGGAAAAGGTGGTGAAAAAGGAGAAGAAGAATTTATTCTCATCAGTTGCCGGATGTCGGTAGAACGATTCGTTCTGCAGGTAAAAGACAATGTTGGTAATATAGGTGTTGACAATATCAACTTCCTAACTGCTTTCAGAATGGATGTTGGTGATTGGGATCATATGCTGGAATAGTGTTACACAATCTTGATTGAAAACACTTTAGCCCGACCTCTCGTCTCTACAATTCGGCGCTTGACACTCGTCTGTTTACCCCAATGCATCGACCCAGTTAGGACTTATTGGTTACCTCCTTAAACAAAAATGATGTAATATGTGAGTGGGGACCTTCCCGGCGTATTGATGAAATGAATTCTTCACAGGAGTTCAGACCTGATGATGACAACCAAGCCGATTGTCGAAAGGTTGTCGTTTTACTACGCTATCCGGCTGAAATCCTGTGAAGAATTCATTTAAAAATGATCTAGTTTATAGAATATTGTAGCAATTACAAGATAATCCCTTCGCTAGTTTTTAACTGAAATTTTTATCACTCTTTCGTCCAGTTTTTGGTATATTACTGAAGAATGTAAAACTTTCAAATCAGATAATGTAGAAATATTGTTTCGCTGAAAATACGTTATCGAAATTTTGAAATCAAGGAATTATAGTGAGATGGAAACAGCACTTTCGTAAAATGGAAGGAAGTACTGATTTTTTTTAACCGATTTCTTAACGAATATTTCTGTCGTAAAACGAGACGTGGTTTCCCAATTTCCCTTCTCTAATCTCTCATCCATAACGGAAACACTACTCTACACTGAACTCACAACCTGTCACAGTCATCCATATTCACAACTTAGGCTGTTATCCAACACATCTAAGACTGACTGAACATATACCTTTGTAAATATAATTGCTTGGCACACGTCTTTTTTTTTTCATTTTCATAGTCTTTTCGAACAATGTCAAGCTGTCAGGGTTACACTAAGAATTTGTGGTTTTGATAAATATGAGGGCCATACATATTTAATTTATATATTAGATCTTTAATAAAATTTATAACTAACTAATTTTATTACTATTGAATAGAACGTGCAAACCGAGCGTGGTGGTGTAACGGATAGCGTTCTGGCCTCGCATTCGGGAGGACGGCGGTTCGAATCCCCGTCCGGGCATCCAGATTTGGGTTTTCCATGGTTTCCCCAAATCACTCCAGGTGAATGCCGGGATGCTTCCTTCAAAAGGCCATGGCCGAATTCCTTCCCACTCCTTGCCCCCATCCTTTCCCGTCTCTAAAGACCACGTTGTTATAAAGGGACGTTAAACTGTAACAAACAAAAAAAAAAAAAAAAAAAAAAAAAAAAAAAAAAAAAAAAAAAAAAAAAAGAACGTGCAAATTTCAGAGCAAGACGGATAAACGCGTGGTGGTGGTCCGAAGGTGGTGCTGTCTTCCACTATTGCCCTAGGCTTGTCGGAAACTGGAAACTTTTATCATTTTAATATTTTGTGTGTAATGATTTTGGGAGTTGTATGCGGTAGCGGTCTTGACCTGTGCCAGATTAATGATCTCTCCAGGCGGCGTCTCCGCCGGCTCGTTAATCACGGTCGTGTTGACCGCCACCTCGTCGCCTGTCGCCCTACTCGAGGATTGAGATGGATCGCCGGCAATTACGAAAAGTCCACCAGAGGCTACTAACCACCTAGCATTCGTGTTGCTACTGTAAAGTCGTATCTCTAAACATCAACTTTTGATATTTTCTTTTTGTACTGGATCAGAAAACATTCTCAGAAGGAGCAAATGTACAACATCGACGACACTTAGATTAGAATCCTGTAGTAGACGGCAAACTGATCCTGTTTCAGGTGGAAACCCCGTTGTAGTATCACTTCTCCTTCAACTCACATTTCCAATCTGGTGCGTTTATCGTCCAGTGTCAAGAGCCGCGGCACCCATCTTGCGGATAATATTTTCATACCCAATTCTTCGGTTAAAATATAATATACTCGTTCAGAAGACATCCCTACAGATTCAGCAATCTCCCGCACTTTCAGTCGACGATCCTCCATGACCATTTTATGCACTTTTGCGATAAATTCTGGGGTCATAGCACTTTTTGGCCGTCCACTACGTGGATCATCATCTAAGCTCTTCCGACCAAATTTAAACTCGCTGGTCAACTTGGAAACAGTTGAAAATGAAGGAACAGAGTCCCCTAGTGTGTTCTGAAAGTCGGCATGAATTTCCTTTGTTTTCATACCTTTCTTTACAAAGTATTTAATCACTGCTCGAATCTCAGTTTTTTTCCATTGTCACAAATCACTACACGGGAACAACAACAAAGAGTCGTCACTACCACACTCCTGCAGCTAGAGCACTGACGCGCCACGTGTTCACTCACAAAGGATGTGTGATTATTGCACGGGAACCTCGTTGCTCTAGTACTGACATCTAGCGGTGATTCCGAGAATTTTTCAAACCACCCTCGTAGTTAGCCCGCAAGCCATGGTTGCTCAACAAAGTTTGAAGATGGGGCACAATTTAGATTCTATGATAGCCAGCGGGCCAAATATGAAGTTCCTCTAGTTACCATGGAGGAAAGAAATAAAAGAAATATGTGGGGACGACGCAAGGGACCTTCACCACGCATTGAAGTGACGCCGGGTGGAGAGGAGTGGGGAGGCATGGCCGCCATATTACCTATCCATACAGACACGGAAATATGAGCAAAATCCTCAAAGGGACTCTAGAATAAACGTGACACCGCAATATGATGATGGATTCTTATGTAACTCGATGAGACAAATAAAAAATTAAGAATAATTTTTTTTGATATCCTGCTTAGTTTTCGAGATATTTTGTCTCAAATGTGAGATGTTTTTGGTTGAAATTCAGAAGAAACAATTGGTCAAAGTCAAATATGATGACGGATTCTTATTTAAAAAGACGAGACAAATAAAAAATAAAGAATAAAATTTTTCGATATCTTGCCTAGTTCTTGAGATATACTGTCTCAAAAGTGAGTTGAAATACAGAAAGAAAAAAAAATCGCAAAAAGTCAGTGAGATTATTGCAGAGGTTTCTAAGCTTAGTATATTCTAGACGGCTGCTTTGTGGCCTGCAGTTCTAGAGTTGGGCTGCCTTGCTCTAAGCCCATGAAAAATGGCGGAGTGTTCTGGGAAGTCATTTGTTCGCATCTGCTTAACTGAATATAATTGGTATAAAATAACGCAAAATGCCATTTCTCTTGCCTTGTGCTGTAGCAAAAGGTTTCATGTTATACTCGGCGAGGTTGCATTTCAACCTAACCTGAAATAATGACATCAACAATATGGCGTCATTGAAAGCAAAGGAAAGTAAAATTAAATCTTTAAAACTTACGTTATGCTGCTTAATATTAGTTTTAATAGAGGCCTAGACCCATAGATCGCGAACAACGTGGAACTACTTAAACGAAAAATGATTTAAATAATTTGGCACTCATGAAGGAAATCTAAATTATTTTTTTTAAATTAAATAACTCCTCTCTGCTGTGACAATGAATGCTAATATTTCTGCTCTGAAATGAAAGCTTCCATTAACATAGTCACGTGATCCCTTGTTGCTTATCTTACTAAAACAGCGAACGGAGAATATAACGGTAACATCCACATCAAATGAATATAAATATTCAAGAATCAAATACTAATTAATATGTTGACGTAAACGAAGTAACATAGTTATTCTTAATATCTGGAACGATCTGTTATTTTAGTGCAAATGAAACAAGTAACAAAATTTTGTTACTTGCAGTTAGCGTTTTTCAAGTATTTGTACGAAATGAAAATGTTTAGCGCCTACAGTCACTCGTATCACCATAACCGGTAAATGTATTGAAGTTTGTTAAAAATTATCAGAGTTTTGGAATTATATCTGTAATACGAACTGCGACTGCAGAGTATAAAATCTTACTGAGGACACAGTGGCGAAAATAGATATAGCGTGACGACACGGGGCTCTAATCTAAAGATATTTTAACCGCTGGGCTTCAATTAGAACCAACGATCCGATTTACCTTCAAGGAACAAACCTAAAAAAACATTGAGAAAGACATAATCATCCAATAATTAACTTTAATTTTCGAATCTGTAATACAAGATGTCTCCCTATATTCAATAAAACACCCCGTTAAAAAAAAATGTACGAAATTTCTCAGAAAATGAGTGATGATTTAGTTATATGATCTCAATATTTTGTGTAAATCAGTAATTTATTTCGAGATTAAATTATTTTTTCTCAAACACGTTCATGAGTGGTCTTATAAGGTAGCGCTATTATTTTAAACTGAACGTTTATAAGTTTGGTATAACAGATTTGTTTTGAGTGGAATGCAGGACAGCCATGTCTATGGAACCAGAGAGTATGATTGGCAGTACCAGCATCGGTGAAGCAGAATCTTTGGATGTCTGACAGAGAGGCTACGCGCATTGAACTGCAGTAAGAGATAACAAGACCAGCCAGTCGACCATTTATTTGCTGGATTATGGTAAAATAGTATTTATTGGTTTATAAGCTGACACAGCCAAAGGAATTAAAAAATCTGACATATGAATTATTAATTAACAATATGCAGCTAAATAAAAGAAGATTTTGTTTTTAAACGAAAGTTGGATTTTCTCGCAATTGTTTAACTAATATTAAAGATATAATCTTCAACATAGGTCGCGTTTCGTTTAGAAATCTACGCCAGCGATTATTAAAGGATGGCAGATCCTGGGAACTTGCTTTTACGTTTGCAGCTGTCGGCAACTAACACAGCTGATCCTCCCAGCACTCCAGAAAATATTATATACGGACGGGAGCCATCGTCCGGGATTACTACTCGGCGAGGTAGCGCTTCATGAAAGTGAATTTAAATGCGGCTCTCCGAGCTGGCGCTGCATGAAAGAGACGGGAAGCAAAGAACAGTCAGCGGTAGCAATCGATACGAGCCTCTCGAGAACGGGACGGCTGACGTCCTTTGTTTATGACTTTCTCCGTGAATGGAGGCTGGCGACAGTCAGCTGGAAACTGACGTAAGAATGCTGCAGCTTGTGCCGAGATGCTGACGACATTCTGGCCAGTTAAAAATATGGTTCCGCTGCAGCAATCCAGTCTATACTGGTCCCCGTCATTAGATTCGGGATCTGTAATTTTTGAACGTATTCTTACAATGAAAGCGCTAATCTGCAATTTATTTCTGCAAATTAAAACTCATAGACCAGACCCTGATAACATTATAACACCAGCATAATATTGTAAGAAAACGCCTCTACTGATGCCCTGCACGTCAAAATACTAAGATCGGGAAACAACTTCCCCCAATCGGAGGTGTGGCGTCGGTCTGGTTTTATTTCATGTCGGAAGATGGGATTCATAAAGTCATTTATCTTGATTCCTAGTCTTAAAATGTTTTCGTGGACAGCAGTTCCACGTTTGTCTATTGCATCTCTAGTTCTCCGTCTGAATTGTCTAACATCTTTCGGCGCCAGTTTTCGCACAAAAGACTTACTAGTTGGTCTACATTCGGCCCCTCACCCTTTTTTCTTAGTAGGCTGCAATCTTGTCCTCAGAGTTTCTGGCACCTACTTTTTTCGTTAGATAAACAGAGCCTCACGCAGTATGAAACGGTGTCTATACAGTTCGTCTATTACATTACCATTTCTTTTTGTTGTACAACTGTTGAAACATTTATTTATTATGATAGTCAAAGATTATATGAAATAATTTTAATAATAATACAATGGTTAGAATTTTATTCACTATTTTAATTGTTAGTGTAATTTTTTTTACTATTAATTTTTAAATTAAACCATCATTAGCAAAACAGACCTCAAAGACTGCGTGGTTATAAGAAATTCAGGAGTCATGTTTAGAGCAATAACGCTGCAGACCTCAGAGATCAGGAAGAAAAAGGAGCTCAATATAGTGAGAAAAAAAAAAGTTATTTTGACTGAGTACGTTCGCTTCGCAGTCGAACAGTCAGTATGGGCTGTTACGACCATACTAACGAGCTCAGCTCGACACAAAGTCTCCATTGACAGGGTTTAGCCAATCGGAGGTTACTTCTCGACTGAATGAGTACGAAGTTACCAAAATCTTAAACATACATTTACAAAAAACACCAAACACAGGTGATAAAATTATTTTTATGGTTCACCTTGAGGTTTCATATACAATACGTAGGAATTCAAGGAGTTTCCCCAAACTGGTGGGTGCTCTTCCGAGACGCGTGGCGTAGAATTATGAGCCAATAAGAATTTTAAAATTTATTGGGGAAGGGAAAAAGTGCGTCTTTAGTAATATTAGCTTTCTATGCTCTACTATGACACAATCTTGACATTTTGAATATGTGGAATTGCTTGAAAGCAATTACGGAAAAGTACTGATACACGAAAAAGTCACCGTAGCGATACTAATCTCCTGAACAATACATCCATAAGTCATTAATGTATTAACAAGCTATTTTTTGTGATGCAGTGTGATTTAACAAGATTAATTGTTAGCTAATGATATAAAGCATTCCATATAAACAGGATCAATTGCGCTACTGTTTAAAGACATTCACTTGCAACTGTTTAGGCGGATCACTGAAAGTACCTTCCTGAAAACAAAATAGTGTATCTGACATGAATCAGACGCTTACTTGCCTGCAGTCAGCCAACAAACAAATTTATAGCGACCCACATTGATCCTTCTGCTTTCTTGGTTAGGTCAATCGGGCGCACTTTGCTGTGACAGCTTCTCTGTCCAGCCTCAGGGGAGTTGACCACTAGGTAGGTTAGGGTTCAGCGGTTGATCTGCCTAGACAATGGAGAGAAAACGTTTGTGAGAAAACAGTGGCGGAACTTTGTGGTTCAGCGTACGGAAAAAGGTAAAGGAGCAATTCTTATCGTTCATTTCTAGGGATGATAATGAAAGAAGTGATTTTCATTTAGTATGTTTTGTAAGACATTAAAATTCGTATCTGAATATTTCCATTGCAACAGATTTTTAATCAAATAATCTGAAACCACGGTATAAAATGTACATAAATCACGTTACAAAGGAATTTGGCCAATAACGCTTGTTTATTCATCTGTTGATTGACGTCTTGGGTTCAGATATACTTGCACTGAGATTTATTTAAACACCCTGTGCCTGTCAACTGGAAGAGAGGTACACCCTCCAACTGTCGTTACGGGGGATTGCGGATTATCGGAGCGCACGTAATGAAAATCTGTGCCGGGTAACGAGTCCATTGTCTGTCATATGGAGTAACTGGATGAAATCAGCGACGCCCTGTCAGCAGTGCTGACGGCCGTGTGATGGGACACCGCGTCCCACTATATGAGACAGTGAGAAGTACCGACAGCACACCAGGGAAAAATCCCTGATCAAAAGCTATACGCGTTATTCAATATACGGGTTCAAAGGGAGAAGACATATCATCCATTGTCGATCATTCCGTTCGTCTCACTCGCAACCTTTGATGATCACTAAATCACAGTGAACATGGCACAAGCCCTGAACATTTCATACAAAATCATAATTCAAGAATTTGTAAAAAGTGCAAGACAATGAGCATAACTAACAAAAAGAATCCAATTGTTCAGAAAAACGAAGTAAACAGTTTAATTATTGATATCGTCGAGTCTATGAAATATTTGGGAGTAACAGAACAAAGGAACATGAAATGGGACTTACACATAAATTCGTTAGTAGGTAGAGTTAATTCTAGGCTGCGATTCCTAGGTCGAATCTTGAAAAATTTTAATGAACAAACAAAGGAGGCAGCGTACAAATCTCTTGTGCGTCCACATCTGGACTACTGTTGTGCCATTTGGAATCCGTTTCGTAAGGGGTTGATTGACGGTATAGAGAAAGTACAGTGAAGAGCCGCTCGATTCGTGACCGCTTGCTACAGTCTTTATGAAAGCGTCACAGAACTGATTAGTAGACTGGGCTGGGAGTCTCTGGTGGATAGACGACGCACGTTTCGTTTAAACCTATTGGTAAAGGTGCGTACACCCACTTTCACTTACGAGTGTAGTGAAATAATTAGTTTTTCCCTCGTACCATTCGGGATTGGAATGCACAACAAAGAGATTAGCTTTGGTGCTGAGCACCCTCTGCCACCCACAATTTTGTGAATCGCAGAGTATTTATGTAGAAAGATATACAAATCATCGCAAAATTATAACAACAGCCACAAGTCGCGTACTACAGCAAAACTACTACATTCAATAAGCATTAGCCAATGTGTAAACGAGATCTTGACGGATACTTAAGTCTGAAAAATCAAATACTTCTTCTTATCCAGTTTTAAGCCTGGTGGCTTCTTGTGATATTTTGCGGAGAAGACCATAACTTTGGTTTTATTGAAAGAAAACTCCACTGTCTTATGAAGGTTATATACAGATCTCTGCAGGTCATCTTCAGATTCAGCAAAAAGTACTTGGTCATCTAGAAACAGTATTGTGTCGAGGTTGGCCTGTTTGTCTATCTTGATTCAGCCATAGGGTATTTGTCGCCAGTTGCTAATGATTTTTGTTGAATAGAAATGGCGATAGGCAACTTCCTTGATTAATGGGTTTCAAATGCTATTTAAGGGAACAAACATAGACCTACAATTACTCGAAAGACGCGAAAGTACAATAAACACAAAATGTATTAAACCCAGACACTCAAGCAACACGCATAGATCGAAAACAGATCATGAGAAACATTATCCGTTCACACACATTCAAAACTGCCACGTGGCAACAACAATCAAGATGACCACGACAGATAAATGAGCTAGGAAAAGGCGCACTTCATCAGGCTTGCAAGTGTGATGTCACAAGACGTTTTAAATTATATTTAGGAACTTTAAGATGTAGTGTTTAATTAGGATAAGAATATTATTAAGGAATTTTAATTACATAGCGAGAGTTAATTGTTTTGAGATTTTCTGGAACCGGTTGCAGGCTGCCGAAATGTTGGCGTGCAAAGCAGCTCCAAAGTACAGTTAGCCGGAAGGGTATATATACGACCCCACAAAGTTTCTGTCTATCTTATCCGATGGACCCATGTAAACGGGCGGACGCCTGGACGCATGGAATACACCACAGTCCCGTTCCTGTGATCACCTATAGAAATACTAACTTAATGCATGTGCAGAGGCGAGCAGTAGTTAACAGGAAGGCCGCCATGCTTGGAGGAGCGGGTTTTGGGTGCTCCCCCAATTAAAAAAATAAAAAATAAAATAAAAAAGAGACCATAGGTTATCAGTCTTGCTCAGTTTTGCCTAGTGTTGTGCAGTGGAAGTTCGCGAATTAGCTCCGTCGGTCGCGAGCGATGTAAGTCCGTTTTCTGTTTCTTCCTCTCTCTCTCTCTCTGTCTCTCTCTGTGTCTCTGCCAATTTCATTCTCGCTACAGGTTTATAGTGAAGAAACTGAAAACGTTAAGTGAATATATAATTGGCTTATAACTATGATGATTTGAGGAATGAATATCGGTGTCTGAAGAAAAAGGCGATTGTGTATCATTATACAAGTTCTTAGAATACAATTTTATGTTTGTGTGATTCAAAATATCCACCAAGTTTTATTTCTTTGTAATTGTTCCGCCCCTTCTACCTGGATTAAATGATGGAAAGAATGCAGTCAATCTTCGTCAAAGGGGTTCGATAGTAAATGATTAATAAAGTAGCCGAGAATAATTAAAAGGTTGGAGGGTGGGACGTTACACAAGGTGTTTCTAGTCGGAACAAACTTTGTGGAAAAAGCAGAAACTTGCAGGTGCCATCCACAATAACGCCAATATAAATCGTAAGTAATAAGCCACTAGCAAATTTTAGTATTATTTCAAACATGATCTGATAAGCTGTAAACTAGGTGCAAATTTCAAAGCACATTCGTCGCTGATGTTGCCTCCATGAGAAGTAGAAAGAGTATGAGAAGTAGAAAGAGTGTGAAAAAAAAAAAAAAAAAAAAAAAAAACTGCGCGTGGTGGCCTCGCATTCGGGAGGACGGTGGTTCGAATCCCCGTCCGGGCATCCAGATTTGGGTTTTCCATGGTTTCCCAAATCACTCCAGGCAAATGCAGGGATGCTTCCTTAAAAAGGCCATGGCCGAATTCCTTCCCATTCCTTGCCCCCATCCTTTCCCGTCTCTAAACACCTCGCTGATGAAAGACGTTAAAAAAAAAAGACAAAAAAAATTAAAAGTCAATTTATTAACAATTAATTATTTAAGTAACTTCGGTAAAAATGTCTTGCAATGGCATTGCATTGAATCAGGAAGAGCAACTCTGAATATTTCCTCACGGGAATCGCGATGACTTGTGGTTTCATTACCAAGTCTTGTTGTTGCATTTCTCCCGGCACAATATGAGGAGGTATCGCATGGCTTTTCGCACTTCAGTATATGTACAGATATATACGCGAGAGTGCCTTTTTAAAAATTAGGTACTTTTGGGAATGACTGTGAGAATGACGCGCGATCGCCGCATTGCCCAAACACGTCTGCTGCCAGCATGCTTTGCGCGTGTTTAGACGCCATTTGCAGCCGTATCGTCTGTCTGTGCTCTGAGTTATCGAAGATTGTAATGTTTCAGAAATTTGACTCTCCCGCCGACTGTGGGATACGATCTGCAATACGATTCTTCAGTGCAAGAAACTCGGAAACAACGGAAATCCACTGTTAGATTTGTGAAGTGTACGGTGATAATGGTATAAGTGGCAAGTGAAGGTTGGATGGGAATAACTGGATCGTCCACCTCACAGTCCAGACCTTGTACCCACTGATTTTCACCCGTTTCGCATTTAAAGGAGTTCCTTTGATAGTCAACGGTTCAAAGATGACGAAGAAGTGACAACTGCAAACATGGATAGAGCTTCTGACCCGCGACAGATTTCTTTGATGTCGAAATTCAAAAACTTATTGAACGGTATGATAAATGTTTGAAAGGAGATGGGAATTATGTAGAAAATTAGACGAAAGTATCTGGAATATGTCAATAAATATATTTTAATGCGATTACAGTATTTCTCTTCTTATTAAAAAAAGGACATTATTTCTTTTTTTTTAGAAATTGTGATCATGAGAATTAAATATATCAATGCGCGGTGGTTCCCTATTTAAGCCGATACTCTGCTTCTCTTAGCGAGGCCTAAAGGGTTTCCACCATCCCGGTCAGCAGCTAAGGCAGGTCTCCAACAGCCAAGCCCGTCGTGGCAGTCCACGAAGTAAAGAGTCATCACGTTCGGAGCTCCGAGAACAAGAGGAAGCCAATTATCCAACAATGCTTTCGATTCCAGGGGTTCCAGCACTGAGCAGTCGATTGTCGCAATCAAGTGCGGTGTGTCCGCTGCGGGGAAAGCCACAGCGTCCTGGTCTGCGCACGCCCGCTTGAAGACACGCCGACGTGCGCGAACTGCGGCGCTGACCACGCCGCCTGCTATGGAGGCTGCCCCGTCAGATGGAGACATCAGGCCGCCGCAAGCAGACAGCCCCAACCCAGCCAGAGCCAAACAGCAAGAAGAGACTTGCAAAAATCACCAAGTCAGCGGGCCTACCGGTCGACAGCAATCACAATCAAGCTGGAGGCCACCAACACATCCGATGACCATAGCAGTGGGTCACCCGAAGCACTGATACTGCAACCACGACTTCAGAGAGATACAGCCTCAAGACAACCAGCTGGGGAATATCGTCCAGCTATTATCGCAGTTGTTCGCGATGATGGTCCCCACCTGACGCAAATAAGAATACTCAAGAGTTTCCCTAAAGTATTTTATATTTGTATATAATGGTCAAAGCAGGGGATTACCCTAAAGTGTACCCTCCAAATGATCCCCAAAACAACCTATTTGAGACTATAGATAAAGCTACATATAGTAGCAGGGCTACAGTATGCCGTTGAGGCAGCGAATATAAAAAAAAGTCTTCCGAAATACTTGGCATGATCCATCTTAATAGTGGTATTCTACCTTTGGAACCTTTTACAACCATCTGTCCTTGGAGATTCTCTAGATTCTTCCTGTAATGTCGTATTGTCTCTCTCTCTCTCTCTCTCTCTCACACACACACACACACACATAAATGACAGAACAATTTCAGATTTTTTTATTTTTAAAAAAGCATATGACCTTTTTATGCGACCATTTAACCAGCTCTAATTTATATTGCACTAAGTAATATATCAGATTTCGTTCATTTTTAATTTTGGTGACGACAACACAAGACGAACACAACAGTTAATTAAAATAACCCATCTCGAACCGGTGACCCTTGCAATGCGAGACTAGGTTGCTAGCCCCTACACTGCCGGTGCCGGTAATTTCAGGCGTTAGCACGCCGTTTGTTAGCCGAAATACCACTCACAGCGTGAAATACCACTCACAGCGTGTGAAACATATGTGTGTAGGCAGAGCAGTTAGCACTCGGCGAAAGCCTTTTAACGGAATGAATGAGGAACGCTGCAGCGGGTAAGTAAAAGAGACCGTCGCGTCGATTAGCTATTACTGGAAGTGGCTCTACGTAGTCGCCACGGTCGGCAAGAGTTATCGTCTCCGAGTCGTAGTTAACAGCCGCAAGATTTTAACGCGGAGGTTGGATTTAAGCGAACTCGTTTTATTATATAACGTGGGAAGCTTTTAATAAAGAGCATGAAGAACAGACAGTCGTGAGAAAGCACTGCTGTAATTCAGAGGAGAGTAAGCTGTTTGTACGTCTGATTTCAAAGTAGAAATTACTTGTCTGGCATACAGTTGATACAACATTGCGTCACAACGATGTCTGTGGTTTCATTTAAACTTAAAATGATATTATCTTAAGACGCAGCACATTATCATTGTACTACCGTATCTACAACTGGGAACAAATACGACGTTCTTCCGACATTTATATGTAGGGTTGCAAGTTCATTTCGTCTTTTGGGGATAGGGCAGTGTCGCGACTAAATTGGCACCACTGCTATACCAATTTTTCAGGACTACACTGGCTTTTCTAATGCATTCAGCGTCGTCTCCTCAAACTACCAATACTAAAAATTAGGATTGTTATCCTCACAAAAAAATACAGTGAAACATCACCGAATTAATTTCAAGTGCTTGCAACAAATAGATATTTGTAAAAAAAACTTGTAACTGATGAGTACCTAGGCTGAATACTGTAGAGCTACCCGCAGCGGACAGGACAGTGAACCGCATTCAGCGTGGCCCTCGTGGCGGACGCGATAGCGAGCTGCAGTCAGCGTGATTTACAGAGTGAGGTTGAAAGGATGGGGAGGAGCGCATTTGCCAGCCACGCCGATCTAGCTATCAACAACGGGCCGTGGGAAGGGAGCTGCATCTACTGGCAGGGAAATCCGTCGCCTATACGGTAAACATCAAACGCCCGGATAGCTGAAACGACATTAGGTAAGGTGGTGGGGAGGAGGTAGCTGCGAGGTGATGAGGTGATGATGTGGCGCGTGTTGATCCGTACAATTCGGCTGCATGACGCGGCCTACAAAACAACAGGACGTGGGAAGCCACCATAACAGTGTCAGCGTCCTGGACCAGTATTACAGTTCTCGCAGTCGCAGCCTGAGAACGACGGCAGAGCACGCCAGTGCAAGATCGTTTTTCCATACTGTCGGACGCAAACTTGTGGAGATTACATTTCAACGTTGTAACTGTTATTTTGATATACATTTATATTGAAGTCTTTCCTATTGAAGAAAGCTACTTCTAGATCATACTGTAATGATCAAAAAAAAAAAAATCAAGTTTGAATGTTATAAGTAATCATGAGTTATAAGCTAGTTACATTACATATTACTTGACTTAATAGAATCAATCAAAATTGGGTGACAGCTTAATTGATTTTATTAAAAGATCAGAATGGTAAAATTTACGCAAAGATGGAAAGTATTTTATTAACGTTTGAAGAATTATTCATTGCCTAATGTGTTTGTTTTTAAACAGTTAGAGTAATTTGAAACTACTGTATTTTTTTTTTTAATTGGCAAGCGGCCTTTAGCCATTCGCCACCACTCAATGTATTTTTTATATATCGTCAATGTTAATGGATCTTCCAAATTTTATGTGAAGCTCAATTGTAGGAGAGCACAGGACAAACACAACACAAACTTAACCTAAACACCCATGCCCTCGGCCGGACTCGAACCGGCGACCATCGGTACGTGAAGCTAGCGCTCCTACGCTACCGGTGCCGGAAACTACTGGTTAGAACTGTTTACATAAGTTTTCAACGCGAAGGCAGTTTTACCGTTGTCAACAGATAGCGAGGTCGGGCGCCCCTGGTGACTGGAAGCGCTTGTTGTCCTCGGCGGACGGGCTCGCCTGTCCAGATGCGCGCTCACAAGTCACATACAGTTCACACGCAGTGATGAGTCCTCACTGAAAGTTGCTTACCGCTGTACCAGATTAGTGATCAGAGGTCCCTTCATCCCTTCTTCTCCTCTCACAGAAAACTCTGTTCTCTTTGCACTGCGATGTGGCGTGTGTTATTCGGTGAAAATTAGAGCTCTGTCCGGGAAAATACTTGCACCTGATAGACCCAACAGATAAGAAATACAAGCAAAAGTTAATAAGATTGCTGGCGAGCGCCTCCAGTGGCTGTATCCTCCCCACTACTGTTCGAACACGACAATATACCAAGAAATCGCACCAATCATTTTTTCGGTCTCGCGCCCCTTGCTAACAGCGTCTATCCGCTCGTTTTCGAAACATGCCCAAACGCAAAGCAAACCTTACCTATTTTTGATGGGCAATAAATCCATTGCACTCCAAGCCAGATAGAATGTTTAGCCACCCACCAGTCTAGCTCGCTTGTTCCGCATCAGGTAGTCGGTTGCCTCCATGCCGCACCGCTAAAACTTCACAGGTGCTAGACTGACACTCGGCACCTAATAACACTGACACACTACTCTTAATTATTCATTTTATTTGTTCAGCTAACGAGGAATCTCGAATATTTCCGCAACGGGTGCAGATACCGAAATGCGCTTTTCGCTAAGAACGCGACAAGCGACAGCGACACGTGATTCTGTGTCGGCGCTAGAGTTGTAATTCGCACCATTGCTTCAAGAACTGACAATCCCTGGTTCTAACTACCCAATTGAAACATTGGACAAATTCTTAATTACAAGCCGAGATGGGAATCAAGCCAACGAGAAAAATGTGTTGAGTTCATCTTAAAAACAATAGAAACGAGTTAATGATGCATTTTTATGGCAAAACCATGTTTATCTTTTGACATATTTTCACTCTTGCATTTTGCATAAATGAAAAGCATGTGGCCAGTCTTGAATTCAAAACGATTTCCAGTATAATTACGATTTTTTTCCTTGTTAACTCTTCATACATCAAATTGAATAAATAAAAGTTCGACTGATACAGAAAAATGGTAAAACCGCCACTCCTCAATCAAAATAACAAAGATAATATATGTGTATAATATTTGCAACTAAATGAAAACAGTGTTTTTAATATAAAAATAGTAAAACCGTTTAACCCTAGTAAGAATCGATATTTATAAGGTGATTGCCTAATACGTCGTTGATGTCTCTCCTTACATGGGTATATTTGTACTTCAGGTTGGCTATCTGCAAGGGGTTGATGATTATGGGCTAATCAGTGGAAAATAAGACGTACGTTCCAAACCGTGTTGGTATCATTTCTGGCATCGTTTTTCAAGATTATTGATTTACTTTATTTTTTTATTAGAAGTAGCGCGTAATGCATTTTGGACTCACAACCAAAAGGACGTAAGATAGCTACCTTGCTGCTCATAAATTATCTGCTTCACAGTAATCAATTCCTCCGACGTTTTCCAACTTAAAAACATTTATTTTCACCATTGCATTCAACAATTTCTAATTACATTTTTTTAAACTCATTTCATAATAAAAATCTTTAGTCCTCAGACTCAACACACACTTTTTTCATAACAACGAATACACAAACATTTTCGATAATCTTACTTACTAGCCAAACATAATTTATTTATGCACTTATTTATTACTAATGCTGAATCCGTTTCACCATGTGTATTAACACCTTATTTACACCGATCATTTTATACTTAACTACCACCTCGCAGTTTCACAAGCAATCAATAAATTAAAGTAATATAGATAATATGGACTACGAGTTGAGTTGTAATGACTACAGCGTTTCTGTTTTTGCGGCAGTGAGTCGACCTTGCGCTGTACAGAGAAGGGCAAACATCACCGCCGCGCCGCCCCCTGGGGGCCATTATTCGAGTCCCGCCGAGGGCCAGCGGGAGGTCCCCTCCAATTACCCACCACGAACAACTGCTACCAACCGCACGGATCTAACGTTACTAACGAGCCAAGCAGCCACGGGCGACTGCCGAACAGGAACTTCGCGAACTCACAATAGACTGCACACATTCTCTTGTCCAGACGGTTGCCTTCATAAAGGGCTTCTGGTATCTACGGGAAACAGACTGCTTGGGTAGGAATCAAGCTTCAAGCAATCATTTCTGTACCTTGAATCCATAGTGGACCTAAATGACTTGTATCACTTATCATATGGCAGAGATGTATCTCGTTAAATACACAACATTTCTCGGGGTTTGGGCATTTTTTATTTAATTTAATTTCAATTGGATTTGAGCACACAAGCTCGGGTTGCAATATCCCTACATACCCACCTTCCCATTACTTGATTTCGTTTCTTTTTTCTCTCCACCTATCTCCGAATTACAACTTTAAACTGTTTCAGTGTTGTTTGTTACTTCCACTGGTAATTTATTCCAGTCCCTGACTCCCTCATCTGCAAAATAATTTTTTCTCCCTCCCTTTCGCCTTAATCGAAGTGCCATCTTATGATTGGCCATCTACTCCCCTCCATGTAGGACTCCTAATTCTTCTACTAATATCCATCCATGCATTATCACGATTATAAGACTTGAACAAGCCAAACACTCTTTTCACCCGTCTTATGTCTTCCAATGGCTCCCAACCCAGCTCCTTCATCATATCAGTTACTGATTGCATTCTGCGCTAATTTCCGCAAACAAATCTAGCTGCTTTCCTTTGTGCCAGACGCCTTTTTGTTTTTTTGTTTATTACTTTGCTAGGTATTGTTTACAAAATTCGAAGATGTATGGTACTAGGTGCAAATACAAGTTGTGTGATTCAAGGTATCAATGCCAGGTACAAGATACAAGACACAAAATCAAAGTGTGGTGCAAGATACAAAGATTTAAGATGCAAGATACAGACTTCTTGGATGCGAGATACGAGATACATGCTTCTTATAGTCTGTGAAGATGGTCACTCACAATGTATGCTTCTTGTGGGCTTGCAGCGTGGTCGTTCGGTGAATTGTGTTTTCTTCGGCAGCTGCAATGAGAGAAGTCTTCTCCTGCCGTCGTCTTCCGGATTGGCGCCCCTGTGCGTGTTGTCACGTGATGCTTGGGTGTCCGCCCATTACGAGTGACTGCAGTGCGTTGCCGTATGAGCTGACATAACGGGGAGAAGTGGTCGCCTTAGTGAATTCTCTTTCCATGAAGGAGATATAGTTGCTGTATTCTTTATCGTGATGTTGACAAACATATAGTACTGTGTGGCCTACCAACCATGTTCCGACATTTTGTTTCCATTCTGGTTTTCGGGTCTTATCAGGTCTGAGGATTTCTTGTAATGAAGTTGTGGTTCCGTCTAGCTGTGATTTCAGCCATATCCAAATGCGCTGTGTTTCGCCGCACGAGAAGCGGTGCAAAAGGGTGTCTGTGTTGCCGCATTCGTGACATCTGTCAGTTGCCAAGAGATGAATCCGGAAAAGTTTTTCGTTTGTCGGTATTAGTTCGTTAGTTGTTTTATACCATGCAGACATTACCTCAGATGGAAGGTTTTTGTTAAAGATGGTTCGCCAAACTTGGGGCCAGTTAGTGCCCGGATACTTTAATTCAATGTTGTTTCTTTCGGCCATTGGTGAAAGTCTATTATAAATGTCCCTTGTTGTTTTGGGAGGAGGTGGATCTAAGCCCATTTCGTTAGTGCCCGGATACTTTGATTCAATGTTGTTTCTTTCGGCCATTGGTGAAAGTCTATTATAAATGTCCCTTGTTGTTTTGGGTGGAGGTGGATCTAAGCTCATTTCGAAATAACTTTTTTCTAAAAAATAGATTTGGAGCTGGTTTAAGTTCTTCCTTATATTTCCTATGTAGTCTGGGACTTTCGTGCATTGTGGTTTGTAGTGCTTCATGACTGAAGTTGGGAAACTGGAGTTGTTGTTGTCTTTCAGCTTGTCTATTGCGTGTATCAGTAAAGCTTTGCACCTGGCTTTTACATTGATGACGTCCAAGCCTCCCTTTATTTTTGCGTTTCAAATTTTACCTTGAATATATCGTTTTGACATACGAACCAACATAAGGATTTTGGAAATTTTTAACGCTGGTCAGCTCAGCTGTGCGGTAGCGAAACGGATGCATTCTGGCGTACTTCACATTACACAGCAATCTGTGCAAAGGTGAATGTCGGATCAATCACGTCAAGGACCTTTGCAACTCCCCAGCTAGACAAGGATTCGAACAAGGGACTTTTAGACGCCAGAGCTACCAGACCGCTACCGTATATATAAAAGAATACATCTAAATAGACGTGCAGAACGTGATGTTCTCGGTACAGTTACTCGTGTTAATTCGTGAAAAGTGTTTGGTAGGAGGCAGCTGGCTGTGCCGCGGTCCCCCTCGCATTTCTTCCGCGAGACTGCTTGTAAATATTCATCAAGCAGCCCCCTGCTTTGTGTCGCCCTGGACCACATTGTAACCCAACCAGTCCAACTGCAGCCGCCGACTCGGTCTGCAACTCGACCACGGCGCGCTACCAGGACTGCACACGCCACATGGCAAAGATATTGTATCAACAACACCAATCACAGAGTTTGTTTATTTTTAGTCTCAGTCTTCACTATTTCCTCAAACAATGTTAACGTTGTGTACATGGGATACAGTATCTTCGATCGTTCTTGTTATCAACGTATATTTTCCTTGCGGCTGAGTTATGATTATAATTTAATTGCGAATTTCCCTCTTTATACATTTAGTTTTCCATTTCTTGCACTCTCTTAAATTTTCCCTTTCGGCACTTGGTAAATTATTCATCACTTTCCTTGGTAATTTATTCCATTCTCTGACTCCCTTACATACGAAAGAAAATTTTCCTACACCGTTATACCTGAAATCAAGAGCTACCTTATAGTCATGATCACCTTTTCCCTTCATAGCACCCTTATTAATTTTTTGACCTACATCTTTCCACGCCTCATCCACTTTAATAAAATGCGTTGAACCTGAAGGCTGGACGTCTGCTCGGTAATTCGGAAACCTTCGACAAGCCCGATGATACCCGAACTGTTAGTTACACAGGCGGCCACCACAGCGCTGGTTGGAAATTCTAAGCGAATAACTGCTTCGTATTTATTTCAGCTTATATTGTTATCAGGAAGCATAAATTTCAAATAAATAATCGAATTTGATTTTATTTTCACTTACGTTGTTATAAGACGTATAACTGCGATGCCAGCTAAAATGCAATTGTCTGCTGTGTAGCAGAGATAAAAAATATAATGCGGGTAAGAGATATAAAATATTATAATGTGTCGTTCTTTTAAATTATAAGTTGCTTTTTGTTTATTTTCGATGACTGGATGCAGAAATTCACGTAAGGAGAAGATCATCAGATTTTTACGCTGTATTATCTGCACCAGTTACAGGAACCAAGTGACAACATAACCTAGTAATATTTTTTGACAGAAGATAACAAACAGGAAGTTTATTAAAATTCAGAGAAAGTTTACACGAAACGTAGGAAATCACGAAAAATAACAATCAAATAAAAAAAAGTTATTCGTTTTTGAAATTATATTTAGAAACTTTTTCATATCGATAAAAATTTCAGTCATTCAAAATCAAATGCAGTTATTTTAAAACATCCTAAACAGATACTCCGCAAATATAATAAGAGTAAGTTTACTCACATCACGAAAATTATCTATAAAATGATAGTTATTAATTGTTATTCATTTTTCCTTAGAAACTTTTACAAAAAAATTTCTCATTACCACCACAGTGCTACCCGTCATTTTCGACGGACGTTTAAACTAATCATATATATTCCCAGTACTGTCATCCTATCTTCCATTCCCATTCCAGCTCCTTTATCATATCAGCTAATGGTTTTATACGGCAGTTATTTCCAGCGACAAGTCTAACAGCGCTCCCTCATTCCAACTCTTGCATTTGATGCTCAAAATGTGGATCACCGTATTCAAGCAATTATCTATGTGTCAGTTGGTTTGGAAAATTCTAATAAACCAAGCTGTAAGTAATTATCAGTAGCGTGCTACGTGCTATTAACACAATGCGAGTCTTGTAGAGAGCATCAGAGCTGGAGGCATGGGAAGGTAAGGAAGGGGGAGAGGAGGGGGGGGGGGAAGGAGAAGAGTGCTGGGAGTATATAGGGCATGTAATTGTTGGTATTGAGGCCTGGATGATATTGGCAGAAGATTAAGGAGCAGGGGAGATATGACAATGGCTAGACCTTAGCATTCTACTTCAGGCATAAGGGACTGGGAATATATTCCATTGTATCTAAGAATATCAGGAACAGGAATAAATTATCAAGGGAAATTATGAACAGTTTACCCGAAATAGTGGAAGATGAAAGTTAGTGAAACTCGAAAATATGTGAGTTGGAAAATTATCACTGCAGAGTGTGGTTCGTAGCGATTAAATTAAATTAGAACCGGAATTACTGCCATACATCATGTCGTCGAGAGGTATTATCTGGGGATCAGCATTATTCTGAACGAAATAAAAACGGTACGCGTGGCGCAGATACTGTGAAATTGCTTTTCTTTCAGCCAGTAATTATTTTTGTCAGTCAACTGCATTCGAAAGCTTAGTAACGCGTTACAGAAAAAAAGTATACAGGTGCCGTGCAGTGTGGGGCTTTCATTTGTGCTTTCGTGAGTCGTGTGAAAGGTTCTACGGCGTATTATAGTCGCACAGCATCAATTAACAGACTCTGAACGCGAAATGGCAGTTCGCACAAGATTCTTGGAGCATTCCATTTCGGAAATTATTCGTGAGTTCAACATTCATCGATCCACATTGACAAGAGTGTGCCGCGAATGCGTAGTTTCTGGGATTTTTTCCTACCACGGACAACCACGTCTACTTAATGACCGCGACCAGCGACATCTGCGTCTAGTTGTGAGACAGGGAGAACTTGGCGTAAGAGAACAGCAACACCTAATGCGGGACTGAAGAACGTCACGATTCCAGTTGACAGAGGCTGATGATATGGCTCCAATGTGACGCAGAACCCACGAGGTCATGGATCGAAGTTGTCAGTAAGGCACTGTGCATGCTGTTGGTGCCTCCACCTGGTTTGACCTTGTCATATTACTAATTAAAGGCACACCTAATTTTTATTATTTTTTTGGTTAATTATTATATCATATTGCTCTGGAACATTCAAGGATAATATCGACTGCTGCAGACCGGTATCACTGGATTGATTGTAAAAATAGAATCTTTAAAAATGTATTCTAGTAGGTTCTGTGATGTTCGCTGGAGTAGTGAGAACGTATCCGGAAGGAATTGTATGGCGATAAAGTTTTGTTTATATTTAATTATAATTATATTACGACAAGCTAAAATAACTCAAAGAGCCATGTCGGCGAACAAAAAAAACTGTATTGGAAAAAGAAGTGTGTGTATTATCACTTATGGTGGACTATCGCCACCATTATGTATAAGGTGATAAAATAAAACTTTTTCTTTTATGTACTGAATTGAAATTAATGTGGCAAGTTATTATAAACTTGTCTCTTTTTTGGCCAAAGGATTTGCAATCTTCGGAAAACGATAGTTGCTGGTGTTGTAATTGAACTTATGGTAAAATATCAGTCCGGTGGTTGGACAGTTCTGTGCCTTGCGTTTTTTTAAAGCGTGTGGATAAAATAAAATAAAATATTTTTATTTCATTTACATCTGGCTGAGGCGACCGTATTTATAAGGAAAAAATAATAATAAAAAATAAATAAATAAAAAATAAAAATAAATAAAAAATAAAAAAATAGAAGTTCCGATTGCCAGGTGGTAATACGAGGCATATTTTTTAAGTAAGTACCGTTTCGTCACACCGTGGCTGCAGCGCTACGGTCGGCGTTCCGCGCATGCGCACTGGGTACCTGTATCTCTTGCCTACGCACTGACGCCATTACAGTTTAATTCTTCCTTGTTTTCGTTGTTCACTGAGTGTTTAAGATGCCTCCGATAATTGTGAGTCCCGCCGACTGTGAAGTACGGGCTGTTATAAGATTTCTTTGTGCTAAAGGCCTAAAACCGATCGATATTCATTGTGAGATCTGTGCAGTTTACGGACAAAACATTATGGTGAGAGCATTTAAAGATGGCCACACAAATGTGCATGATGAACAACGGAGTGGGCGTCCTTCGGTCGTTAATGAAAGTTTGGTGCAGAAAGTGGACAATAAGGTGAGAAAAAACAGACGCTTTACGATTTCCTCCTTGTGTGATGACTTTCCTAATGTTTCTAGTAGTGTTTTTATGACATTGTGACCGAGCACTTGAATTACCGAAAATTGTGCTCACGTTGGGTACCGAAAATATTAACGGATGTGCACAAAACCAAACGTTTAGGCAGTGCATTGACTTTCCTTGAGTGGTACCACAACGATGATGATGATTTCTTAAGCCAAATTGTTACGGGCGATGGGACACTGGTGGCCTACGTCACACCTGAATCAAAGCAACAGTCCATGGAATGATTCACCCAAAAAAGTGAAGTTCAAGCAAACGATTTCTGCCCGGAAAATCATGTGCACAGTTTTTTGGGACAGAAAAGGAGTACTGCTTGTGGAATTTCTGCCTCGTAATGAGACAATCAATGCAGCAGCTTATTGTGAGACATTGAACAATCTGCGCCGTTCAATCCAGAACAAAAGACATGGCAAGTTGAGCAAGGGCATCGTTTTGCTGCATGACAATGCCCGTCCACATGTGGCTAATCAGACCAAAGATCTCATCACATCTTTTCGATGGGAAACTCTTGATCATCCTCCGTACAGCCCTGATCTGGCGCCCAGTGACTACCATCTGTTCCTGCACTTGAAGAAACACCTGGGCGGTCAGCATCTTGAAGACGATAACGAAGTCAAAACAGTTGTGATGCAGTGGTTAACAAGTCAGGCGGCAGACTTCTATGAGGAGGGTTTTCAAAAACTGGTACTACGTTATGACAATATTGAAGGGAATTATGTAGAAAAGTAGAGTAAGGTATAGGCTTTCATATAAAAATAAAATTATTTAGATATATTTGCACGTCTTTTTTTAATTTTGAAATGGTACTTACTTATAAAAAATGCCTCGTATTATACGCATAAGGCTGTGATGTATTAATGTTTTAAAAAATGACAGCTTAATTAAATTACCATTTTAATACAGAATATAAGAAAAATATTTCTTCATGGCTTATACCGTGATCAGAAATGATTAATTTAGAAATAATAATTTAATATTTGTACAACCTGTGTTCACTTGGCTTGAACTGCATCGCGTCGTAATAATAATAGTAATAATAATTTATATTAATAATAACATCCACGCTTCTTTATTTGAAGATAATATATTTTAAACATTTCCTTTTTCATTAAAATACCTAATTCTTTTTCATATCACATCCAGAAAACAAAACGAACAACTGAACACTTATTCTCATAATAATATTATTACAAAGACATTATTATATATTAAAATCAGCGATACTAGTACAGTGTACTGCACTTCCAACCTCTGTGACATAAGCCGAGAGTGTTATTAAGATTACATAAAATTAATTGGCGTCGTAACTGGGACCTCTGGTCAAACTCAGCCGGTTATTGACTGGAAATGGTTCAGGAACTTGGAGGACTTTTGCAGCGTTTCATGCCCTTCATGTTACCAAAGAACGGTCGACTGTTGAGGATGACAATGCACGATGACAGCGGGCCAAATCGTTTACTTCTGGTTTCAGGAATATTCTGTACAGTTCCAGCGAATGATTTGAACACCTAAATCAACACACGTGAATCCAGTCTGAGGCATGATGGAAATGTCAATTCGAGCACAACGACCTGTACAATAATGGGCGGTTGTATAGGAAACATTGCTGAATATTTCGTCAGAGGACTTTCGACGACTTGTTGAGACAATGCCACATCTGGCTGCTGCACTTCACCAACAGAGGACATGGCTTTTTGAGGTCTCCCAGAACTGTTTTCAGGTTAGCTAAAGGGTAAAGGCAGTGGGTTTTCACAGTTTTCAAGCCGTATTCCCAAAGTATTAGCGGAGGTAGAGCTCCAAACTCATATTTCCTGACCTTAGACACTAGAGTGGACGTGCTGTGGTTAGCGACATGGTCCGGCGTTTTTTCTTTATCTCCCCGCGGTGTTTCCCCTACGGTACTCATTTGATGGCAGTTTCGAGAAAGAATCCTCGGCCTCGTCGGGGATTGAACCTCGGTCTTCCGTGCAGTGGTCAGAATCTCTACCATCTGAGCCACGCGGCCTCGCACTAAACCAATTGTTTTATGCAACTTTTTGAATAAGAAGTAGGTAATAATTTGAACGGTCCTTGTATTCAGCTCACCGAATGACTGAATGACAGCAAAGGTTAAATGTTTGCGATACCATTATTTAAGACTGGTGTTATTGAAGGAGTTCTTGTTTATCTGCTAAACAGATTGAAGTAACCCTTTACTGACCAGGTTTTCTCCTAATATTACTACTATGCCGACATTCCACCCCATTCGCAGTACTGTGTGTCCGCAGGGTGTTAATTTTCACTACAGCACAAGTTACGACGTTCTGCTGTCTGCATGCGGGTTTACGACTGGATTTGGCGCCGGAGCTGTTTACGACCGCAGATTATTGCATATCTGCAGGAAATAGACAAACTGGTAAATCCGTTTTCATTACTTTCTAATGCGTTAACTGTGAGATATTTGATGTCTGCACTTGAATGGCTCGGTTATACAATTCCGATACCAGCGTGCCAGAACAGGGAACGTAGAAGTAAGTCACGTCGTAAACAAAAATCTCAAAACTGTTGGTTGCACGAAGCTCTTATAGCGTACTACACAAGCCATTATCAAGCAATGCAGTTAATTGTACTGTGGTTAATTTTTACTTTCGTTACGTTAGTTCGATATGTCTTGGTTGTGAGGGTGTGCTTAACATACGAGGATCTCAAACACCTGAATAAACAGAAGAAATTCAACTTTATTGTATACAAGTGCTTTAACCACTGAGCTGCCAGTCCACTACACGGAAACACGGTACGGAGACGTCCATATCCAACGTGTCTGTCTATCGCCGTATTTCGAAGTTTTGATACAACATGTGTTATTTAAACAGATAATTTTTCAACCAAATGTAGACAGTATTTTTCTCCTTGTTTCAAAGGATAAGTGTGCAAAGTTTCATCGAGATCGGATCAAAACTGTAGATTTGTATGAAGAACAAACAAACAAACATTCATCTTTATATATAAAGATAAGCCAACGTACACTGAAATACGTGGGTTTTTGTGCATTTATTGATAATTTACAGAACGTACAGAGAAGAGCAGCTAGATTTACGATTGTTACCCACAGTCCTTACTAAAGCATCATAGAATTTGTACACAGTTTCGAGTGGGACAGACGACCTAAGTTTATTTGCAACTATCCCAACAACACCTTTTACTTACTGAAATCCGATCATCGTATGGCATTATTGGCCGGGAGATCCGGAAGGATTGTTCAGCCGCCAAGTGACATAGTTTTTCAATTCGCCGCGCAATGCGCCTGCTTTCGTGGCTAACAGACCTAACCCGGTAATCCTAGCGAGTACAGGGGCCAACAGCTTAACGTGGAATCCTAACCGCTGAAGCATTCTGACGTACTTCACATTACACAGCAAGCTGTGCCAGATGTTAATGTCAGGTTAAGGTCCTCAGAAAATCCCATACGATACCGGGATTCGAACCGGGGACCTTCCGATCGTCAGAGGTTTTACCTGTTGAGCCACCAGATTGCTCTTTCATTTACTAGTGGGATGAAACACTTCGTCGACCACCCTATTTGGTCTGCAATGACAGGAGAGTTAAGATGAGAGATATTAGGTTATGTACAGATGCTTATATGAATTCTTTCTTCCTTCTTGTTTTCCGGAATTCCGGACCCCCACGTTTTCTGGTGAAACTTCGTGAGACTTTGTCGGCCCTCCCTGGTGGTGGAGATTTGTTCTCGGCTCCCTCCCCTACGAATGGACCTCGCAACTTTTTGAGAACTTTTCTTTTGGCTCTACCATTCTACAAGAATTTTAAAACCTCACGTCAGATTTCCGTTGACCCCCCCCCCTCCCTCCCCGTTGGTGAGGTTTCGTGAGGTTTCGTGCGATTTCGCCGGACCCCTCCCCCCCCCCCCTATTTCACCTCACGTAATTAATGGATGCCCCTAATCGGCGTTGGAAAGCACAGAGTTACTGTTGGTGCTAAGCACCCTCTGCCAACTACAGTCTTATTAATTGCAGGTAGATGTAGATGTAGATCAGTGGTTTTCAACTTGTGGGTCGCGACCCCCTGGGAAGGGGGGGGGGCGTATCAAATCTTGCTCGGGGGGGGGGGGGGGGGAGGGAGTCGTGGTCAGAAGCCAGGTAAAAGTAAAAAGCAAGGGTTGCAGGTCCTGCAGTACAATAAAAATACTAAATTTTCTGTGAGAAGGCTGTGCCTGTTTATTTTTTAAATAATTGCCATATCGTGGTTGTATTGTTGAGAAGTAAATAACCAAATAATTTTCTGATTGGAACCTATCTCTTCTTTTCAGGTAATTGTTATAAAGTATATTTTTTTCCGTTTTAATTTGCTTCAGCCACTGCCACTTGAAGCATACTGTCATGGGCATTATTTTGTAGTAGAGATTTTAGCAGTAAGAAAGGCAGTTTGTTTTCAAGCCAGCCGAACGCTGTGAGACTACACCGCCCATATAGGACACCAGCGCCAAGGCTGCTGGCTTAGCAGTCCTTACTGTGGGTACTCGACAGCCACGAGGGACCCAGCTAGTTAGCATGATATTCAGCCAATGGGAGAAGCGGAATCCACACTTTCAGAGCCGGGAACGCTTCTTGGCGCTAGCGTCCCTAGGTCAGTTCGCGATGTGAAATTTCGTAGTCCAGACCTACAAGTATTACGAACCAAATTGACCATTTTATGCATTTTTCTATCATCCTTCACTCCAATGGCTCGGGAAGCAACTGCCATTATTTTGGATCCTATGATCCACTATTTCCAGTATCGGAATACCTCCGATTTATGTATCTATTAATGTAATAATACCATGCAACAGTTTTCTATAATAAAGCAATTAGTCACAATTTTCGGTTTCATTCCAAGAAGTACCTACGTCCTGATTTTAAGTAAACTAAGTTTCTGTGTGAGTGTTTTCATCGTAACCAGGTACTTACAAATGCCGACTGGAAAGTTAAAACCGCAGCCGACAGTAAGAACCACTAGGACGGACCCGCCAGTGGGTATGTGTCACCGCTCGCTCCGTCAACACGCGACAATACGCGGAGAGCTGCGTTGATCCTTTCAGAATTCCATTTTATCCTCGCTCGCAGCGAAGCTAGTCCTTACTAGGATACTGATTGCAGTGAACGAAAACAAACTGTTCCTATGTGGCCGCTGAGTCCACCTCCCGTCTCCCGCGCCGCCACCGCGGCAAGGAACGTATCACTGCACGCAGAGTGGCAGCGACTACCTTGCACAGCATTTGATTTCTCGATCAGCAACTATATCCTCAATAGGAAGAAAATTAAATACGTCGTTTTTTTAAATTACTGACACAGTTTTATTACGGATCTGGGAGTAAGGGAGGAGGGTCGCCAAAGTTGTTGTTGTTATTTTTTTTAACTTGTAAAGGGGTCGTGTAATCAGAAAGGTTGAAAAACAATGATACAGGTAATCGTTAACCACGTAATAAATCGTGTATGGGAGACCGGGATTGGTTGACCAAGGTTTTCACGTTTTGATTATAACAGCTGAATCCGTCAACACCATCCCCATTATGAATATACGAGTACTTCTGTAATCTGCATACATTATGTTGCGTTTTGTATTTTTTATCACAATATTGCGTTTTATGGCTGTAGGAAATCAACAAACAGGAAATATATCAGGATGTGATTTCTATGGCTAGGAAGGCAGTAATGAGTAATGATATTTGATGCAGTCACTTTAAGGAAAAGAGGGCCTTTGATCTCATGTACCGTCATAGTTTTACCGGGATGGTTTGTGAACCATGCATCACATTTTCTATTAGCATATTTTTTCATAGGTTCCTAAACATTGAGAGCCTGCAACTTATGAGGGTTGTGAGGTGGAAATAAGAGGACGTTTATCTGCGGCTGAAAGACGGGAGTCGACATTATGGAACAGCAAAAATACGGGCCGCATTTGTCAGCTTCTCGTGTGAAAGACAAAGTTTTCAGCAAAATTGTTTAAATTGTTTTGCACCTCCCATATTGATGGATTATCATCTCCTACACTGCCAGGAGGACCATCTACTACGAAATAAAAAACAAATAATAATAAAAAAAAACAGGTGGCGGTACGGAATTACTTCCACTTACAGCTGAAATGATTCTGCCGATTTCCTTAAACTATTTCTACCCAACTGCTCCGTCATGGTTTTGGACTATACTTATCCAAATTGTGTTCATGATGTTGTAGATATCACGTGGGAGAAGTCTGAACTTTTATGTGAATGCAGGCTTTTCCGGCGAATAAATGACAACTGGCAGTTAAGCAACACTGAGCGTGGTGAGTACCTGGATGGGTGACCGCCGCCTACGACCAATCACAGTGAAGCGGGACTGCGAACGTCGTGAGGCTGCTAAGCGACACCAGTAGACGCCTGGTATTCGTAACGGAAAGATCACCGGTGCATAATTGACCTGATGATGGCTACTGAGCTAGTTGCCGAAAACTTGTCGCTTTTTAATAAAATCCGGCTGCAAACCCGAGAAGATTTGTTGACATTTGAACTTGTCCAAAATAGTCTGCAACTTTGTGCTATTGAAACTAAATGTTCTTGAAAGACTAGTTGCCTACGGAGATCTGCATTTTTCTTTGAGAAAAATGGAAAATCAATCTGATCCTGCCAGGTTTTTCACCTTCCATGATTCAGGAGCAATTATGTTGTTCACTGTATTCATTCGCAAACTTCCTTACTTCTTTAGGGGAAGGACAGACGTTCGTATCAGCTGAACCGAAAGTGGAGGGTGATCGGTAACGTTCTGGCCTCGAGGACTTGGGTTCGAATCCCAGTCCAGCCATCCAGATTTGAGTTGTCTATGGTTTCCCCAAATCCTTCCAAGTGAATGCAGGGACGATTCCTTCAAAGGGCCATGACCTAATTCCTTCCCATCATTCACCACCAGTCCTTTCCCGTCCGTAATGGACGAGGTGTAAATCCATAAGAGAAAGCTGGAAAGAAAATCGTCACTAACATTATTGGAAAAAGTATCTGACAGGATTTTGATTGAGCCACACTTTTCTATGACCATATGTTGACGACTGGATTTTATTTATATTAACCTGAAGTTAATACGAAAATAAAATCATAAAATACAAGTAAGGTTAGATCTTTTTTCAACTTATATTAAAGCCCTTCTGTTATTACCTAGCAGTGATTTCAGTAACGAGAGTGTGCCATTTCTCTGATCGTCGGTTCAAGCCGTCCTTTGCCATTCCTAGCAGTCCAAACTGCGAACCGATATTTGAAAAAACTCAATAGGGAACAGCTTTTTGGACAATGTCTTGCTGAATCTTGCTGTATAGTTTTTGCATGAAGCATGAACAGAGCATCACGTCTACTCTGTGGGCAGATCTACAACAGGATTTATTTCTCTCGCAGGCGGTTTGTAGAGACATTCTTATAAGTCGTTTTGCGGATGCTTGTACCTTCAATATATGTAACTATACTTTTCTTGAATAAAAGCCTTTGTCATTCATTTCAATCATTGACTTTTCTAGAGTTTATTGCAATACCCTGTTCACCCTCAACTGGCGGCCCAAGGTTATGGTCCCCTAACCCCGCTCTTCACCCCACCGCCCACTTCAGTGTTGCCAACTACACCGCAACGTATTCAGCATAGATCTACCACCTACCGTAGGGTTATAACTACGGTAGCAAAATACACAGTAATGTAAGGAATCGTAATTTTTAGGTAATTGTGATATATTTTTTAAATTTAACGAGTTTATCGTCCGATGATAATGCATCCATAGTTTTATTTGGGTATTTATTTTCATTTTGTTGACAAAACTATTTTTTTTTCTTTATACGCGTTTAATATTTGGGAATTCCCGAATGTGAGCATCGAGATATTACGCGAACAAGTTTGGTAGGTAATAATCTTATTTGATTGTAGATGAATGCTAAGAACTTTTGAATTAAGTCTGTTAGTATTCTTAGCTGACATTTCTTTTTTAAATTTACAGTCTCTTGTGTTGTCAACTTGATTTTTAATTTTAAAAGATGGTGAGTGACAAGACACGAACACCAGCAAAGAGAAAGCGTTATAAGCAGAAGTTTCGGGAAGATTGGTTGCTGAACAAAGAATGTTGTGACTTGCTAAGAAAAGATATGGATTTAACAAAGGCGACATATAGTTATTGCAATTTATCTTTCATGGCCGACACAAGTGCAATTAAACGCCACGAAGAAGGAAATAAACTAATCAATAACGTAAAAAACTGTAGAGTTTCAACATAAAAAAACAAGTGCTTTTAAATCCATGCCAGTTACTGAAAAACAAGTGGTACTGAAATTGTTCCCAAATTCTAAAGAACTATTTTTTTTACTTATTGCTTTATGCCTCGTCGACAACGAGGTCATTAGAGGCGGGATGGGACTGGGGACAAGGAACGGGAAGGAATTCGGCCATGACCTTGTCACAATACAGTGTACAAAACCGCCCTCCTTTAAATTTTAGAAATTAATTGAAAGTGTTTTAATGTAGTCGATGATATAGTTATCTCTGAACAAGTAGCTGTAGTAGGTCAGAGATAGTTTTGTTTTGGTTTTCCAGCGAGTGTTGAAGTAAACATGGCAAAACAAAAAAAATGTGTTTTAAGTTGTGCTCTCAATGGTTTAACGGGTATATACATAAAATCAGTGTTGAGTGTTTAACCCGATTTAACTACGTAATGCATATTTTACGCCTGTGTTAGTTGTAGGAGACCCAACATATGAGTTTTGGTTTGTGAATAAGTGTGCAGGGTACTGCATATGTGTACGACGGATTTCGGCGTGATTATTCCGTGTTTATAATTGCCCGTGGCTGCTAATGTGAAATCAATTTGGCAATATTCGTTACTCAAGGAGATTAGTGAACTCAAGGAGTGACTTTCCACGTAGTAAAGACTGTTTATTTAGCCGTTACGAGTATTAAGAACAGACGGCGTATGACGAACAGTTGGAAGTTATATTACATTAAGTGCTTGCAAGTCACTTGCCACTCTAACGAATTGCAATCTTCGGATAAATGTTATTGTGAAGTGTATAATAGTGTTAAAATTTTTATTTTCCATTGGTGGTCGGAAACTAGTACACTTAAGGAACTATCAGAATAAATGTGTTCATGTATTTATGATAACGGAGTGTTTATTTTATTTTTTACGAAGTGTACGTAATATTCCCGAACCATACAATGGTGGTGACCAAAGTACATTAAAACGAAGTCCGATTACACCTTTCCTTAGGTAAATAACAATTTTCATAGTGAAATATCGAACAAAAGAAAAAACTATCAAGTCAAACATGTTATAAACAGTATATATAATTTTCACAGTTGTTTGAAAACCTTTTGAAGGACACATTCCGTCATTCGCCTGGAGTGATTTGGGGAAACAATGGAAAACCCAAATCTGGATGCCCGGACGGGGACTCGAACCGCCGTCCCCCCAAATGCGAGGCCTGAGCGTTAACCACTCACCCACCACCACGCTCGGAAAAAAAATGGAACCAAAGTTCAAGCTGTGATAAATAACTATATTGGTGAAAATGGAAAATAAAACCTGATCACTGATTTTAAGTCACAGAAGTTTCCAATTTTGATTGACGAGAGCACAGATATTGCTGTAATAAAAAAAATAGCTGTAGTAGTCAGGTATATTGATGCAATAAACGGGAAAGTGCTAAGTCGATTTTGGGGTTTAATTCAATTATTTGATCAAAAAACAACGGATCATGTTTCAAATGCAGAAAAACTTTTTGATGCTGTTATTAATTCATTTGAAATGTATGAGATTCCTATTGAAAACATTATCGGCTTCGGCTCTGATGGGCTCTAACAACTCAGTTTCAAGCCGATTTCGTCAACGTTGTCCAGGCATAATTGTGCTTAAATGTATTTGTCATTCCCGTCATCTTTGCACTATTGATGGATGCGAACAGCTTCCACTTAATTGTGAAAAAGTGGTGCGAAATATATATAATTATTCTAAATCCAGCAGCAAAAGACAAAGTGAATTTAAAGTGTTCCAACATTTTGCAGAGGTGGATGTGCACCCAATTCTTAGACCAGCCCAGTCTCGATGGCTGTTATTAAATGCAGTAGTATAAAGAATCCTTGAGCAATGGGATGCTTTACGTCTATATTTCGATAGCAAATGGCTGATAGATTCAGAGTGTTACGAAATCTATTCATACCTAAATGATTCAATTATGAAGGCATATTATTATATCTTGGCTTGGATTTTGCCAAAATTTACAGCATTAAATAACTATTTACAAAGCGAATCTGTTCTGATTACTGAACTGAATGAGAAAATGAAAGCCCATATAAAGATCCGTTACTGTTTAAATTCGGCTGCTGTAGAAACCCTAGACCCAACAGAAGAAAGACATCACAAAGACTTGAAAGACATGTACCGGGTGGTTATAATTAAACTTTCCCTATTTAACACGTTATAACACGGAAACTAATTACCATACGAGTACCAAACTTGACAGCATTAATGACAAGGACATGGGGAAGAGAAATAATGCAGAATCAATTCAATTGAAACACTTTTAATGTGTTGCTAGGGTACATCATACCATTACATGCCGGTACTATTACTGCTTCAAAAGGGGCTCAATAATGCGCCCATCAGTGTCCAGAAGAGTCTGAAAGCACAGGATTGCATTCTGCACAGCAGAACGAAGCATGTCCGTAGGTATGCTGGTTACCTCTCTTGATATGCTGCGCTTCAGATCAGCACATGTGTGAATGTTCCCCTGGTAAACCCTGTCCTTCAGGTAGCCACACAGGGAGTGAGGTCAGGTGATCGTGCCGGCCATGCATTTGGAAACGATCTGCTGATAATTTGATCGTTTCCAAATATATTTCGGAGAAGCAGTCGAGACTATGAATCACGATTACTGATCACGGCACCTGGTGGCCGTAGTTTGAACTGGACGGTGGCGCTATGACGCATGGATATCATGCACCCCATACTCTGGACATTATTGTTACTAAGTTTGGTACTTGGATGGTAATTAGTTTCCGTGTTATAACGTGCTAATTACGGAAAGCTTAGTTATAACTACCAGGTATCTCGGATAAGGTGTCGGAAAAGAACTAAATTCAATTGAAAGTGAAGAAAGTCCACTCTGAGAATGATGTGTAAAATTTTTATTATTAAGGCTTGTGTAGGCATTCGTAAACGATACTCTGTTAATAATAAGATTATAACAAAAATGGAAAAATATGATATATAGAGAGAAATTGCTAACAACAGGGAAGAGTTGCATTCAACTTTATTGAATCTTCTGCCAAGAATCGCGCCAAATTCATTGCAACATCAACAAGAACTCGATGATAAGTGGCGGAAGTTGCCATTTTACCTCAAGGATTTGAACTTTAGTTAGCTTCCTGATGGGTTTTGGCACCAGATAAATTATGAAATAATCATAAAGTGTTAATATTGCTGAGTAAGTAATTGTTTTAACAGTTTTATAATGTACATTCTCTGTTTTTCATGTAGCACACACAACTAGGAGATCAATATGGAGATAGCGGTGATTATTTTAAGCACTCGCCGAAATTTGTGTTGGCTATTTTGAGCCTACCATATTCGTATGCTGAATGCGAACGAGTGTTGAGTAAAGTTAATGACATTAAAACAAAAAAATGCTCAATAAATTCATAACAAAATCTATTAAGGGAAATATTTTTTCGCAGAGGCTATACAGCGCAGCTGGAAAAAACTGCATTAATTTTAAACCTATTAATACTGGGATACAAAAACGTAATATTTATATGAATAAAATTATGATATTACAATTATACTATCTGATTTAGATTGAAAATAGAATTTTTTTCAAATTCTGGCTTTAGTAACATTTAATTTTTTACAGAAATTTTACCGCATTTTAAATATAAATTACATCATAATTTCGGAAAACCTAACGTAATTTTTGATAAATTCTACCACCAGCCAGATTTCTGGGTTGACAATACTGTCCCCTTTCTTTCTTATCTCTCCTAGCAGACCAGTTTGTGCAGAAGACGAGTGACAAATTTTCCCTTCGCATGTTAGGGCAAGGGCAGCCGAGTGGAGCTTGAGTCGCCTCTGTCAAGTGAACACACTATAGTGAGAATTGAACGCCGTAATGTTGCCACAGATTGCGTTTCGATGTGATTACTGTATCAGTGGTGTGGTTTTTTTTTTTTTTTTTTTTTTTTTTTTTTTTTTTTTTTTTTTTTTTTTTTTTTTTTTTACTATTTCATTCCTCCCAGCTGAAGGCTGGGAGGCGGGCTGCTGGAGAGTCACGGAGACTCTTTTCAGCCTACTAGTCTACGGGGAGGGAAGGTCGGCCGTGACCTTGTAGGGAACCATCCCAGTATTCGCCTAGAGTGGTTGAGGAAAACCACGGAAAACCTCAACCAGGATGGCCGAACGAGGTTTGACCCTCGTCCTCCCGAATGATAGGTAGGAGGCCGTAAACGGCCTCCTCCCTGAAAGGTATGCCGTCAAATAACACCTATTGTAAGGATTTAACTGCGAGTTTTTTTAAAAATTAATTTTATTCCAGTTTTTGTGTTTAATGTTTATTACACATTGTCGTATTTTAAGAAATTAAATGTTAATTACTTACTCACAGTTGTTATTTTACTCGATGTTACAGTGGCGTGTAGTGTTAACTCATAGATAAGGTGCGCCATGAGTAGAAAAAGGTTGTGGACATCATGGTCTTGACAATATGTAACGTAAACTTACTTATAGTCTTATCGGAAAATGCTTTCCCCTTATTTATGGATTTACGCTTCGTCAGCGTCTAGATCATTTGAGGCGGGAAATGGCTGGAGGTTAGGAACGGGAAGGAATTCGGCCATTGCCATTTAAAGGAACCCTCCAGGTATTCACCTTGAGTGATTGTGGGAAATCATGGAAATCCAAAATCTGGATGGTCGGACGGGGATTCGAACCGACATCCTCCCGAAGAACTACTTCGAACAAAACTGTCATAATTTGTTTGTTCCTTCTTCTTTTTCCTTTCTTCCGCATTGGTTTAGGCTACTTAGGCCATGCAGACAGCACATTCTTTTCACTGAGTTCAGTCAACACAGCAGGGCATAACACCATTACACGGCGCTTGCACAGCTATACCCTCGCCCGGTTTCGAACCGCCGACCGAGCGTGGTGGTGTGACGGATAGCGTTCTGGCCTCGCATTTGGGAGGACGGCAGTTCGAATCCCCGTCCGGGCATCCAGATTTGGGTTTTCCATGGTTTCCCAAATCACTCCAGGCATATGCCGGGATGCTTCCTTGAAAAGGCCATGGCCGAATTCCTTCCCATTCCTTGCCCCCATCCTACCCCGTCTCTATGACCTCGCTATTGAGAGACGTAAAACAATTTAAAAAAAATCGAACCGCCGACCTTCTGTACATGGAACCAGTACTCCAGCCCCATCGCTACTAAAGGCTTAGTATTTTATTTTATTATTTTTTTTGACGAAGCCGAGAAAAGCGGACGCATGCAATCCTCGAGGATGGCAGAACATCTAGACAACTGAACAAGTGCACATCGTTGATGGAGAGTCCTTTGCAACTCCCAGCAGGAAGACTTCCACCCCATGCGAATGGTCCAGTGGTCGCCACCCCTAATGAGGATCGTGAACAGTAGCGCTCGCACAAGTGGCGCCTCTGTACGGTAATTGGCGTGGTTGGTAATGAGAGGCCGAGCGGCCAGTCATTTCGCGGGCGCTTCATTAACCTCGATCGGAGTGGAGCTGATGCGAACAAGTGGCGTGCGGTACTGGTTCAATGCCGCACTCCCTCTCCAACATTGCTATAGTACACCCATCAAACGCGAGTGTGTAGATTCACAATGCTACAAAGTGTTTATTTAATTTTTAATTCTATTTAGTTGACCACTGGACAAAAAAGCGGATGTTACACAATCATGAGCTAAAAACTCTAAGCGTGGACCTCATAACCAAGGTTGATTCGATTGTCTCGAAGGATGCATACTAAACCTTTCACCAGATGTAGGACGGCTACCTAACCAGGTAATCTTACTGGGTAAAGGGGACCTACAGTTTATCGTGGAATCCCGGTCACAGAAGCGCTCTGGCGTACTGGCACAACAAGCTATGCGAGAGGTGAAGGTATGTTTAAGGACCTATGAAAATCTCCGCCGAGATAGGAATTGGAAACGGGACTCTTTCGATCTCCAATCAGACGCATTAACCACTGAGCCACTAGTTTGCTGCTCAATAAGGTTAGGGTAACCAACCATACTTTATAATAAGGTATCATATTATTATTTCAGCAGTCCAAAGTGATCTTCTGCAACCAAAGAGTCAAACATAATTTCTACCCTAAATATCTTGGCATCACTTTAGCCCGTTCCTCAATGTTCAAAAAATGCTTGAAAACACGAAATAACATCACGAAGAAGCTAACTGGTATTTCGTGGAGAGCTGACGCGAACACATTACGAAAAACCTCCCTCACCATGGTTTACTAAGTAGGCCTACTGTGCTCCAGTGTGGCAACCTAGTGCTCACACTAGGGAAATCGACATACAACTGAACGAGTGTATGATAGTAATAACTGACACACTGAAATCCACCCCAGTCCCCTGGTTACATATCATCCACAGGTAAGACGCCTAGAAGCAACGGGACTTTAGTGGATAAAACTACATTATCCTGACCAACCACATGGTATCCCAATCCAAGAGGTCCTAAATGACATACCCCTTCCCCTCTCCCTCTCCCCCCCCCCCCCCACGTCACTCATCTTGAATCCAGTATGGCATGAGGTATTTGACGTCGATGTCAAGGAACAATGGTGACATAGGTGGAACTCTGTATGCAGATATTGAACATCCTACAACTGGACTTCCGGAATTCTATCTGAAGGGAGACTAGTGGGTCAAACTAAATCGCCTAAGAACATGCCATGCCAAGTGCAACGCCATGCTGTATAAGCGGGGACTTCAGGATTCTCCTGTCTGTGACTGCGGAGCTCCTTGGAGCACATCATCAAGAAAGTATGATGGACCATTTCAAGATGTTTTCAGTGCTACAACTTCCTTCATAGCATGGCTGCAACAACTGGACATCAATTTGTGAATGCTACCAACGTTCTTTCGTTGTATGTACTGTATATATTTACATGTATCATATTACTTCCATATTATTATTCTTAACTTATAGTAAAATTACCGCATTGCGTTTCTCGTTTCTCCAAGGGACATATTTCCTATTTAACGACCTGTATTCACTATTTTCATATAGGCCGTCAGGATAAAGTTTTTCTTTTTTTTTTTTGCTGTTGTCAGTCTTTCGTCTGGTTTGATGCAATCCTCCATCCCTTCCTACCCTGTGCTAACCTCTTTATTTCTTCATACCTCTTAAAGCCCACGTCCTCAATTATCTGTTTCATATATTCTAATCTCTGTCTTCCTCTACAGTTCTTACCATCGACTGTTCCCTCCACTAAAACATTAACCAATCCAGCATGTCTCAAAATATGACCTACCAGCCTGTCTCTTCTTTCTGTAAGCTTCTTCCACAAACTTCTTTTCTCAACCATCATTTCCAAAACTCGTTCATTTCTTACTTTGTCTGTACACTTAATTTTCAGCATTCTTCTGTAGCACCACATTTCAAATGCTTCAATTTTCATTTTTTCCGGTATTCCTAAAGTCCATGTTTCGCTACCGTAAAGTGCTGTGCTCCACAAAAAGAGTTTTAAAAAGTTCTTTCTAATTCTTAGATCAATATTTGAAACTAAAAGGTTTCTCTTTTTCATGAAGGCTATTTTTGCTAGTGCTATTCTGCTTTTAACATCATTCCTGCTTCGGCCATCGGTTGAGATTTTACTTCCCAAGTAACAGAATTTACTTACTTCTCCTATTGCATCCGATCCTATTTTTATATTTAATTTACTAGTGTTGGTATCATTTCTGCTACATTTCATAACTTTTGTCTTGCTTTGATTTATATTCAGTCCAAAATCCTCCTTCAGTATTTTATTCATGCAATTCAGTAACTTCTCAATATCCTCAGCCCTCTCTGCTAACAAGACAATGTCATGAGCAAATCGTAGCATACTAATTTTTCTCCATGAAAACTTATCCCACATGGAAATTTTTCTTTGACTTTCTTCATTGCTTCTTTACATACAAGTTGAATATTAACGGGAATAGACTACAACCTTGTCTCACACCCTTTTTAACTGATGCATGTCTCTCGTGATTCTCTACTATAATTATAGCTACTTGATTCTTATATAGTTTATAGAGTATTCTTCTATCTCTATACTTTAGACCTGACTTCTTTAAAATTTTGAACATCTTGTCCCACCTAACATTATCAAAAGCTTTTTCTAAATCAACAAATGCCATAAAATTATCTTTGTTTTTCTTGATCCGCCCTTCAAGTATTAATCTTAAAGACAGAATTGCTTCCCTTGTACGGCGATTTTTCCTAAACCCAAACTGATCTTCACCTACTATCTCTTCTACTACCCTTTCCATCATTCTGTATATTATTCTGGTCAGTAATTTTGAAGCATGTGATGTTAGATTAATGGTGCGATAATTCTCACATTTGTCGTCGTGTGCTTTCTTTGGAAGTGTGAAGATGATGTTTTTATTAAAATCAGTTGAATTTCTCCTGTTTCATAACTTTTTGATATCAGCTTGAATAATCTTTCGATTAATTCCTCTCCTAGGGACTTAAGAAGTTCTGCAGGGATCTCATCAATTCCAACTGCCTTATTTGCTTTCAAGTCATTCAGAGCTTTATTAACTTCTGTCCTCAAAACAGGATCTCCTAAGTCATCAATGTCGACATCACCTTCCTTTTCCATTACACTATTGTTCAAGTCGTCCCCAACATACAGTTTCTCAATGTATTCTTTCCATTGGTTAGCTCTATCTTCTGAGCTTAAAAGAGGTTTCCCATCGGCAGCTTTAATGTTCATATCTCTTTTCTTCATTTCTCCAAAATTCTGTTTGATCTTTCTGTAGGCAACACCTACTTTAGCTACGACCATTTCTTTTTCTACTTCTTCACGCTTTGCTTGTAGCCATTTTTCTTTTGCTATTTTGCATTTCCTATTTATTTGATTTCTAAATTGCTTGTACTGCTCCCTTCCTGCTTCATCCTGAGCATTTTTGTACCTTCTCCTCTGATCCATCGGCTACAAAATCTCTTGTGTGATCCAAGGTTTTCGGGCAGCTTGTTTCCTAAAGCCTAATGTTTCTTTACCAGAACTCAAAACTTCGCTGTTCGAAAGACTGTAAACTCCTAATTACTGGATTACTGGCAGGCCTGATGTTGCCCTTAACTCGATGAAAGCAGGCGTTGCCTATCTCTGGCTTGTTCTTTAGACTGCACGCTGAGCTGTAGGCTCCTTGTAATCGCCAGATTAACGTATTAGGTTAAGCCACAACAAAGGCGAAGCCTGCGGCAACTTGAGGATCCGCGAGCAGGTTATTACGGTCTCAGGAAACGATTATATCGTTTCCAGACTGCTACGTACTTGGTTGCAGCGATGTCATAATACCGCAGTCCTGAAACGAGGAAAATCCAAATTAAAATCGTCTTCTACTCAAGTAAACATTAATGCTTCCTTTACTACACGTTTTACGTTATATATCCATATTTACATAAATTTAAACTGGACTTTGTTTTTACCAGTTGACCCGTTGAAAATTTCACAAATAGAAAACGATGAACAACAAATAGGTGGTTTGTAGTATGATGATAGAAGCACCGGCTAATTTCTAGCAATGGTTTATTTGTCAATTGCAATAGGCACGTAACAAACCACTTTCAGTGTCTTAAAGACATTGGAAGTGTTTTAAAACAGTTAGAAAAATGTTTTGGACGGCTAAAACATACATATAACACAAACTTGGGGTAATTTCAGTTAGTAAACAGAACACAACAGAAAACACACGATGTTGACTGATATATCTATAATATGTGTGCTGCTATCTAGCGGTCACGCGATCAAACCTAGCAGCTTGGCTCATTCGCGTGACCTTGATAGTTAATACTTTTGCCTTCATGAGTTGACTTCTGACAAACTTTTTTCTTAAATCATGATTTTACCAAAGCGGAGACCTTAATGGATGATAACTGTTTAATGGATTTCGGTATGAACGAAGATAATGGCTCTTCACAAAGAAACACCTGTTACAAATAATATATATGACTTTGATTTTACGGCTTGTCGATGACGATATCTTCAGGGCCCAGAAAAGATTGGAGGAGGATTGAGGGGCAAGTTACGGAAATGAAATCCGCCTTTTATGAAGGAACTATTCGGGCATTCATCTGTAGTGATTTAGAAAAGCCATAAAAAAAATCGAAAAATTGGTTGGTTGGATCGGGCATAGAACATGCGTTGTCTCGGATGACAGACAAAAAAGCAAACCCTTTACCCACCAGGCTTAATAAGTGTATTAAAAAAAAAAAAAGCGAATACGTGTTTGGTAAAATTTCCCATACATGTAAACGTAAGAAATCATGGGATCAATAAACTCATCACTCAGCACAGATATAAACAAGATAGCTGCCACTAACACACTTGAAGACGAATTTTAATCCACGGGGTGGTTATGTGCATTATATTACATCTCGTAGCCAATCTCACCTTCCCGTGATGAACCCTGTTCTTACTGACGAGACTCCGGTGACTGATTCACGGCGGAATAACTGTTCCATCAAATTGGAGGAAAAGCCAATAACTATGACACCAATCCATGGGCGGTAAGGTGGCAACGCCACCATTGGACTTACTAATTGTCGGTGAGCAACCGATTACTAGGACATTTGTTGCTTTCAAGTCTCCACAGGATGCAGTTTTTTCTTTGATGATCATGCACTTCTGGGCCACCTCCCTGCTATACGAATTAGGCCTCTGACAATGCTGTACTCTGCATCATTCACTTATTTTTTTGTTGTTGTCTCCTACATTTTCTTCTGTCACACGTCCGAAATAACTGAACTCTTCTACACCCTGCAGTTTTTCACCTCTGCACGTGTTATCTTGACAGCCCTATGCTAACGTACCTTATTTAATTTTTTTTTTTTGGCTTTTCTGGTACTTGAACCGGGTTTGCTGAATTCTAAACTGTAGCGCCGTCGCCACCAGACAACTCATGAAACTACTGACAGCTAATAATAAATTGTTTGTCCCTTCAGATACAGGCTGCTTTTCAACCTACCCATATTTTCACTAATATTGTCGCTACTAAATCAAACTATGTAGACACACTTAAACACATGAAATGCATCGCGAACTACATTTCGGGCAACAACGTTTGTTTTATCACGTTTAGTAGTTCGCACAGCACAAATTATCACAGTTAATTTCATCGTACACTTTAAGTGTAAACTTAAACTGGAGTAAAGGATGCAGAATACCATATGTACTGTGTCGCGATGTAGCCTTGACCAGCTTAAATTAAATTTTTAACACTTGTCTACAATAAGGCTAGCTTTTCAGGTGCAAAATAGTAACATATGCCAATTTTCTACACTACACCAACAAATATTTGAGAACAACATTACCCTGTTGAGAGTAATGAATAAATTTTAACGATAGGCCCTAATGTTGCAGTTACCTATCAGACACTTCAAGAACAATAATTACAATATGACTTAATTATGACCTGAATTATTCCAGGTTGTTTCCTCTCTTGTATGTTTGTGCAGCCGTATGGAACACAACTTGGCATTATAGAAAACTTTAGAATATTAGAAAATGAAATATTCTCATCAGCAGACACAGTGCAAACAGCCCAATGTTTTGGGCCGATTACTATGGCCGCCGCTCATGTGCAGCAGGAGACGACTTTTTAAATGAGGTTTCACAGATTTAGCGTTATTTCGTCTCCAAATATTCCTTCCTCCGTGCTACTACTAAACAGCCAAAGGGTCTGCTCTGCGATATTGCAACTGACAGTAACAATCTTTGGTCCAGCGATACGCTGTTTTATCACAATGAAGTTTGTACATGGAAGAATTTTCTTACAACGAATTATAATTTATATAAGGCGTTTCCTTATAGGTTACGACCCATGTCTAGTTCGTACAGCAATACGTTTTAAATTCTCACCTCTTTCACAGTTAATTAAATATTCAATTAGATAATTAATTAAAAATTAACAGAACCACACCCCTTCCCCCTACAGTATAGATGAGTGGAGTTTATTATTTATTTTAAGGAACATTTGGGAAGACTGTTGTTTAATTAAGCAGTATGAAATCTCGAGACAGGTTATTCTGTATTTTCGTACGTTCATTGTGCCTGGACCTGTTGTTTCGAGAAGACGGAGCACCCCCGCCGCCAGCTCGTGTTTTTAATTTTGCACTTTGCTACAGCTTGTTACCCTCCCCGCCCCCTTGTCTGCGGAATTCGTTCCATTAACGCTGCGCGGCGTCCCTCTCTCTTTGTCCTGTTGCTCCGACGGCAATTTGGTATTCAGGAGCGGCGCTCTCTTTCTATCGGAAAAGTCGCCGCACTCGTTTTATTACAGCCACTTCCGGTCGCCGGCTGAGCTTAATAAGCAGATAGGCGACGTCTTTCATATCGGACTGAGCTGCGGGGGCTAATTTAATTAGCCACTCGCATCCAGCGCAAAGAACAAAAAGCCAAGCAAACGCGCTAGCTAAACTAATTACGTAAATATGTTTCTAATACAGACCACTCACTCTTAATAACCAATCCGCTATTACAGTAGTCTGTAAATTTTTTCTTTTTTAAAGTGAAACTTATTTATGCTCACTAGTGACTTGGAAAACGTCCAAAATTAATAAAGCTTTGTATGCAACGCATGTGTTGTCTTCATCCAGTGGTAAAAGTGGGTTGTATTGCATAATCATAATAAAAACTTATTTTTATCCGTGTCATTACTGAATTTGATACATATGGGTGAATTTTAAACTATTGAAAAAGAGAGATTCCGAAAAAATAACGATACTGGCTCTACAAAGAAAAAATAATTAATATTAAATTATTATTTCCAATTTTTATCATAGCAAATTTTACAAAAATTAAGCAAACAATAAAATAAAGTATAAAATAAAATAATGTATTTTAGTTTGAAAGAATAAGACATCTTTTTTAAATTTACCTTCTGGTATGGAGAACTGTATTTTGTAATAACTATAAAAATTTTATCTGTGCCATTAATGAATTTAATACATATCGATGAATACCAAACTGACGATGAACGAAGCACTGAGAAAAATCTCGGTACATAAAATAAAAAGTTAATTAATAGTAAATTATATAATTTTTTATTATTAACGATTTATTGTTTATGACATGTTTTATAACAATAAATCGAACCATAAAATAAAATATTTTCAGTTTGTATAAATTAGATTAAAAGAATGAGGTATCTTTCTAAATTTCGCCTTTGCCGTGTGATACGAAATCTCACACATTTAATAAATATGAGCTTTATGTACTGTCCAATAGATGGATAATTACGGAACATGCAAATACTATGGAAATGTTAAGAGAGTGTGGGAGCATAGTATCAGGGCCGCATTTAAGCATAGACTACCTAGGCTGTAGCCTAGGTACCGCATCACAAAGGCGGGCCCGCACCACAAAGGGGGGCCCGCACCACAAAGAGGGAAAAAGGAAAAAGGTCTCCAATTTTTAGGCCGAATTTAAGCATCCACAGGGGCCCCCGCCTAGGCCACTGCCGACAAGGGGGCCCGCAACACATGTATAGCATAGGGACCCACGAAGCCTAAATGCGGCGCTGCATAGTATGCAAAGGATGATGCATAAAATGATGATACAGATGTAATGGTCCAGAAGAAGAGCAAGGAGTGTATGAAGGAATGTATTGGAGTGTGCAGAAATGAAGATAATTGGAATGGAGAGACAGTGAAAATATAGAGGAAATCAGAGAGGCCTTGTAATGTAGCAAAATAAACGGTAAAGAACCATTCGCTTTTAGAGATGTTGGGAAATTCGAAATCTGGATGGTCGAACGAGGATTTGAGCCCGCGTCCTTCATAATGCTAACCCCAGTGTTAATCACGTATCCAACAGGCATAGTTGGATATTGACGATATTGCTGTTGTTCAGTCGTGTAGCCGACATTGTGTGTGCCCGCAGTTTTTCGGGTGTTTTATCGCAGACCCAAACTGCGCTCTGGCTGATGACTCACTACTGTAGCGCGTCCGCGAATTCTTTGTGTCGACGCTACCCCGCTACCCCGCTGGGCTGCTATCAATATCGCAGGCGGCCATCTGGGATGCTGGGCCTCCCAGAGGGTGAATCACTTGTGCTCACCTTTCCACGCCACTCTCCCTGACAACTCTGTCGATAGCGAAAAGCGTATCCCCGCGCGCGCTCTCGCGGAACCCAACACAATTTGCGACGGTCGACAATGGCCGGCTGAAGGGTATTACCCCGCCCCTCTCCCTTAATGAATAAGTGTCGCCAAATCGGATTGCGCAGGGGCCGGCATGCCACGTGCACTGATGACGCTGCGCCACTTGTTACTCCAATCCCTTCCACACTATCCCTAATGCCACTCCTGTGAGTAACTCTCTAACGGATATTGCGCCACGTGGTGGACGACCCTGTTGTTATATCGTCGCAAGTACACACCTTTATTCTTTCTTTCATTTCATCCTTTCCGATCCAGAGGAAACCCTGCAAGACGATTGCCTGCTTGTTGAATTACATTCTATACAATCGAATGATTGAAGTTTACAATGGAAACAGAACCGAATCCTACTGATTAAACAACTGCTTACCTCAAGGATCAGTCCTTGTTCCACTACTTTTCAACATTTACACCACAGATTTGCCATCGACCACTGCTAGGAAGTTTATTTACGCCTACGACAAGTCACAATCTTGGGACTACAAAACATCTGACTATTTTTTTACATATGACCTTCCGAAACTGAATGAATACTTCAAAACATGACGCCTGAAACTGAATATAAATAAGACAGAGGTTAGCTCTTATCACCTAAACAATATTTGAGCCCAGTATGGACCTCAAATAAAATTCAGAAACCAATTACTGATGCACAGTTCTCACTGAAGGTATTTATGCGACATTGTAACCAGGTTAATCTGGTTTTGAGAGAGAAACATATTTTTTTTAAGGAAAAGTTTAATTACTAAAATAACTTTTCCCGATTAACTTATTTTTACTACGTGTCCCCAAAAATATTAATATCTCCCATTCTCATATGATAAGTTTCGAAACCGAATGAAATATTTTATAACATAGTATTTTCATTGTTTCTTATTCTCTTATGAGGCGTTTCTGAATCGAAGGACTTTTTTGTCGTCTGGATGGCCGTACGAAGATTTGAAACTTTGCCTCGCCGGACGCCAGACGCGAGCATTACTGGCTACTTGCTGGTTTGAATCCGTAGTTCAGATGCTTAATGCATGATGCCAGCGCGTTAATGCTAAGGTAAACCAGTGGTTGTACAGCGTGTCGGTGAATCGGATGTGTAAAAGTTTGAACGTCTGATATCGTAAGAGGTTTGGCACCGAGAGTGGTGGGTGAACGGTTAACGTTCTGGCATCGCATTCGGTAGGACGCCGGTTCAAACCCCCGTCTGGGAATCTAGATTTGGGTTTTCAATGGTTTCCCCAAATCACTCCAAGCGAATGCTGGGATGCTTCCTTCATAAGGCCATGGCCGAATCTCTCCCCGTTCCTTGTCCCCAACCCATCCCGCCTCTAATGACTTCGACGTCGACGAGGCGTAAAGCCATGAGTAAAAAAAGAAAAGAAAAAAGAAGTTTGGTAAGCGATACTAGTATAGGCCTAATTCAATACTTTTCATTTCTCAAATATCGCACGTTAACTGATGACGATTATCTAACAAACAAATTTGATATCGTTGTCTCTATTCTTGTATGAAATGCTCTCGGGTGACTAGCCGAGTCAAGAATGCGTTGTCACACGATATTGTCACATGATTTTAGTCGCCGAAATTTCGTGTGACAACGCATTCTTGACTGGGCTAATCACCCGAGAGCATTTCATACATTCTCAACGCCGAGAAAGACTTCGTTCTTATATGTCTCTATTCTCATTATAAAAGTAGCGTTTTTATACATTTAAAGAAGAAGAAAGCGCACCTAATATTCTTCAATAAATCACATATCCGATGGTGAGTTTCCTGTTTTTTCGTAATTATTTGTCCCAAAGCAGCCAGGCACTCCGCAGCGCTGATGGAAGAGAGAACCTTAAGATGGCTAGCACGTCGGACGCAACAGGTTGTGCCGCTGGTCACATAGCTCTAAGGAACTGCCAGTCACTGGTGCGCCGAAGACGCACTCCGCGTTAACTTTAACGAACGCTGAAATCGCGCTCGATAGTGACAGCTTTTTCAGTGAATTTTGAGGATCTATAACCAACGAAAAGCGGATCTTTAAAACTGACGCACCACAGTATGTCCTCCAGCACTTAAAAAATTTGGAACTTCGAGCTTGAGTGTTTTGCGGCAAGACAACTTAATACACATTCCATATTATTAAACAGTTGAGCAACTCCGAAGAAATTAATTGCCAGAATAGTTGATTAGGTAACATATTTGGTCTGAAGTCCACTTAATATAACTTACGTACAGTGAACATGAAGAAAGTCGATTAACTAAAGTTGTCAGTAAAATACCTAAAATGCAAATAAACCGTAATGCATAAACTTTGGTCAAGCAACAACTTAAGTGAAAGTTTTAATTAAATTGAAATTTATCCTAAGCCGTAATGACAATTGGCATTCGTGGTTACAGCAGAGACCGTGAGTAATTTAATTTTTTGTTGAAGTAGCTTTCAGTAGCAACATATTACTCAAAAGCAGATCCATGTTTTTTCAGACGTAAAGTTTATCGATATTTTTAAACTATGAAACGCTACGAAACGCAAACTTAATGTATGTATTATGACAATTAATTTGGTAACAGTTGCTTGGTTATTAAATTGTGGATATAACCACGAATTTCTTCTAGTGATATCTCTGGTCGCTGTTTTGCGAGCGAACGCTGACACGTGACACCGATCTCCAGCCAATAGCTATCGAGGTGAATGGGTGAGCTTACGAAATTATACAGTAGATGATTTTGTAGTAATTCTGATTGTTTTTAATGTGATTTTAATTGTTGAAGTATTGTTAGAATTCTAGAAATGTCGATCGGATGTCTTTGAATTATTCTGGAATTTTCTGTTATGCCTATATAAGCGACTGGCAGAGACGAGTTAGTTGAGTTTTAGTTTTGAAGGTGTTGCAAGATAGAATCGCTGGAGCATTTGTTTACATTTGCATGTAGTATCTTTGTATGAAGTCCGATGTATTTAAAAAAAAATAAACAAACGTGAAAGTGATTCTTTTTGGACGAATTATTTCATTTAAAACGAAATACCTATAAATTCACTGGTAAAAATTTAAAGTTATACATTATAGTCACTTCGCCCGCCTTTTAATCTCGACAATGCAGTAGCAGCATGCCTGTGACTAGCTGCGTCAATCAATGTCTCATTGTCGCCAATACTTATGAAAATAATCCTCAGTCAGTGTTAAATCTGCAATTGAAGCGAGTACCGCCATGCCGAAAAAAAAGTTTTCTGAATGTGCGAAGTTATGGACTTACGTAAAGTAATTTGGAGAGGAGTATTACAGTACAGACGAAAGGGTTCTTTTCCGTAAATTATGTGAAATGAAAGTGACTTCAACAAAACGATTTAAAATTTACTCTCCCAACGGTGCAGTGAGCGCATGGAAGCAAGTAATACTGTCTACATGAAAGCGACACTAACAGATAAAATAAATGATGCAGAATTGAGGATGTCTTAATTTACATGTTTGGTCGTATTTTGTTGTTTCTGGGTCATATTTATCCGTTTTCAAGACCATATTTTCATCCATATTTATCTACTTTTTGGTCGTAAAGATCCTAACCCTAGTAATCACATATCTCCTTGTAACAGCCCTCAAACCTAAACTTTAACTGGAATTGTATTTTATGAAGCATTTGTAGCAATCGTGAGTGTGATTGAAAATGGTTTTGTATATTTGTCATGTATTTTACTGTAAATCAGTGTAAATGGACTTTGTTTAAGGAAAATAAATTATGTAAATACCATTTAATATGTTTAAGAACAGAACTATGCCAGAGAATTGGTTAAATGTTTGTAATTGTAGGTATTAAGCTGAGCCACGATGTTTAAAGGATGATTTACTACAGTTAAAAATGATTTATGTGGATAATTTTGTGTTTAAGTATCTTTAATTTTCATTTCTAAGCGTTTGGTAATTAATGTAAATGATTATGTTTTAATTCTGGTTGTTTTTAATATGTTTTCAATTGTTCAAGTATTATTATTGTTCGAGAAATATCTGTCGGAAGCCTTTGTAGTGCTCTAGAACTTTCGATGGAGCTTATATAAAGCGACCAGCAAAGACTAAGTATCAATATCTTGACATTAGTTTACGTCGGCCAAGGACAGTGTTGAACAAACAGTTTTGGTAGTATTGTCTTTGGAAGAAGTGTCGACTGTAATCGTTGGAGTGTTGTGTTTATATGTGAACTGTATTTTGAAGTCCGATGGCTTCTTAACAATAAAACAAGATGAAATTTGAAATTGGATCGTGGACTAGTTATTTTATTATTATGTAATTAAATCACGAGGCATCTAATATCCTTCTTAGTGCTGTAATTTTCATAAATAGTAGTATGTATGGTTTGTACCTCGCTCATTACGGGGTGGAACCAAATGAATTCTGTAAAGATGTTTAGGAAAACTGCCGAATTTAAATTTTAGTCGTGCCATATTATTCACTGCCTTTATTGGAACTCCGTTTTCCTAGTAACGATGCAGAAGTCCGTATGAAGAATTCTGTGGTTTCCACTCCACGTTGAGCGTTGGATTGAACCACGAAATGCTTGACAGATGGACGCTCTGGTCACAACTTTCAGCGCCGCCTCTTGCAATAGATTATAACGGTGTGCGGGCAGCGAGTTTAGTCCTTTTCACTATTATCCAGGTGCTCGAATCAGAATGGGACAATGTCCGTTGAAGTGGCACGCCCGACGAATTGGCCGTCCCGGTTGGAAGACTCTGTCACTTACAAACAAGGCCGGCTGAGCCGCCGATAAGCCGGAGGCATTTAATCTGCGCGCTGTCCATCTGCGCTGAGCCTGTTTGGGGTTCCCATAGTGATGCAAATGCGCGGTGACTCAGCGAGGCAGCCACGCGCCGCGGCAGCTGCCTGGGACCACTGCAATCAATGATCGCAGGCCGCGCCGCGCGTTCATTTGATGAGCCGCGCACAAAGGCAGGCGGACGCCCGGGGGGTCGCCTGCTGCTGTGGGAAACACTGCCCTACTTACACGCCCCTCACAGTCCCAACGCTGGCCAGGCGAAAACTTCACGAATGATATACAATCAATAGCGAGTAGGATGAAAAAGGAATCGGCTCATTTTTAACAATTCTCAGATCAGGTACTAACAAAATAAAATGTTTTACAAAACAATTAGAAAACATTTTTGGTTACGTTAAACATCCGTCAAACCTAAACTTAAATGGAATGGTATTTTATCAAGCATTTGTAGTAATTTAGAGTTTGGTTGAAAATGATCTGGTATGTTTGTTTTGCAATTTGCTGCAAATCAATGTATATATACTTTGTTTTATGAAAAGAAATTGTTTAAAGGTCATTTAATATGTTTAAGAACAGAATTGTGCTAGATAATTGCTTAAATGTTCGTAATTCCAAGTATTAATGCAAGTTACAATGTCTAAAGGACAATTTGCTACAGTTTAAAATGATTTCTGTGAATAATTTTGTGTTTAAATATCTTTAATTTCCATTTCTGACCATTTTGTATTGATTATAAATGATTATGTATTAATTCTGATTGTTTTTAATATGTTTCAATTGTTTAAATATTGTTAATGTTCGAGAAAGGTCTGTCGGAATCCTTTGAAGTGTTCTAGAAATTTTGATGTAGCTTATAAAAAGCAAACATCCGAGACAGAGAAACAGTATTCACCGACTCAATACGCCGACGCGACGGCCAAGAACTGTATTGTCTGTAGAAGAAGTGTTCTATACAATTGCTGGATTGTATGTATGCATGTAAACAGTATCTTTGACGTCGTGTTTATGGAAATAAAAGCAAGTTTAAGGTGAACTGTTCGTGGACTAGTTATTTATCATATTAATTAAACCACGAACAATCTAATAAGCGGTCTACATATAAAGTGTAAACAAAAATATCCGGAAAGCTTCTCACTCTAGAAAACACACACGGTTTATACATATCTCTGTGATTGGTCGCGCTACTATTTAGCGGGGATGCGATCACTCCTTATCGACGCCAGCTGAGCTCAGGGGCGTCCATTAATTACGTAGGCTCAAAATAGTTGTGGGGGGAGGGGGGAGAGGGGCCCGGCAAAATCTCACCAAGTCTCATTTAAATGGGGGGGGGGTCGATAAAAATCTGACTCCAACTCTTTATTTCAAATCGCCGCCCGTCAAAGAGCAGTAAAACTAAAATAAAAAGGGTCTTGTAAATTATGTGGTAAATCTCACGTTAGGGAGCGTTCACAAACTACGTGGCTTGGTTTAGGGAGGGGAGGTGTTGGGTAGAAAGTTACGCTGGATTACGTGAGAGGGGTTTCGGAGCGAAACCACGTAGCTTTTAAGTCATTTTATTTGTAACAGTTAAAATAACGTACAGAACACACAGCAGTATGTGAATATTGATTCGAAAAGTAGTAAATTACAAAGGTCAATTGTAACAACGTCTGCAAACCAACTGTGAACTGAAGCAATGAAACATTCAATGCTGCAATTTCACTTTTTCATCACTGCCTTTTAACTTTATTAGTTGCTTGCCATACGACAAATAAATAATAAACTTCTGATTCATTTATAATTTTATACATTCGGCTCGTCGTGAAACAATTATGCACTCTCGATACAGGTGTGTGTGTGTGTGTGTACCTGATAAGATCGTGGGTTTTTTCCCATTTCAAAGTGTAAAGCAAACGCTATTCTTAATCAAGTTTTGCCAGGCCCTACATGGTGAAAGTAATTTTACCAATTTTTACAGTTTAAAATTTGCATAGTAAATTCATACCATGTGCAGCTACCTTTCTCTGTGGTCTCAGTAGCCGGTTTGTGCGAAAGAGTGTATTATAAATTTCTGTAACATTCGGTAAAGTAATTTGTTTATACGATGTGTGACAGTCTGTGGCCGCATTTAGCGGATGTGACGTATTGCTTTTGCTCGAGCCCGCAGTTCCATGTTTTCGCCTCCGCGTCTAATGTATCCACGCGTGGCGTGATGACGAGCAAGTCTGAGGCGGCTCCGTGTGTTGCATCCAATATTCAGACGAGTGCCTCAAGTCATAAAACTTGATTCCCTGGTCCGTCCCTCTCGCGGCTCGCTGACGTAAACTTTCTTTCCTCTAACAAATAAGTCAAAGCGTAAACTCTGAGTTACGACAACGCGCCGACGCTTCAGAAAGCTGATAACGGACTCCATCGTCAGTCACGGTTGTCTGTTAGACGGCAGGATATAACAATCACATCACACTCACCATTTATCGAGCTCGATGGCATTCGGAAGGACGTGGATTTAATCCCCTGTCAGGTCCATTCAGAAAATGGTTTATTATGGTTTCCCCAAATCTCGTAAAACTCTAATAACTACGATGTGGACAAGCCTTAAGTACCTACGCAGACAAAGAAAATTCATGTCACTGAGGCTCAGGGGCGTAGCTAACTATGGGGCTAGGCGGTGCAGTGACCCGGGGCTCCTTCGTTCAGGGGGCCCCCAAGCATACCTCAGGGGACCCCGAAGCGCACCTCTGGGGACCCTCACCCAAGCGCAGATCAGAGGGCCCACGGTCTTAGAGGCCCTAACTGCACAGGGGACCCCAAGCACAACTCAGGGGCCCCCAGCCTCAGTTGAAGGGGCCCCTACCAGGAACACATAGCAAAAAAAGGTCTCCCATCTGGCCTGAGGGCCCAAAATAATTTTTTTACATCGGGGCCCTTGTTGACCTAGCCACGCCACTGCTGAGGCTATGCTTCCTAAGTATTGTAACATTATGATTTTTATAACGTAATAAACTATGTTCTGGAGAGAGCATATCTGAAACAATTTCATGAGAAATCACCTTCCGTTAAATGTACAATAATCCAATAATTACTCGTTACTTCTAAAATAACTGCAGTTATAAGAAAGCAGACCTTTCTTACGTATAGTTGCAATAAAATCTTAACGGGTGTACTGTATGATTGTATTCTAAAAGCAGGCCTTGGTAAAACTTCGTAGAGAGCGTGGTGCATGCATGTCCGTTGGCAGCCATCCTAGGACTGCCTCTGGGAGCGGACATCGCACTGAGCCAACCGCGGGGTGTGATGTATGGGAACAGTGGTGCACCACAGGTGTTGGCTTATTACGTGCCGATCGGTTGATTCGAAAAGATTTATTCATACCTGAAGAAGACGGCAGAGCTTGTCGTCAAAATATTGTGTTTTTACAACATAATCCTGGAAGATTTGATCCAACTTGCAGATAGTTTTAAATGTCCGAAATATGCAGACTGGATGATAAAAAAACAATATTGAATTATTCACTATTACAGACGCTCTACCATCTCATAGAAGAGTATTATTACTTGTTGAAGAGTACCTGCAAATTGTTTGAACGTTTGCTACCGGCCGAAAATTAATAATAACAATAAAAAAATTTCTGACATAAACGCAAAATCATCCGCAAAGGCTTACCAGTTAACATAAATTCCTCCAACCGTTTTGTGAATTGATTTTACAGGGCTTAGGATCTTAAAAATTCCATGACATTATGGATCAAAATTCCTTGAAACACAAACTGGAAGGCTTAAGCTTTGCAATTAAAACACTGCGGAAGATGAACCAGTGATGTCGTTATCCACCACGACTCATAAAGATATGAAATACAGCTAAACCAGTGAGCATTATTCTCAAGGACCTATGTTGTATCTTTTGACGTCCACATCCACCCCGAGCCGACTGCAAAGATAATTTTATGCTACGAAAAGCAACCGGACAATTAATGAACGTTGCATGCAGTGAAGTTTCTGCAAATGTTCAAATTTGTAGCGTTTCAGTAACTAATAAATTACTTAATAATTCTTCACGCTAAATGTTGCATTTCTGTCTGCAACAAGGGAAGATTCCGTTTAATCAGAAATAATTATATAAATAATAAACAAAGATATTTCCTACAAGATTTATCTGCCCCTTAAACTAGGTATAATGGCTATATTATTGTTCCCAACAATATAACATACAAAGAAATAGGCCAACTTCATCTGTGAATGAAATCATCTGAAATCAACAGCTATGAAGAGAAATATTGATGGTAGGTTTAATACCGATGACACGTTTGACTTATCGAATTAGTACCATATAACGTCCCATTAGACCGTTACAGAGAGTACTTTTTATATAAGAACATTTGATTTCCTCCAACAAAAGTCGTCCACAAATTTCTTAGCGATGCAGAAACTTATTGCCGTAAATGTGTGATATAGATATGGAGATTTATACTTCAATATACAGATGGATACTTCAATAAGTAATTGATTTCTACTAGATAACGATTTCAGCAGACATACGAAAGAGTGAGTGGAATTTTATTTCGAAATTGTAGAGATGTGTTCGTAATCTGAGAGCAAGTTTGTTGAAATGACAGATGACGATGTTGATTAGACGGTAGGGTACTGTTTGTACCTGCGCCGTTAGTTTGAGTTGTTTCCCACGGGTCTAATTGTCCGCTTGTGTCGGGCTTCAGAAGCCGCACAGGAGTGGGGGCTGCTTCCACTTTGATGATCCCACTGTTCGACAGCGGATTACGCCACAGTGTTCCAGTGCTGACATCTGACAGCAATACGTGCAAACAGCATCCAGACCAGACAGATGCACGTCGCAGCACGTAGCCCTGGTTGACGGCAATACGATGGGGCGACCGGGACTGCCGAACATATCCAACAATATTCTCACCTACTCAACATGCCGATCTTCTGCTCTAACCACAGAAGAGCGTCTCTAGTAATTGTTTTTTAAATTACCCACACCTGCTTTATTCTTTTAGGGCTTCAGACTTTTAGGGCTTACAGATCTTTAGGGAGCGTCCATAAACCACGTGGATCCATTTTGGCCACCTGTGAACACCCTCGCCTCCCACGTAGCCCGACCTGGCTTATGCCTCTACCCCCCCCCCCTCCCCACGTAGCACGTAGATTTTTTCCCCTTTTGATTCCAGAAGACATTTTGTACTGTTTCCTCTTGTCAGACTATTGTAAATTACATACGGAGATAATTAAATGAAGGAAATAAATATTGTCATGCTGTTGTGTGTTCTGTACCTCATTTTAATTATGAAAAATGATATAAATGGAAAGCTACGTGGCCTGGCATAGCCTTCCAGCCAACCCCTCTCTCCACTAGACCTAGCCACGTAGTTTATGAACGCTTCCTTATAGCTGTCCTTTCGCTGTCACAGACTTTAAGTTCGCAAACGAATTAAGTTTCCGTCTACAGATTGGCACAAGTTATGTTTTTCGTACGCACAATACCGAACATCAAATCTAATATTTTGTAAAATTATACTGCAGGTTTCTTCAAAAAACGTAAAACGTCAAATTACTGAGGAAATAAGTAGATACATTTTGAGAAACTAAGCGTCTAAAATCAAAGAGTAAGTAAATGTAATTATATTCGTATGAGGCCATTAATGTAGAAAAGGAAGGAGAAAATATTGAAAGCCGGCCTCGGTAGCGTAGGGGCTAGAGCACTAGCTCCACGTGCCGAAGGCCGCCGGTTCGAATCCGGCTGCGGGCATGGATGTTTAAGTGTTGTGTGTCTGTGTGTATGTGTGAATGTCCTGTCCGTCCTGTGGTGTCCATACATAGGAAGCATAAACGCACTGGAGAAACTAAAAAATTCACATGAAGAGATATCATAAAAAAACACATTGAGCTGGCTGAATGGCTTAGTCGCCGAAAGCCATTAGAACAAAAAAACAAAATATTGAAAAATAATTCGTTACCTAAATTATAATGTTTTTGCGTAAATAATAAAAATTTGAACTTATCTCTTAGTTATAACGGATTATAATTAAATGATTCTATCTAAACCCATCTATACCTATAAAATGCCAATCTTGGTCACAGTGTAGCGATGTGTCACACTGACGTCACGCTTCGCGTCTCCGCTGCCCAACAAACAGCGGCCGGAGATGTTCGAGGTTTCTGCGCGTTACTTAATAAGAGATCTATTTAGCCAAGCAGCCACGAGAAAATGAGCTGCCACCACACTAAAAGAAAAGTATTTGTTTAATGAAAATCGACATATTATTTATTAGTTGCTTTTTCGTAATTAAAACTGGTTCGATGTTGATTTTTCTTACACTCTCTGTATAGCGATAACCTCATAATGACTAGCCTCTAGCTAACCCCATAATTTATTTCTGGCTGTTTCAATGTTATAACTCGCTAGTAGGGTTTCGTTGTGGCTATTGACTGTCTGTGTTAACAACCACTGGGCAGCATCCAACAATAAACACCAATAATTTTCCATTGCTGCTTCAAATTAACAAACCGTCAAATGTCAAAAGGAAAGGCTAACCACCGGCAATTCTGCTGATTTCAATTCTACAAAAGCAATAAACAGTCTCTGGCATAAGCAGGAAATTTTCACTCGATAAAAATGTTTATAGGAAGACCCTAGCATAAACATATGACATCGACGCAACTGTTTTCAGTTTTGTAAAATGAAGACATCGATCTAAGTTAATACTAAAATCCAAAATGCCCTAGAATCTCTTTACTAATCACTCCTAATTTTATTTCTTATTTTAAGATTTCTAGTTTCTAAATTTATTAATAGACAATAACAAAACCATTTTTTTTTTTTTTTTTGCTTATGTTTTTACTCCTCGGCGATGTCAAGGTCATTAGAGGCAGGAAATGACTGGGGCCAGAACTTGAAGGAATCCGCCAATGGGCTTTGTAAGATACCATCCCAGATTTGAGGAAACCATGGATTATCCACAATATTTTACGCTTTTAGCAGTCGTCATATTAATCAAATATTCCACTTACTTTTGCGGGTTACTGTAAGACTAAAAGAACATTGTCGTCACGCAAGACTCAGTAAAACAACAAAATCAGCTGTGGCAGAACATCAGGTAGAAGAAAGTCATAAAATTCAGTGGGAGAAGACAGAAGTAATAGCACAACTGAAAGGTTTCCTAGAACGAAAAATAAGGGAATCGATAGAAATTTTCAAACAGCGCAAACATTTCAATAAAGACGGCGGTTATGGCTTAAGTGAAATGTGGAAATGTGTACTCGCGGACAATCGCAATTCAAAATTTACAACGACATCATCTCTGGAACAGCTGACACCCGCTGCCGGAAACCAAAGAAGTTAGCTCAGCGTGAAGATAATGGACGAATTATTGTGAAAACGGTCACAAGTAATACTTTACTTCTAAACAGGCCTGATAAGGCCCCAGGTTCGACGCCGAAACGTCAGAAATAAAACATCGATCAAAACAGCGCCAATACCGAAAAAGTAAGTGGAATACATGCAATATCTACTGTAATTCGGTATGGCCGGATGGGAATTCAAACCCAAATCCTCTCGAATGCGAGTCCAGAGACCCATCACGCTCGATAAGTGAAATGTGCGGTAGCACATGACCAGTGATATTATATTGTCCTACGACTGAAAAAACTGAAACCACTCCACAAAACAAAAAGATTTTGCTAGCAAACAAAGAAATATTGATTCAGAATGTATATTTGAGTGGCCTCCAAATTTAAAGTATTAATTAACATTTATTGGAAACAAATCAGTTTGTTTATTATTATTCTTCAAATTTGTTTCCTTTCTTTTTCACAAAGAGAAGCAGCCACATATTCTGTAGCTTATGTATTATCGGTCAACTATTTATTTGTTAATGTTTTCGAACGTTCAGTCTGAGTTTTAATCTTGACATTAACGGCCATCTCAGTCACTAAACGTTAATGACTGAAAAATTTTCTGGGAAGAATTTCACTTATTTATTACTTTTAGGTAGTCTATTGTAATAAATTTAATAACAATGCTTTTCTCTATCCTCGGATTCAGTTTCACTCGTAAGTGTGAAGGAAATAACAATAAATGTTGGTTCTTCAATGAGTGAATAGGTCAAGTCTCGTACCATCGCATAAAGAATGTTTGCCAAGGTCGACATTTATTTTCACTACTAACTGAAAAAGTAACAGAAGTGAAACTTGGACTTACGGAATACCAGAAAATTTAAATTGAAATTTTTAAAATGAGATGCTACAGATAGATATGTTAAAGTTAAGTTAAAAATTAAAGTATGTAATATTTTTCTTCTCCCTCTCTCCCTTTAAGAAACGTAGGATTGGTTAATTTGTTAGCAGAGGGAATGGTAGAAAAAACTTATCGAAATATTTGAAATAATTAATTACACAAGCTGTAATGGCTATTTTATGATGAACAGGATAGCTCAAGATAGGAAGAGATGGAGAATTACAAGAAACAACTCAAGATAATGATGCAAGGGGGAAGGAAAATTAGAACTGAAATTTGAACGACCGTTGTAACACATTAAATCCTGAATATTATCTTGAATCTTTTGCTGAGAAAATATACGAAACGTGATTATATCTCCAGCCTGCAAAATAATCCATCATCTTCAGTCGTCAAAACTGCTTCATCTGGATAAGTATTTCTCAATAACGTAGATTGATCTTTCAGTGGGTTTATAGAGAAGATAGAGTCCCTATTCACGCCAATTCGCCAATATTCGCCGGCTATTAGCAACGGACAATGGTCGAAATTCCGACTCGATGAATGGCGAGCAGCCATTGAAGTAACCGCCTTAGAAGCGCTGGGAACAAAGCGCGAGTGTTAATTGCTTGTTTGGCTCTTCTTTCGCAGTGCTTTTCACACCCGTAACTCCAACGAGCTGAACACATACTTCTGCGCTTCCTAATGCCACGTGAGCACCGACATGAAAGGGATGTGTAGCTTTCATCAAACGCGGAATGGCTCTTATTGAGCAGCGAGGCTTTTAACCAGGTTATCACAGCTGGCGGTGCATTCACGGGCAGGTGTCGGATGGATGGCTGCGAAAGGAGAGAGCGACTTTGTGCAAGAGAGTAATGCAGCTCCTGTGTGTCTGTCAAGAACAAAGGAGGAAATTCTGTACCAAAAGCTTCATCCATTTTGTCGCGGAGTGCAGCCAAATTACTTTGTCTAGCTACTCTCCTTTTTTTTTTTTTTTTTTTTTTTTTTTTTTTTTTTTTTTTTTTTTTTTTAAAAAGCACTTGCAACATGTTTCCCAAGTTTGTATTCGACACCCGCTGAAGTCGAAAGAAAATACAAAAACACATTTCGTTCCCCCCTTAACATCTTTTTTAGCACAATGATATCTAGATCAACGATTATATCACTGAAAATGCATCAATCACATTCGTAATTACTTATTATATTACAGAATCTGCTGCAATAACTTCTACGTTCTGGTACGTCAGATGTAATCACATCTGTTTAATATGAGCAATCTTGCTACCATCCATTCTCAAAACAAGTAATATTACCAACTAATAATTAAAAATACGCTACTTTGAACCCAAAAATCACAGATAATTCCCAGTGTAAAATATACAAACGGAATTTACCATGTCAATTATTGCAGTTTGTATGGAATTTCTTAAACGAATATTACTCGTAATTGCCAGAGTTGTAAATAGTGCATTCCGTCGTTTGACTGGCAGACTTGTTTATATTTCTGTTGAAACTCCATGGATTAGCATCAGACCTCCTTTGCCAATACATTGCATGCAAGTAGATAATTTTATATTAAACATTAAAATGATTTGATTTTTTAATGTCATTGGATCTATTTTAATATGTTTTATATTTAATTTAAATACCATGGAACAATTTTTCTACCAATCTGCTTTTCCTGTTTGTAACGTACTTAAATGTACCGTATCTATATTGTATAATACTTTAAATATATTTATATACTTTATTGCCTCTTATTTCCAGCACCAGACCAGTATATAGAGATTTCCTTAACCCCTCTTTGTCCGGCGCTGGTTTTAATATGATACTCACGCTGAAAAATCAAAATTATTATTATCTATATATTAATACGCTAAGCGAAAACTTTGGAAACATTTTTCAGAATATTGCGCGCACGGAGTAGTGTGAGATTTGGCATAGTTAAAGTTTATATGGGGAAGAAGTGCATAAAGCAAAAATGTACATATAATATGTGTTAAAAATACATTAAATTAAATAAATCATTCGTTGTATACATTCAATTGTTTTTAAGTGGCAACGACACTTAGCGATTCTACCAATGTCTGTGATCTTTGGTCAACAGTAAAGAAAAAAATTATAAGCATAGTTAAAACATGTTACAGCTACATTATTAAATGAAAAATAAATTCGCGAACGTGTCTGTAAGTGAAATCGAATCGGAGCCAACTATGTGACGTGTATTTCCAGCATTGAGATACTCTGTGGTCTTTTTTGAAACCAAAGAGTCGAGCTTAATCTCTGAATTTACATACAAGCAAGAAGCAACATTTCGAAACGGAGTATATTCGGAATTCATAAAATCGTGATTTAGATATACGATGTTACAATTTGAACGAAATCTGGTAGTTACAAAAAAAGTGAGTACATGTATGGCAGCAAAGTCGGTTCAAGTTTACGTCGCGATACAAGACGCTGCTAACTTAAGATAAAATAATTGTATCAGTGCGCGTGTGATTGAGGCTTTGAATTTGTACCGCCAATATTACCGGAGATTGTGGTTAGGTTGAAATTCAGCCTGGACCAGAAAGAAAACAGAACCTTCTTGTCACAGTAACTTTCATAAGCACTATATCACGTTGTGACGTCAACTACTCCCTCAAAGTCTTTATATACTGAGTTTAGCATTTCGTCGGAACCTACAAATATTGTCCTGTCGGTCTAAATGTGGTACACACATTTCTTAGGCGATAATATTTGATTTAAAGTGTATATCGTAAGCTTCGAATATGTTGAAATGAGGAAAAATCACTCAAAATGTGGGTAGATACATACATGTTATTACGCAAGAAATACACGTTCATAGCTGTTGACATTTATTTCACGTGTTTTTAAGTCTTAATTATTGAATAAAAACTGCTTTCCATATGCAAATAGAAAATCATCTAACATTTAAGATTTCTCTGTGCGGGCTGACATATTGTTTTTCAGTGCTAAGATATATTGCATGGCGTCTACCGTAACTAATAGCAGTTGTGGTTAGGTTGAAATGCAGCCTGGACCAAGAATTAAGAGTAAGAAACACACAGAAATAATATCGACATGTAATAACGTGTATTTCTTGCTTAATAACATGTGTGTATCTACCCACATTTGAAGTGATTTTAGAAACACCCTCGCAGCCAAAAACATCAATGAGTACAGTATATGATTGCAGCAAACGCAATAGAACAAATTAAAAAAAAAACTATTTGCAATAATTATTACTCTGTTACAAAAAAAACTAATTAACCTAATGAATTATGGTCGAATTTCGACCACTAGGCGATCTCTAGTTCCAATTATTATCACACAAACTCAAATTAATTCCTTTACCTATATCTACATATATCTCAATCTCAAATCAAAACACTTTCTACTTATCTTATCACTTGTATATTTTTTATTTAACAAACAATTCTCTTTTCTCAAGTCATATAACATTATCTTTATCCATAACCCTAAATCTTCTGCCCTCAGGCTAACGTTTTACTATTAATAATCCCGCCAGGATTCTTGTGGCTTCTCCAGTGAGCCAAACTGTTTCATCTCTTCTTTCAAACTTATTCATTCCAAAAAACTAAAACTCGTCCTCTCCATTCAAATCTTCTCTTCAACAACTCACTCTTGACTCTTCTTTTATTTTTCAACGATCTCATTATTCATCTTGTTATTCTTTGACCTTTGAACTTAAAAATTCCGAGTTAATACACACCATTACAATTTATTAAATAAAAAAATAGCTTAATTAATGTAAAATCACACAAATGTGAGGTTGTGTACCTCACATGTTCCATCATTTTCCTCTTTTTTTTTATCTTAAAACTCGCTGACCGGGATGAATTTCCTGGTAAGATTTCATCATCTCCATCAGTAATTTCTTCCAATTCCGGAAACTTTTTGCACTACTTGAAATCAAGTGCCAGCCTATGGTTATGGTCATCTTTTCCCTTCGATGTAGTGTCAGTAACCATCCAAGCCTCCATACCAATACACAACTTCAGCCTCCTCCTGTCTTCCACTGTATGAAGTAACTTGCAACCATTCTCTAACGGGTTACACTTTTAGTGGTAATATTTTTAGAAGATGCAGATGTTTGGTCAACAAAGAGTTTATATACTTGTACTTCCACCTGAGTATTTGATTTATTCTTTAAACTTTCCCGGTGATAAGGTAGCATCTAGTTGTTTAATTAAATGATAAAGTGCTATAAATATTTGTATTCAAAATGACAGTAAAAAGGGTATATGAGACTTTTGTCTAAAGTGACCAATGCATGTTCAAAACTACTTGATACAAATTCCCATAGCAATCAGATTTTGTATAAGTTTCTTGTCTTTTTCATCCACTATTAATATTAATTGTTACGTTGCTAGTCTCCCATGCATTTATCCTAAACATATATTCCTTGATTTATGTAAATTCTTTCTAATTTCGAAGTATATTTTTCAGTAACTTGTTGAGTAAATTATATTTTTTTTTTACTTATGGCTTTACGCCTCGTCGACGTCGAGGTCATTAGAGGCGAGATGCGACTGGGGACAACGGGAAGGAGTTCGGCCATGGCCTGTTTGAAGGAAGCATCCCGGTATTCGCCTGGAGTGATTTGTGGAAACCGTGAATTATATCTTGCATCCTTCACCAACAAATGAAACCATCCCGCTCCCATGGCTGAAACCAAGTGATAATTTATCGTCTTAGTCCCCTGTCGCCTTTCACATTTCCCGCTCAGTTTTTGCCAAATATTCATATGGGGCTATCGCCGTTGTAAGCCTTTTGTATTGTGCATCAGACTCTATTCTCATATGTCTTATAATCACCAACTGAGCTTTTAAGGTAATTTACACTTGTATATGTAACTGCTCTCTTTTAGCCACGTAAGTTTCCTACCGATAATGTCTTGTTTTCTTGTTATGACTTTGCGTCTCGTTGATGTCGAGGTTATTAGAAGCGGGAAAGGACTGCGAGCAAGGAATGGGAAGGAAGTTAGCCATACCCTTTTTGAAGGAACCATTCCGGCATTTCCCTGGGTGATTCGAACCCGCGTCCTCCCGAATGAGAGGCCAAAGTTTTCCCGCTCACCCACCACATTCGGTCACATAATATTAGTGTTCGATGTTTATTAAATGATGTGGCCAGGTGTGTCCAGTTTATGTCTTCTATCTGTTCTTCCTTATCCGCCGTATAACTATAGGAAGCTCTGTTAAACTACACAGACGGAAAAAAAAATCCCAACACCAAGAAAAAATTATTGTAGAGTAATGAAATTTGGACAATGCATTTGTCAAGTTAACATGTTTAATTGATTAAATTTTCAAGATCACAGGTTAATTTAAGCTCAAGAAAATGCATTTCAAATGTGAAATACTGTTAAATTAATAGCCGGTGTAACCTCCAGAATTTTGAATGCAAGCCTGCAAACGTGAATGCATTGTGTCATACAGGTTTCGAATGTCACTTTGTGGTATGGAGTTCCATGCTTGTTGTACTTGTGCTGTCAATACTGGGACGGTCAGTGCTGGCTGTGGATGATGCTGGAGTTGTCGTCCAATGATATCCCATACGTGTTCAATTGGAGACAGATCTGGTGATCTCGCAGGCCAAGGTAACATGTCGACACTCTGTAGAGCACGTTGCGAGACAACAGCGGTATGAGGGCGAGCGTTATCCTGTTGAAAAACTCCCCCTTGAATGCTGTTCATGAATGGCAGCACTACAGAAATTCGAGCTGCAGTTGGTACCACAGTGACACAACGAACTGTTAGAAATCGGTTACTTCAAGGACAGCTCCGAGCCAGGCGCCCTGTAGCGTGCATTCCACTGACTACAAGCCATCGCCGTTTGCGACTCCAGTGGTGTCAAGCCAGAGCTCATTGGAGGACGGAGTGGAGATCTATTGTGTTTTCTGATGAAAGCAGGTTCTGCCTTGGTGCCAGTGATGGCCGAGTGTTGGTCAGAAGGAGGCCAGGGGAACGCCTGCAACCAAACTGTCTGCGGCCTAGACACACTGGACCTACACCTGGAGTCATGGTCTGGGGAGCAATTTCCTATGACAGCAGGAGCACTCTTGTGGTTATACCAAACACACTGACTGCAAATTTGTACGTCAGTCTGGTAATTCAACCTGTAGTGCTGCCATTCATGAACAGCATTCAAGGGGGAGTTTTTCAACAGGATAACGCTCGCCCTCATACCGCTGTTGTCTCGCAACGTGCTCTACAGAGTGTCGACATGTTACCTTGGCCTGCGAGATCACCAGATCTGTCTCCAATTGAACACGTATGGGATATCATTGGACGACAACTCCAGCATCATCCACAGCCAGCACTGACCGTCCCAGTATTGACAGCACAAGTACAACAAGCATGGAACTCCATACCACAAAGTGACATTCGAAACCTGTATGACACAATGCATTCACGTTTGCAGGCTTGCATTCAAAATTCTGGAGGTTACACCGGCTATTAATTTAACAGTATTTCACATTTGAAATGCATTTTCTTGAGCTTAAATTAACCTGTGATCTTGAAAATTTAATCAATTAAACATGTTAACTTGACAAATGCATTGTCCAAATTTCATTACTCTACAATAATTTTTTCTTGGTGTTGGGATTTTTTTTTCCGTCTGTGTATTTCCTTACCTAATGAGCTGATCTTGATTTCTTGCTGATCTAACCAACGCGATATCTAGTTGATATCCGTACTTACTTGTATAATTTTTTCCGTTGAATTAGTTTTCTTCCGTCGGCCTCCTTCTACGTATTAAATACTGATACATAAGGACTAGTATTTTTTTTTTAAATATTTACATGAAAGTCGGTGTGAATGTTTAAATTGAAAATACAATATTTTAGCCGAAGATATCCTGAGCTAAAGACAATACAAAGAAAGAAACAAAAAAAACTAGATAAATCACAAATTTCGTGATGAATTATCACATTTTATGATAAATGTTTTTCAACTCTGTGAATATGAAAAAAGTATTCTTCAATACAATAACTAATAAGACCGAACTAAAATTTCTATTGATAAAAACTAATTGTGTTCATTGTTAGGTACTATTCACATGAAAATAACATTTCGCACGAACTTTATGCAGATAAACATGTGTGGGATAACTTTACGTGCCTTATCACTAAAACAGTGGTCCGGTGGCTGTTATACAGATTTCTTGAAGGCTGTCTTGAAACTTTTCTCTTTGTTTTATAATTTGAAATCAAGGAATGGTTTTGCATAAATTGGAATGTATATAGGGGGGGAAAAAACTGTATGCTTTGAAATATCACTTGTGTATGTATTTCGCTCTGGAATTAACGCAACAATCTTTTCCCCGAGATTGTAAATGTTGCGAAGGAGCTGACGTGAAGGTCTGTGAGGCCCTGAGGCTTGCCCTAAGCCTCTTTCCCTCCGTTCCTAATTTCTACTTTTTAATTATACGTTCGGGGGCTATTATCTCCCTTCTCTCATATGCTTCCACCCCTCTACAGCGTTACTTGTGTCTTAATGTGTCTTATTTCCGTCTGGGTTCCTTTTTATTTCCTCCGTTACACATTCTTTTCACTGTGCGGGGTCCCCTTTACTTCCCTTCTTAATTTCCACGCTTGCCAACTGCTGAACTTTTTGTCATAAAAACTGGCTACCGCTCTCTATAAACTCTACGCTTGCTCCCTTCTTGCCGTCTTATTGCTGTTTGAAGGTTTTTTTCTCCAAACACGAGTCGGACATTTAAAGTGAACACGCAGTTTGTCTTTTGTCTAAACTGAGGTAATTACTGCGCAAATATAAAGGAATCGTTTTAATACTACTCTTAAAAGAAAATTAGCCTCTCTAAAGAAGCGAAACCCTAATTTCTTTTTTCCGGTTTTTAGAACAGAAAGCAAAAGTAACAACGTAACTAATACTTATTGTAAGTTGAAATACCCGCCTGATCTATATTCTTTAATCACTATTGCTTGTTGTTAAGCTTAACTAACTTATTGTAATAGCATTCAGTTTTAACTGACAAAGCAGCAAATGAAATGCTGTGTTTTATTGGTTTCTATGCTAATTTGTTAAACTATTGGCGCGCAAAAAATATTACCTCAACCAAAACGTGATTTGGATCTGGGTGGCAAAAATGATTGCATTATAATAATTACTACCTGTTTCCATAACTTCGTTCATTTTTATTTACTATTTTACAAAGGCTTATGAGGTAACAAGTCTTTTGCCGAAGTGTTATTGTAAGTCCACACGTACCGAGTCACTGGTAACAGCTAGTATTTTGTTTTAAAAAATATCACACATTAACGAAATAATTTCACGTAATTAAAAAAAACCATTTCCTTTAATTTACACGACTTAATTATTTAAATGAGAGCAATGAATGGGATATTAGTTTATAGTTGCAAGATGTAACAACTTTAAAAGAACTAAATTCGTCTAAAATATAAAAAGATCTGTATTCGGGTGACGCTGAATGAGAGGGAATTAAACTGTGCGACAGACGAAACCAGTTCTTTTGTTCCTACAATTCACGTAGTAGGCGTCAGAACTCTTTTATGCTAGACGTCCAGTGAGAAGTTAACAGTTTAGTCACGGCGTATCAAATCAAGGGACAACAGGAAAAAGACATAAAAACTGTTAGCAGTGGGCGGCGATGATTGATGGCGGGCAGTTCCACTGTGCCTGCGCCCGACACTCCGGTCATATTTACGAATGGTGTGGCCAGGATCGATACCTCCCTCACTGGCTGCAACCCTCAGTGTCGGAAGACTGCGTCTCGCTGAGGGCACTACCGCAAGGGTCAGTACCAGGTCCTCCATTATTCTGCATTTTGTGTGTCTCCGAATAAGTACTTAGCTTTTCTAAAATGTATGATAGAGTAGACAGTGTGATGCAACAGGTATGCTGTTGGATTCGCAATCGGGAAATCCAGTTTCTGGTAGTTACCTTTCAATTTTAATAACTGATTCTGTGTGCAGTTAAGGAAGAATATCTGGAAGTTCTATGTAATTTTCCTCAATTGCTGATGATACTGATAAGTAAATACTGCACAAAGCAGTTGAACTATTTACAATTTAATAACGATTACTACACACAAAATGGTGGCTTGCCGCTTGAATTGTAAATATATTAATGAACCATGTGGAAAATGAGTTATTTAACAATATTATAAAAAAACAAAGGAAAAAACATTACATATTGGTATAGCTATGTGGATGGCATTATACGATTAGTCAATGAACCAAAACAGAAGATAAAAGCATTACATGCTGACATCAACACTAGTCATTAAAAAAAAAATATCAAATTCACAATTGAAAAAGGAAAAACTAGTAAACACAACTTCCTTGACATAGCCATAAAAAGACACAAACAACAATACTTAGTTTAGATATATATATAAAAAAAACTCACTACATGACAATTGGAGCTGAATCAAACCATCCATAAACACGTAAAGAAGCTGCGATAAGGCACATGCTTTACATGGAAATCAAAGAAATGAGCAAAAATTTAATTGCTTTTGCAGTGTCTATTTATCAGCAACAATAATTTGTTGTGAATATGCAAATCTATTGCTGTAGAATGTCATGATTTTACTTGTAAATTGAGTAAAACCGCTGTGAATTAATCTCAGTGGGCTTTGTTAATGCGTAAACAATTTACGATGTATGGCTCAACGATTAAAAAACTTCATTTGTTAATTTTAAGCCAACTTACATGTTTATAGCGTGATTTTAATGATTTGCAAAAAATTTTTTCGCTTAATTTCATGGTTAAAACTAGTAAATATTCTATAATTTCTTTTTAAAATGTTTCATGTCTTATCAATCGATATTGACTTTTAGTTACTAATGTTGGCTACATTGTTTTTGTGCTCAAGAAACGTCTGTCGGATCCTTTGCCAGCGACCAGGACATTCCATGCTGAGTAATCTCCCTTGAAATAATATCAACCAGAGTCTATGTCGGATTTGTGTCTCAATATTCTTTGGCAGAATCTGTTTTTATATTTCTAAAATATGTTTTATGCTTCAGTAAAAATTGAATTTAAACTTTGAATGACAATTTCGTTATTTAATGTTACCTGAAATTTGTATTGAGAAATTTTTTAAGTAAAATTCTAATAGTGAGTAAAACTTACTTAGTAAACGGACTAACTAATTGCAATTCTTTGAGTGTTAATGAGTCACAACATAATTATCCGTGTTCCCAGGATATTCAGACTTTGATTCCATGCAGCGACGTCTAGAGGCCTTAATTGAATCGCGGGGTGGCTTCACACCGTACTGATTTCTCACAGCCAAAGTGCATTCACAGTTCTGTAATTCTAATAATTTGTGTATTGTCATGTCGTTAATGTGTGGAATAAAGTTCATTGTAATCACATGTCTCCTTTTTGGTGTAGCAATTTACACAAACAGAAGTGGAATAAAGAGTGCGGAACACATCACTGTGCAGTTCTGCCTTAGAAGGATACCGATTATGTACGCCGAAACGATTTTATGCTAGGACACGGTGCCGCTCGTACAGCGTAGAATATAAAGTAATTTTATTGTATTTCATTTTTTTTTACTAACCTCACATGCGATCTCATTGATAAACAACTATCTATTATAATAACAGTTCAGTGAAGAATTTGAGACAGTACATTAACTAGGCAAAAAGAACACAGGCTACCTTTGGTTCACCTGTATGACTGCCCACCACATACATCGAATTATAGCTTCAATTAAACTATTAATCTCGCGCTTTTATAAGCATTTAGTTCATGAAATAAGTACTTCAGAGAATCACTTTTCATTTAGGTTTATTTTTATTATTTTTTTTGCCAGCTCTATAATAACATTACACAGTACATACAAAATAGGCATCAGCTAGTCCAAAGATACTAAGCACAATCACACAAATATTCCAGCGATTCTAATTTTCAATTAACATGCAACTCTCTGCCCAACTAACTAACTCGTCTCTGCCACTTGTTTACATACACGTTCCAGAAAGAGCCAGAATAATTCAAAGAGTTCCGACCGACGTTTCTCGAATTTTAACAATACTTTAACAATTAAATCCATACAAAAATAATTACGAATTGTACAAAATCACTCACAATCATTAGAAAACATCTTTAATTGAAAGTTAATACTGTTTACATGCATTTACACACAAATTATCAAATAAACCAATCCAAATTGCTGCAAATTGTCCATCGAACATTGACACTTTCAATTAAAAACTTTTAATTAATAATTCATACATAATACTGTCCTTGAACAATTTCATAGTTTCTCTCCATAAAACAATATTCATTTACATGACAAAGATACACAAATTCACAATTAATCACACAAAATGTACACAAATCTATAATTAATCAACTCCCAGGTTGTTATACATAGTCCTTCAAACAACGTTTCATACAAGGTCTTGTACTGAGATCTGTTATAACTTTATGGTCCTATAGTTTATCAAAGAACCAGAAGCAAACTCGTTGAATCTTTACTGTAGAAGGCAGACAGTCTGCGAGAGGCGTTGGAACTGACCTTTCTCTCTGGAGGGGGAACCTCTAACTATCTGCGTCAAGAGGACCCCCGGAGATGATTAGCCTGTGCTTATTCCTGAGGGTAACTGCGATTCCCTACATTGAGACGCTGGTCGATATAAGGCGAGATCAAAGCACGCCTTAAGTAGCGGAACTCTGCGATCCAGTGTAAAAGAGGGACCGCCTTCAAACACAGCGAGCAATAACAGAGCTCTCTCGACAAAGGAGGGCAGACGGGAAACTTTCTGAAAGGAGTCGGTTACTAGAGAGAACGGGTCCAATAACGGATCACAACTCCAGTCAATTAGACTGAGATATTGACCTGACAAGACCCGCGGGACCGCTGAGCTAGCTTCCCTCTCTCGCTCGTGTTCGGTTGTCTCCCATTTAGTGCAGGGGTGCACATTCTTCGGGCCCGCGAGATTCATTAACTTATATAAAATAAATTTATTTTATAATTTTCCAACGTGAAAACCAATGTATTAAAAATACATTATTTGTGCATCCATATATTAAAAAATTAGCTGAGAAAATATTAAATTTGTTTTTAAAATAATATTCTTGCGAATATATAATTTTATATGCGACCCGCTGACCTTTGATGCATTTCCAAAGTGATCCGCAAGATCATTTGGGTTGGTTATTCCTGATTAAGTAGGATAAAAAAAGAAATACTAGCAACGTGAATTAACTGTTAATTTACTGCGGGATTCATACGTAGGCGGTGAGAACCATGCTTTTTCTAAATCGAAAGTAATTATTTGTGAAGGGTAGGACAGGAAATCATAGGTGAAACATCTTAAAGAAATCCTACGACATGATTTATAATTTAATTTAACTTGATGAAGTGTGCAGTCCGGTGACAATTTTCCTACATTCTCAATTTTTTTTTACCCTTTCTTGTATCCACTTACTTCTGCCCTCCATAAATTTTAATTTTATATTTTTCAGCGTCTTTGGTAAATTATTATTCACTTTCCATGGCAATTTATTCCAGTCACTGACTGCCTTATATGCTCCCAGCACTCTATTCACCCTCCTCCTGTCTCCCAGTGAATTCCATTTCAGCTCCTTTATCGAATGCCTTGTGCAGTAATTTCCGGAAACAAATCTAGCAGGTTTTCTTTGTACGTCCTACAACTCTTGTACTTGATACTCAAAATGTGGAGCCCATACTACGGTACCATATTCAAGCAATGGTCTGACCTAAGTATTATAACCCAATTCGCTCACTTATCTGGTACATTCCTCGTTACTCTATAAATAATGGAATTTAAAATCATTTTCGTAACAGCTGACCAATGTGTCTCGTCCAGTTATATTTATTATCAAATGTTATGCCAAGATATTTACATTTAAATTCTTCGACAAGGAATTTCTTGCCCGCATTATAATCATAATCAACCTTCAGTTTTGAACTTGGGTACCTAATATGCAGTCTCTTCTTTGCATTTATCTTCATCCCAAGTTGACCTATCAAACTAGATATCCTGTACAGATTACCCTGCAGCTTTTCACAGTGTTCTTATTATATTAAATTATGTCATCTCATGGTGATACTAGCCACACATTATATCTAGCTGCTTTCGCTTGCATGAGGTCATGTTTCCTTAGTCTCATTCGGAAAGTTTATTCGATTCACTTACCATATTCTCTGCATTATTTCTAGTGATAACTTTCCCCCCCCCCCCCCGATAGATTAACTATTGCCTTTCAAAAACAAATCCTTATGGGGACCAGATTCTTTTTATTGTTTTTATCGATAATCATTCCAGTTGAGATTTATATTAGCTTTTCTCTGGAATTATGGATTCATGTAAATTACTTCCATTTTAAATTAACTCGCACATAGACCTTACACTTTTGTAGATGACTGAATCCTCTCGATTTCATTTCTATCCCTACACAAGGTATAAAGCTTTAGGTACTCCTTTCCAAAGATTTTTTTTTTTTTTTTTTTTACTGCTTAATATCTCCTAACAGCGAGGTCTTTAGAGACGGGAAAGGATGGGGGTCAAGGAATGGGAAGGAGTTCGGTCATAGCCTTTTGAAGGAAGCATCCCGGCATTCACCTGGAGTGATTTGGGGAAACCATGGAAAACCCAAATCTGGATGCCCGGACGGGTATTCGAACCGCCGTCCTCCCGAATGCGAGGCCAGAACGCTAGCCGGTACACCACCACGCTCGGTCCTTTCCACAGAGCCTTCTCGGTGGAAGTAATATCGATTCCTATTCTGTTGAAATCTTCTTCCCCATTCGGGTGCGGTTAAGTTTCTTATCCCTAGCTGTAACTGATATTTTCGTTTTGGCAGAGTCCCTCCAGGCCTATGAATATTCATCTGTTGTTGAGAGACGTACAGCATTTATAAATATGATCCTTTACGACTTGAGCAGGGAGTGGAGACATTTTTGGGTTTAATTTTACGGCCTGTTGACACTTGTGGTTAGCACGCACTCTTCTCGGATGTACTGAGCCAACGCACCTCCAGCGAGGCTATTACGACGTGGAACAAGAATCCCAGCCAGATCAACGAGTTACTCAAAAAAGGAATGCTTTAACGTAGGAAGAAATTAAAATTACTAGGTGTCGACATGAAACCTTCCTGATTTCGAAGTACAGGAGAGCGTCCATAATATTAGTTATATTTTAGTTTTATACATCCCAAACAAAAGAAGTTTCTTACTTTCTTCTGCTTCTTGTTGGAGACAATTATGCTTCCTTTTAGAAGATGAATACGATGCTATTATAGGCGTATAATGTTGGTGCAAGATTCTAAAATCAACAGAATTCACCAACACACCAAATCAATAACAAAGTCACCGAGCGTGGTGGTGTAACGATTAGCGTTCTGGCCTCGCATTCAGGAGGATGCCGGTTCGAATCCCCGTCCGGGCATCCAGATTTCGGTTTTCCATAGTTTCCCAAATCACTCCAGGCAAATACCGGGATGCTTCCTTATAAGGCCATGGCTGAATTCCTTCCCATTCCTATGCCCCCCTATCCTTTCCCGTCTCTAAAGACCTCGCTGTTAAGAGAAGTTAAGCAGTAAAAAAAAAAAAAAAAAAAAAAAAAAAATAAAAGTCACAGAACGAACACGGCTTCTTTTAGATTTCCGAAAGAAACTCAAAACTGCCGACACATTGCAAGAATTATTGTTACAACAAACAAAACATTTACCATGAAAGCCAGTGTCTGGCTGGTCACGGCGGTATTGGGGCGATAATACAATAACAAACGCAAGGTTTAAAACTCGTTGTACATATTTCTTTGTTAGTGGAATTTCCGAATAAAACATGTTCAAACTTGTACTTTAACGCCATGTTTTCTCACCTTTGAGTTTAGGTGCGAAGTAACACAACAATATAATCTTTGTCTAAGACAACTGCCGCGGAAGAAAATAAGTCTGAGTACATCCCAACAGCGCTTTTTTTGGCTTTATGCTTTGTCGACATCGGAGTCATTAGAACCATGAGAGGATTGGTCAAAAAAAGGAACGGGAAGGAATTCGGCTATGAGCTTTTGAAGGAATTTCGGGAAATCATAAAAACTGAAATCTGGATGGCCGTCCGGGGATTCGAACCCGCGTCCTCCCAAATGAGAAGTCGGAGCGTTATCTTCGGAACCGCTTCCACAGTGTGATTCGTACTATGTAATATACAGTGCCAGAATATTGACGGGAACGAGGACATTTTCGCAGATAACGTACCGAATGAAGTGTTAACTACCCAGAGTGGTAGGTGAGTTTTTAACACTCTGGCCTCGCATTCGGAAGGACGCGGGTTCGAAATCCCGTCCAGCTATACAGATAGTTTCCCCAAATCACTCCATGCGACTGCCCGGATTTTTTCTTCGGAAGGCCATGGCCGAATTGCTTCTACCCAGTCCTTTCTCGCCACTAATGATATCGTTGTTGGCGAGGGACGAAGCCATAAAAAAAGTTCAACGTTTTGAATAAATAGCTGTAAATGTTTTTAAAATCAAGTTCAGACCAGTAATATAATACAATAATACTTAATTGTTATTTAATTGAGCTACGCTATCTGATCGAAATGGAAGTGCATTATCGAACAACAACAATTTTTGTTGGCTGAAGCAACTCGATCTTCTCTTCTAGCGAGGACAGCCCACGTCCGCCTCGGGCAAAGCAAACTCCGCCACAACTCCGTAATTAGTCAACACGAGCTCGAATTAAAAAGTTGTTGGGCACGCTAACCACCAGCACACGATGCGGTATCTAGTGTAGTAACCTCTAGCACAGTGGTTATCAGCCTTGGTATCTAGTGTAGTAACCTCTAGCACAGTGTTTACCAGCACGAGGACCAGTACAACGTCACAAATAATTCTAATGAACACTAACTTATATGGACTTTTTTTAAATATTTTTTTCATCTAAACGTAGAACTGTTATCAGCATGTACCATTGTACCGTACGACTTGCATCTTCAATAAAGCTTCGATGAAACTATCGTTAACTAAATCCTCAAATGAACGCCGCTCTCCTTGTTTCCCACTGAACACGTATTTAGTGATTAGTAACATTGCACTCATATCCTGGAAATAACAGATATATGCTGGTCGGTGAAATATTCATGGCTTCCAGAAACTTTGGCTTGTAGCTAGTGGTTTTGTGCAGTACACCCTTTATTAATTTTTATTAATTGGTATGACAACTTCGGTTAGAATTATTTTGTTTTTTAATACTGTCTGCGGATCACCTGTCCCCTTTTCGCCGACTATAGAAACGCTGCTCTAGTGTAACCTATTCGCCAGCTCTGAAAATTAATATTGTCCTTGAAATAGATATTTACATCTTGTTTTTTTTTTTTAACTGCTTAACGTCTCTTAACGGCGAGGTCTTTAGAGACGGGAAAGGATGGGGGGCAAGGAATGGGAAGGAATTCGGCCATGGTGTTTTGAAGGAAGCATCCCGGCATTTGCCTGGAGTGATATGGGAAACCTTGGAAAACCCAAATGTGGATGCCCGGATGGGGATTCGAACCGGCGTCCTCCCGAATGCGAGGCGACAACGGTCTTGTTTGAGATATTTTACATGCAATGTCACCATGCTTTATCTCAAAATCTGTAAAATTATATTTTGATTCCTATATTCGAATTAACTATTTCAGGCCGTCAACAAACAGATGTAGTAAAATTAATTCTGAAGTATCTGCATGAAGAACTCGCAAGAAAGGAATCAGTAGCCATGTAACCTCTCTTGACGAAGAGGCTCAATAATTACGGCATTCAATACCATGAACAACTTTCTCCTTCACTTCATCCAAATAAATTCATGTTGCCTCAAAAATATCTTGATATTCCCACATTATATTTTTTGGTAAAAACTCTTTTATAGTATGAGGGTATTGTTTTTATATACACCGTCTGGTGTTAATAAGCAGACTTTATTGACTGTCCTTTTTTTTTTTTCTTTTTTTTTTACTTATGGCTTTACGCCTTTTCCACGTTGGGACCGGGGACAAGGAATGGGAAGGAATTCGGCCATGGCCTCTTGAAGGAAGCAATCCAGCATTCACCTGCAGTGATTTGGGTAAACCATGGAAAACCCAAATCTGAATGCCCGGACGGGGATTCAAACCGGCGTCCTCTCGAATGCGAGGCCAGAGAGTTAATCGCTCACCCTCCACAATCGCTCTCCTCGTAGAAATAGAGAAAGAGATTTATCAGTCTAGAAACACTTTCTACAAGAAGCAGTAGGCTAGGGTAACCAAAGGAGCCAACTTCTACAGTACCGGGGCTTACTATGAGACATGAAGGTTCCCAGAAGAACAAAAATTGTCTTGTACAAATCATATCTCATTCCTATTTTCACATATGCTTTGGAAACATGCACACTAACATCAAGGGACCTTAGCAAGATCCAAGCATGTAAAATGAAGTTTCTTAGAATGGCCCTTCAGAAAACTAGACTTGACCACATAAAGAATGGCGTGATTAGATCAAATCCAGAGCTAAGGGAATCCATGGAAGAGACACTTAGGTCATCAAGACTTAAAGGGGTAGATACAGATAACACACACAAATATTTGTAGAAATTGAAATTTCACTTTTTCCAAATCTATTTAAATTTGAGGGTTCAAATTTTGTAGCTCCATAGAACTGTCATAGTTGTATATAAAAATTGATTTTTAAAATAAAAATATTGCTTAGCAATATGTTAATCTACCATCAAATTTGACAGTTAAAAATATGTCGTCATTAAGGTCTTTAATGATAGAAAGCATAATATATAAAATTTTGCAGAAATCTTTTTTTAATCTTGTAAACTAATATCCAGGCAATTAGTTATACCAATAATATAACACATTTAACTTTATATTTGTTGTTAATAAAAAAAATTCAAGAAATTATTATTTTTGCTTCTTTTTGTTTAAATATTTCCCATTTGTGAATAGCTGGATAAACAGTAATGGAAGGGACTGTAGTAATTAGTATGTAAAACATGTTCTGCAAATTTGAAAAAGATCTATGCTTGAGGAAAAAAGTTATCTTTAAAATCAATTGATGAATTGCTGTTTTGAAATATTTAAGGTTAAAGATTTGGTTTACCTTCAAGTGCAGTAAGATTTAAGTGGCTGTCAATCGTGCAGGACTTTGCTTAATCACGCATAATTCCCACACTGTCAAAGATATTTAAATAATTTTTTCACTAACATGAAGTCAAAAGTAAAAACTATTTTTGTGAATTGAAAGATTTTTTTTTTTTTAAACTTGATAACTGAACCTACCCCCTTAAGTGGTTTGGGCATGTCAAGAGAATGACTAGTACAAGATTACCAAAAACTTATTTGAAATAAAGGATAGTGGGCAAAAGACCAGTGGTAAGACCAAGAAGAAGATGGACAGACCAACTGAAGGAGGACATAGAGAGAAGAGGCTGGAACTGGGAATATATGACGGACCAAGAAACTTTTCTGGATAGGAGACAGTGGAAAACGATCGTATACAACAACCAAAGCTCGTAAACCACACCCGGGAAACTGGTCCCCAACGATAACGACGACGACATTTGGTACTGACTCGATCGAAACAAAGTTAATTAATAAATACAGCAGTACAGCAATATATCGTACAAACACATATGTAATCCTCTTTCTTGCAGTAGTATATACATTATTTTAGGATTTTCAGAATTCTGCTACTTCGAAATGCCTGAAAATTGATGCACAAAGTCGGAAATCGGAATGTATATTGTAAACATAGTCTAGGCACTGTAAGAACTGCCTGTAGTTGATTCGTCGCTTCTCATCGAGAAACTCTGCTTCAACAGCGCTCACAACAAAACTGGTTTGTTGACCCCTCCCTGGTAACTCCATTCACTCATACTATTGAATAAAAGTGCGCTGCGGATTTGGAGCCAATGAGGTAAGAGAGATTTCGCCTGTCGTGATTTACATATATATGGCTACGTTGCAGCTGTCTCCGGCTAATGATGTTTGTGACTGGGCCAGTCTACGTTAAATAATAACTCTGAATGGGTTGCGCTAGGTCTCCGCCTGTGCATGGCGGCAGGATTTGCATATAGATTGTGCGGGGATTGGGGGGTGAGAGGTTCCAATCTGCCAACTCCCTTCGGCACCGGGCTGAAAGGAAATATACGACCTGAACGAGGAAAATAGCCGGAAAAATGGGGACAAAGTGGACGTTGTCGCCATCACAGAAAAGTGCTTTCAACACCTGCTTTCTCGCTGTACCTCACAAGGTGCAAAGGACAGTGTTGTTGACGAGTATTTACGACATAAAAGGCTTTCGTGACTGCTATGAAATTTAGTAAGAGTGGACTGATGTATACAAAATATTTTTTAGGTACTCGCCGCTATTGTATGTATGTTTGGGCCAAGTATCACTACGATAAATTTCGTTTGGCATGAGTTTGTTTTCGATATGTGCACATCCGGTTCACTGATAATATCGCTACTGGATAACTTTTTCAGGAACATTTTTCTTATAATTACTTGCTTCTCGTTTAAGCTATTTCATACTGCTTCCACTGTTTATTTTCTTACTGAAGTAATACCAAGGATCCAGGACAATTTATTGCCGTTAATTATTTTAATCCCGTCCCGTTGGTTAAGTTGGCTGTAGCACCGTGATGGTGTCTGGCGCTGACACGGGGTCACCTGGTTTGAGTCTTGGTGTTAGGAGAAATTTTCAGCATTGGCTGGTAGGTTAGGAGAGGTGATGATGGCCAATTCCTAATCACCAGATTGTCTTGGTTTAAATCCCAAACGTCTCCCAGTACGTATGGAGTGCAGGCATGCGATACTGTTGGTACTGATTCGTCCGTCGGATGTGGAAATTAAGCTTGGCGGTCCCTTTGTGTATTTCGGAAGAGTAGGTCTAATTCGTCCGGCACCGGATTTCACTCTCTCCCTTGTTCCATCTGTCATCCACAACACAAACAGCACTATACACTGGACACGCACACCATCACAGTAACACAGTAAAGCCGTGTTCCCACGTCGTCTTGTAACGAAGGCGGGACGGGACGAATACTCAACAACACGCCATGGGAACAGGGCCGCCTCTGCTAGCGTGGACGGGTCGCAGCTACCCACTCTGTGTCGGTAAACTTCACAGGCGTGTGTAGTGGTGCGCTGTTGCCATCGGTTTGCAGCAGCGGTGCGCATTATTTCTGTTGCTGTAAAGTGCTCTGTGCCAACCGACACTAGGCAACGTGGTGGGGAGGTGGTGGCGAGGTAAGCGAGGGCTAACCTGCGGCGCGCGCTCGTCCCTACACTTCGGCTAATGAGGTCCCGTCCCGCCTCCGTTACACATACGAGCACCCACAGAGAAAAGGCGGCGAGAAACAACCCCAGTTCATCTTCCTAGGAAAACTCTCATGGAACGCTTCATCTTCCACAGTAACCACCTAACTCCAGAATAGCATATAACATCATTAGACAAAGAATGAATTCGAGACATTACAGAACTTGTCAATACCTCCTGCTACTAGCTGGATGGGGAGTAGCTGTGGTGCCTAGCATACAAGAGGACGCGGGTTCGATTCCCATTTCGAAGATCCAGATTTCCGTTTTCCATCGTTTCCCGAAATCATACCAGCCAAATAGTTCCTAGTCCATAGGTTATAACATTTTTGAGAGAGATCTGGTAACAGCAAAGTACCCTCCATTGACAACTTTGCTGGAGGCTCACTTGTGTATTTTCCATTGAAATAATTGAAAGAAATATCTTACTGTTTCACTTTACGAGCTCTAATCTTCGGTACTCCACAAGCTGAGGTAGGAAATAAAATTTTAGTTTTTAAAAACTAAAGTACACTTTGAAGCAATGGGAACTAAAAGGTTAAAAATAATCTTTAAATACAAAGATTTTGCTCAACAGTGATAGGATGTCCCACAATTCAGCATGAATAAGCTTAAAGTAAGAATAACGTCACGGATCAAAAATTTAACTGTATTATAAAGTAAGCGCCGGATGCTAAATATCAGGTGTCTTGTACATTAATTACTAGTTATTCATAGAGTTTTTATAAAAAGTAAGTACAGAGAATGTTAGTTCAGATTTCTACCGAAGCTCGTTTTTTTTCCAATTTTCTGTTTCTTTGTATTGTGGTTTCATCTTCCATTATTATTCCCACGGGGAATGAACAACTAAATGGTCAATCCTACGAGAGATCTGACAGTAAGGTAAATGTAGAAGACTTTATGTAATATGTATTGATTAGTCGCTGTTTAACATCAGCTTAAATGACAGTGGACGATATCGTAACTGCTTGCATTAAAGTATCATCACGTGCACATATATGCAGAGCGTTGTGCAACAAGTACGTATGCGCAAAAAAAAAAAAAAATCTTTCTGTTGTTATTGTCAAAGTAATGAGAATAACAGGACATAGCTATGGATTTATTGTGTTGTTCTCGGTTTTTAACACAGCTGCAAAATTTCAAACAATTCGGAAGTCTGGAAGTGGGTGAAAATGAATTGAATTGAAAGTTTCCGTTACATTCGTACAAGCTAATATAAAGCATCTAAAAATGTATTTTGTTTTGACCCTCCCAAATTTTATAGTAAGTACTTTCTTTTTTCTTTTTTTTTTAAATCAAGATTTGGCCATCGAAACACATTGAAATTTGAGACTTGTTTCGTTTTGCGAGTTAAAGGCCTATGACAAAAGGAAAAACATCTGAGCGTCATAAAAAAGTGAACGGAATCCTTCAAAGGAACTGGACCCGATGTCAGAGGAATAAAGTGAAGGCTTGTAGGAGTGTGTTGGAGCCCACGTGACTGTGGACGTGGCGGCGGTTGGCGCTAGGCGACTTTGCTGGGGCGCTTCCTGTAACGGGAGAGCCCTCACTTCCGGTGAAGCCCTTCCTGTCCGGAACAGCTGGCCGGCCCTTCAGATCGAAACGAAACGGTGCCAAAAACGGTCACTGGGCTTCCTGGCCCTACCTAGTAATCAGTGCAATATACGAAGGGCGCTCAAATTTAATTTATATGTAATTTAGATTTAGCGGCAGACTGAAATAAAAATGACGATGTAGACAGTAATGTGCGGTAGAAAGTAGCAACTATTCTCAATCACTCGAAAATAGGGCGCAGAGATTACAAAAGCTGAATAGTTTAAAACTTTGTCATCAGATTCTTGCAAGATAAAACTGGAAAACTTAACAGATTACCCAGAGAATTATAATATAACTTCTTCACCAAACACACATATTCGAGCATTCGTAACTTAAGAAAAATATTGCCGACAACGTCTCAAAAATGAACTACACTCTAGAATTGCGTCAACAATGGATAAAAGTAATTTTTTAACCTAAGAAGCGTGATATTAGTTCATTAAATCGAAAAGCAAGAAGACATAACATAACTTCAACCCTTTTTATAATTTTCCTCCATCGTTAGGTTGGTGGGTACTATTTCCGTGGTTTCATTACTGATGGGAGTGTATTTAAGTGTGAGTGGAGACTTTCCCGGCGTATCGATGCAACAAAATCTTCTCGGGTGTCCCGCCGGATGGTGGTGTAAAAATACGACGTTTCGACAGCTGACTCTGCTGTCTTCAACAGGTATCTGGCAGTTGTTCTCAGCTGACTGTCTCTGCTTCGACTGTTTATTTTCTTCTGTACAACCCGTGATGCGTGTATATTCAGTGTAGTGTTGTTAATGAACGAAAGAGGGCGGAAAGGAGAGTGGAACCCGGGTGCAGGACCATTCATGCCGCCAGGCTTAATGTCCCCATCCATCGGACGAATCACTATCAACAGTGACATTTGCCCTCAATCCAGAAGTAGTGCGGAGAGTTTTGGGATTTAACCCGGGACTTTAGTACACAATCTGGTTATTAGGAATCGTGCACCACCACGTCTCCTAACCTGCCAGCCAAGTCCTGGTGATGAAAATTTCTTCCAGCACCAGGAGTCGAACCAGATAATCCTGTGTCGGCGCCGGACACCGTCACGGTGCTGCAGCCAACTTGGGCGGGGGCCTACAGTACAGTGGTGTTTAAATTCAAGCTCCACAGATAAGTAAATGTGATAAACACCACGTGAACAATATTACAGTATATTAGCAACTAACAGAACAAACAAATGCCAAAGTTGGCAGCACTGTTTGACTGTCGAGAGCTAGTATTAGTAATCTGTATCAGCTATTCAGCAAGCAGCGAGCTGAATCATTTGTTTGATGGACAGTATAAGTCAAGTGAAAGAGTGTATCGAAAGGTATTTTTTAATTTTTTTGTATAATAATATGTGAAGTGAGAAAATACTATCAAGAAATGGGCAAGAAGGAAGGCAGACGCAGAAACGAACAGTTGATTATGGTCCTCAGACATAATTAGAGAACGAAGAAAAGGATACACCGTATTACACAACAGGACAGAGTATACTATATTGCTGTACTGATCTGAAACGTGGGAAATCGGGAAAAGTTATTGATAAATAGTGCAGACTATGGAAATGGATTTCTTACAAAGAAGGATCCTAAATCGATCACTACATGAAGAAATAGAGACGCACTGAATTATTTTGTACGAACGTCTCAGCTGCTTGGTGCGGGAAAACACGGGAATGGCAAGAAATGTAAAGACAGAAGAGGGAAGATTTAGAGGAGACTGGATGAAACAAGTGAATAGATACCTTCTGGAGTAATGGCTCAAGGGCATTGAAAACAATCGAAAGATGTACCAAATAATTGCAGTATACGAATCACTTGTTTAATGTAGCTTCTAGGATTAACAATCAATTTTTTTAATTTAAACCCCAACGCTCTACGTACTGCCATTCTCATAGGGATAAAAGACCATTGTGATCACAATTATGTCAGGGCAGCTTTCAAAATCCAAGACATATAGATAATTGGAAATTATCTATAATCTCCTGTTTTGTATTCGAACGATAGCAGGGAACAGTTATTACTGCAATTGACAGTTACGGACGTTCGTTTAGGGTCTATAATTGATCCGATTATTATATCGTGTCGGCTGTTATAGTCAGTTAATGGTCGTCTGTCCTATGGGAAAAAATGTCTATTGTCATCTATCTGTAAAGGGAATAAACTTTGTCTTTTTTTAAGACAGAAAGGTTGCACGCTGCCATATACATTTATAAAAAAATTCTCCAGTTTCCAGCCGCATTTAAATTTCACAACCCTTGGACGTTTCGACGGTCTAATTGTCCACCTTCATCGTTAACTAATTTGAGACTGAGGGCGGAGAAATGGACCCTCAGAACGTCGCAGAATTGTGAAATTTAAACACGGCTGGAAGCACGAGAACTGTGTATTAAATCTCACTAATTTGTTCGGAGCTGTACTGTCTTCGAACTCCGAAGCGTATATTTATAAGAGAGAATGAACTTCGTGTTCCTCCAACAAATTATACCGCAGTGGGAGTTAAGTACAGACGGTGGTATCTGCTCGTTCTCCTGAACGAGGCTCGCGTGTGGCCCGTTGTCTTTCGCAGTTGACAGCTCAGGGGAGCGCCGTACGCACGCACGCACGCATGGCGGATCACGCGTGCGTCCTCTGTGCCAAGCACTCGCATCACCCCTTCCGGACGGAGTCGCGTCGCCCCACATTTCGCGTTCAGCCTTCGCGTGTCCCGTCTGACGCGGCTGTTGGGCGCGTGTCTATATTTACTGCCGCAGGGGTTAAAATAACACGCGTGCAGCCATCCGTATAATACCAGCCACGCCGCCGCCCCGAATCCCAAGGTGGTTACAGCCTGGAGGTCCGAATCTACCATCACTAAAACTCCAGCGAATATTAAGCACACTAACACGTAGAATTATTGAGAAGTGGAAAAGTTGCTGAATTGCATAAACGTAAACAGAGGAATTGATATAATCACTTAACAAAATGAGTCAATGAAGACTGTGCCAACAGAGGACAGGGACGCAAATACGCAGTTTTTCGGGTGACCGCATTCAATATCAAGAGAGGGTTTTTTTTTTTTTTTCCTGCTTTACGTCTCTCAACAGCTAGGTCTTTAGAGACGGGAAAGGATGGGGGCAAGGAATGGGAAGGAATTCGGCCATGGCCTTTTGAAGGAAGCATCCCGGCATTTGCCTGGAGTGATTTGGGAAACCATGGACAACCCAAATCTGGATGCCCGGACGGGGATTCGAACCGTCGTCCTCCCGAATGCGAGGCCAGAACGCTAGCCGTTACACCACCACGCTCGGTGAGATTTTCGTAATTGTTCTATTTCACGTAAGAAAGATCGAAGTCAAATTCTGTTCCAAAAGATGTTTGCATTTTAGTAAATATTTGGAAAGAAAATCTGTACAGAGTGTACATGTGTGTCATTTGTTCTCTAGAAGTTAAACGTGTTGACTATAAATTACCGAGCGTGGCGGGTGAGCGTATTTTTTTTTATTTTTTTTTTACTTATTGCTTTACGCCTTGTCGACTTCGAGGTCATTAGAGTCGGGACGGGATTGAGGACAAGGACCGGGAAGGAATTCGGGCATGGCCTTTTTGAAGGAAGCACCCCGGCATTCGCCTGGAGTGATTTGGGGAAACCATGGAAAACACAAATCTGGATGGCCGGACTGGGATTCGAACCGCCGTCCTCCCGAATGCGAGGCCAGAGCTTTAACTGTTCACCCACCAAGCTCGGTGCGGGTGATCGGCAACGCTCTGGCCTCGCATCGGGAGAACGTGGCTTCGAATTCCTGTCCGGCCATCCAGATTTGGGTTTTTCGTGATTTCGCCAAACCACTCCAGATGAATACCGCGATGGCTCCTTCAAAAATATCATAACCGAATTCCTTCCCGTTCCTTGTCCCGTCCATTCCCTCCTCGACGTTGACGAGATGTAAAGTCAGATGTAAAGTCCGAAAAAAGATTATGTTTACAGTTGACATTCTTCTCGCCTTATACCAAAATAAGGAATGCAACCCCGCCGAGAGCATAGTCAACAAGAAGTCATTGAACTGTTGATTGCAGTCATAACAGTTTTCACTGCTACAGTGGTAACCTTACCTGCTGGATCTGACTTCTACAGTTGACGTGTCTCTCTAAAGTTAACCATAATTTTTTACACTACACTGTCCTATATTACTAGAATTAATACAATGATGCATCTTATTTCTTGGTTACTGGGGGTTTCAAGTGTTCTTATGGGATGAAATTCGAAAATAAAAGCACCTTGTAAATACTGAAGGTTTAAAATTTAAAAAAAGATTTCCAGTCTCCTGAATAACAGTTTTTTCAGTCCTGCAATCCGCCTGACCCGACGAAAATAAACTGGCTTAACATGGTATCGCAGTCAGTGAACCCTCATGGCGTATTGTATTTTTTATGTTTTATTTTAATGGTACACAGATTTTCTCCATACAGTTAGGAACATGACATTCAAAGCAAAAAGACTTAACTTCAGTAGATACATAATCAACAGAAAAGTAACATTAAAATGATAAGCAGGTTTTTTTTATCTATAATTACCAGACTAACATGATATTGAAACTGGAAAACAAATTTTTACATCAAGGATAATATAGATTAGAAATAATACGACATTAATTTGTAAAAATGGTTTTTCATCAAAGATACAACAGATTAGTAGTGGATCTAACAATTTTCACAATTAATAAATAACTGTACGTTTGGATCTCGACAATTAATTATTTACTAAAGCATAAACGTCATTTACCTATCTGTAGCGCGTAGACTGGCGAAACAATATGCTTCTTCAGGTTTCTCTTGGCAGCATTGTTACTACATCTCATTGTGTTGATAGCTATTCTCAACGCAAGGTACTGTGAGGCTGTTGAGGTTTCAAAAGGGTGCGGCGCGTTGAAGAGCGTTTCTGGTCAAGTCAAATTGGGGACCCACTGTTGCCCCCCTGCATTCCAATTTTATATCTGGTTTTAAAGGCTGCATCAAAGAATTTTTCCATTGCATTCCCATAATCATATGCAGCCGAAAGAGGATCTAGCCTAGTCAGGAGTTTATTAGACAAGAAAAGAAAGAGATAGTCCACATACGATACGCGGTGATTTAAGACTGTTAATGACAAATGAGGCACCAAATATAGAAAAAAATTACAACGAGCTCAGCCCTCTAACTGATAATATTATTATTTTTTCATGATATGAACAATACACCAATATCGTCAATATGTTTTCATACAGTAATTTTGGAAATCTGTCCTTGTTTTTCAATATATAATAAACTCATATACAGTACACGCCATCTAAGAGGGTTACCATCGAATTCACTGTTTCAAAAAGTAGGTTATGAACCAAAATAAAGTTGGGAAGGGAAGTCTGGTTTTTTTTTTTTTTTTTTTTTTTTTTTTTTTTTTTTTTTTTTTTTTTTTTTTTTTTTTTTTTTTTGGAGAAGGAGCAGTAAGTAATTTTCTTTCAAAAACGGGATGGTAGGCAAAAAGAATGTTGGGAACCTGTGATTTACAAGGTGGATGAAATTATCTTCACAAGTATTACAAGCCGTTGTCATTTGTTCAAGAAAGGGTCCGATATTCAGGGATAGATATCTTCAATAAGCTCCCAACGTATTTTAAATGTTTAGCGGATGATAAAATTAAATTCGGGAAAAAATTAAAAGTGTTTTTAATTGACAACTTCTTGTACTCCGTCGAAGAATTTATTCCTGAGGTATCTTCAAAATAATTGCTAGCAGTTTGTGTAGATGTAATTGTCGTAATTAATGCACCATGTTTGTTGTGACTGTGCATCTTCTGGTGTATGTATTATTTTGTTATACAATTGCTTATATGTAAATCGACAACTTTTCACATCCCACAGAGCCAGTCTCTTATATTGGGATCTATGGAAAATGAATGTATTGTATTGTATTCTTGTTCACGCTCTGAAACGAAGCAGGAATTGTACTCATCGACATATTTCGATTTGGCTAACTTCTACTAATCTTCTCATGTTACCAGTTGCTAATTTGTGCAGACATAAGTGGTATGCCTGTGTTATGCTAGTGTATATCCCACAACAGCTGGCTACTGCTGTCCCAGTACTTCTTGCACCCAAATGTAATATAGATAGCGTCTCCCTCAATTTCCCCATCATATTCACATATTGGGGAACTGATTATTCCGATCCTACGTGTTTCTGTAAACGCCCGTTATCGTGTTTTAATATCACTATTGGTTGTTGGAGTTTTTCTTGTTTATTCTACAGTTTGGTTTCACTGTTTGATATATTTATATATAGTGAAGAAGTTGATGATGATTGTCTTTCTGCGTGGAGCTATCCTCCCAGTCTTTGTTCTTTTTTCGACCTTATAGCCATTCTAGCAACAACTGCGTTCCTCTTTGTTTTGCTCAAGTTTATTAGACATTTCTTCAGTGTTTCTAAGGATCAGAAATGAAGGAACAAGACAGGAGGGACACAACACTCAATTAAAACCAACCATTCCACTGGGCCGGACTCGAACCGACGACCCCTACCCCAAGCTTCGGAGCTTGATCCAAAAATGTCTTTTACATTATAATAATAAAGGCAGAGGGGAGAATAGAAGGTTCATGTAGTCCATGTCTAGCCGATAGCGCCGCTAAGCGAATAACTTCATTTTCCGCATGACCTTCCACCAATATAAAGGCGTGCTTCACACATATACGCTGAAGAGCCGAAGAAACTGGTATGGGCATGCGTATGCAAACACAGAGATATGTAAACAATGAGAGCACGGCGCTGCAGTCGGCAACGCCTATATAATACAACAGGTGTGTGGCGCAGGCATTAGATTGGTTACTGCTGCTACAATGGAAGGTTATCACGATTTAAGTGAGTTTGAACGTGGTATTATAGTCGGCGCACGAGAGATGGGACACAGCATCTCCGAGGTAGCGATGAGGTGGGGATTTTCCCGAACGACCGTTTCACGAGTGCGCCGTGAATAACGGGAATCCGGTAAAACATCAAATCTCCGACATCGCTTCGGCCGGAAAAAGATTCTAAAAGAACGGGACCAACGGCGACAGAAGAGAATCGTTCAACGTGACAGAAGTGCAACACTTCCGCAAATTGCTGCGGATTTCAATGCTGGGCCATCAACAAGTGTCAGCGTGCGAACTATCTCGATATGGGCTTTAGGAGCCGAAGGCCCTTTCGTGTACCCTTGCTGAGTGCACGACACAAAGCTTTACGCCTCACCTGGGCCCGTCAACACCGACATTCAACTGTTGATGATTGGAAACATGTTGCCTGGTCTGACGAGTCTCGTTTCCAATTGTATCGAGCGGATGGACGTGTACGGGTATGGAGACCACCTCATGAATTCATGGACGCTGTACATGCAGGGGACTGTTCGAGCTGGTGGAGGCTCTGTAATGGTGTGGGTCGTGTGCAGTTGGAGCGACATGGGACCTCTGATACGTCAAGATAGGACCTTCACAGGTGACACGTACGTACGTATCCTGGCTGATCACCTGCATCCATTCATGTCCATTGTGCATTCCGACGGATTTGGGCAATCCCAGCAGGACAATGTGACATTCCACACGTCCAGAATTGATACAGAGTGGCTCCAGGTACACTCTTCTGAGTTTAAACACCTCCGCTGGCCACAAAACTCCCCAGACATGAACATCATCTGGGATTCCCTGCAACGTGCCGTTCAGAAGAGATCTCCACCTCCTCGTACTCTTACGGATTTATGGACAGCCCTGCAGGATGCATGGTATCAATTCCCTCTAGCACTACTTCAGACATTAGTCGAGTCCATGCCACGTCGTGTTGCGGCACTTCTGCGTGCTCGCAGGGGCCCTACACGATATTAGGCAGGTGTACCAGTTTCTTTGGTTCTTCAGTGTGGTTCTAGCTTTGCCAGAGAATAACGAGATTCGAGGCCTGTTAACATTGTCGACTACCCGGGAACCTCCCGAGGCCCGGGCCAATACTACATTGTAAGAGCAGACAACTGTCACGCGAGTGTTTACTTAAGACAGACTCAACACCGCTCAGCGTGAAATAACGACGTGTGGAGTTACTCGCGTGTTTGTCGGGAGGAACGCAGCGGAGCGACTGTGTGTAGTTGTGTGTGTAGTCCTAAACGAGAGCTCAGATTGAATCTGGGGACGGTTCTGTTTGCTCGCGGGACACTCACTTGTCCTCCATTTTATTTCTCTCTGGTTCACGAGGCGAAGAGGAACTCTCTCTAACGGAACTGTAGCTTCTCTCGAATCGCTCGGTGCACGGACAGCTCACTCGCTCAGTCCATTTGCTATGAACTACACTCGTTCTCGCTTTCTTAAACACATTACCACATTAATTCAAAGTTACTTGAATTACCGCAACAAAAACTAACCATCTTACAGTTTTTAAGGTATTTTATCATCTGTCTCTTGACTGGTTTGATGTAATCCTCAACATCTTTCTTTCTTGAGCTGCTAATTTTTCTTCATCACAACCTACAACCTCAATTATCTGCTTCCTCCGCGGTTTTTTGCTTTAACAGTTCCATCCACTAAGAATTTAACCAGTCAAACATGCCTTAAGCGGTGAACCACTACCCTATCACTTCTTTCAGCGACTTTTTTTCAACCCATTCTTTCCAAAAACCCGTTTACTTCGTACTTGATGTGTCGATTTAAATTTTCAGAATCCTTCGTTAGCACTTGTTTCAAATTATTATTTTCCTTCTTTCAAAGACCAAGACTTGCATCAAGTGTTGTGCTCAACGCAGAGTTTTAAAAATTTCGTAAATGTTTCAGATTAAGAAAAGTCATTTTCAAGAAGGTACTTTGCGCTGGTGGTATTCCGCTTTTTGAGGCCATTCTTGCTTCGGCCATCACTTACAATGATAGTTCTGAAAACTTTAAGGGATTATTTAAAGGAAAGGATTTCCATTCCCCGACAAAACATAAATATGCTGAGGTCTGCACAAGACACTGCAGTTTTTTTCAGAAAATGAAAGTGATTTAGCTGAAAAACTTGCGAAAATGGAAGAGCTCTTTACTGTGTATTATAAAATGTAAATAAATAAGAAAAAGACTAAAGTATTAATTTGTTGCAAGAACGATCAAAAACAAATACAGTTAAAATTAGAATAACTATTAACTCAACAAGAATTCACATACCTGGGTAGCATAGTCACAGAAGATGGGAGAAGCAGAACAAATGTAATATCTAGAACCAACCTAGCTAAACATGCTTCTAATAAACGAAAGAAATTTTTCGTTTCTGACAACATCAGCCTGTCAATGCGTAAGAATCTCCGAAAAATATTTGTCTGGAGCATAGCCTTATATGGAAGTGAATCATGGACCATAATAAAGACGGCGAAAAGGAAATGACTGGAGGCTTTTGAGGTCTGGTGTTACAGACGAATGCTGAAGATGAATTATGTTACTAATGATGAAGTATGCACAAGAGTTACCGAGGAACGAATATTCTGGAAAGACTTACAGAAAAGAAGAGACAAGATGATAGGTGATGTTTTGCATTACAGTGGTTTGCTATATGTGAGAAACAAAGCAAAGAGGAAGATTAAGCAATATGAAGGAAAATATGAATAACATGAAATGAAATTAAAAAGGATGGCAGATAAGCGGCATATACGTAGAATTGCTAAAAACCAATTTTAGGATTGATAACTAAACGATGAAAAGGAGAAATAAAGGAATTTTCTTATTTCTTTCACTACATTTTATACTATTTCATACTCAATCTACTATTATTAACGTCGTTTATACAACATTTCATAGGTTTTGTCTTGCTGTGGAACATATTTGTCTAAATTCTTCACCCAGTATTTTACATACTCCGTTCAGCAATTTCTCAATGTTAACAAGACAATTTCATCAGCGAATCGCAATGTAATGGTTGTTTCTGCTTAAATACTTATCCAAAAATATTACATGTCCTCGATCCTTAAACAGTTGCTATCCGTTGCCTTCTGTATCCTCAAAGAGTTGAGCATTTCTAATACATTCGAATTTAGGGACAGGCTACAACCCTAAGAGAAAGAAGGTACCCAGAACCATTTCGCGCTCCACCTTCTTAATTTCAAGAGGTAAGCAGAGTGTAACTGCTTATACACAGAATTGTTCATTCGTCGGTAAAAACAACATGCCTCACTCAGCAGAAAAAAACTAAAAAAACAAAAAACCAGCTCTGCAATATGCATCACATAACGTTGATCACAAAGAGATATATTAAATCCGAGCTTTAACAAGACGCTATGAGGAAAAGAAAGGAGCAAAAGAAAAATGTCAGAAATGTTAAATCACAAAGAACGACATATTTCAAGACGGAGACTGAAATATTTCTTCTGTGCGATGGACTTTTGTGATCTTAATGTGTTATTTTTTTCCTTCGGTTCTTACGGTTCATCGAAGTCATTAGAGCTGGTAATGGATGGGGAGCAAGTAACGGGCAGGAACTCAGGAAACCATGGAAAACCAAAATCTATGTGTACAGACGGGGATTTGAACCGAATTAAATGCCGAATGTTACCGCTCAGGCTGCATGCTTAGTTTTCAAATTTGGAAAAATGTGCATACCTCTGCTTTTAGGAATATATTGTTTATAATGGGAAAGGAAGTAGAGTCCTTTGTCCAGACCTCTTATATCGTAATAAATATGATTTTTATACCGTGAATTTTGACATTAATATATGATTTAATTATTTTTTAATAAATATTTATATATCTGGTATAAAGAACGGAATCGTATTACCAAATAAAATGATAGAAGCTTGAATTAGCTGTATATTTAATCTGCTGCAAAATTTAGATAATTTGAAAATTAAACTAGAATATTTCCTCACCGCCATAGCGCATGCATGAAACTTGGCCAGAATCGATAAAAAATTTCCAACAAGAAACGGAAATGAATTCAACCACGGCCTTTTGATGGACGCAACCCGACATTCGCCCGGATGTGATTTGGGGAAACAATAAAAAATCCAGATCTAGATTCTCTGACGGGGATTCGAACCCACGTCCTCCCAAATACAGACCAGATCATTACAGCTCACCCACAACGCTCGGTTATAAATACTGTTCCTTTATTAACATTCATCATATATATTATTTGTATAAGGTAATTTTTTGTCACAAGTCTGTATCGTCCTTCATACTTAACCGAAATCAATGAATGAGGTGTCATTTGAAAGCTTATGGTCTCCACTTTGGTCACATCATATTTTAAGAAAGGAAGTTTTCGGAATTCTACCCTTAAAGGTGAAAAATGTAAATATTACTAAAATGCTGTTTTCTGTGTTACAAGTCATTTATCTTCCTGGATATCTACCTGAAATCGTTTTATGAAGTATCATTTTAAAGATTAAGATCTCCGCTTTAGTGACGTCATATACTAAGACAGAAATTTTTCGGAATTAGACCCTTAAAGGGTCAAAGTATCAATAATTTTACAATGCGTTTTTGTGTCACGACCCATTTATATTCCTTCATATCTAACAGAAATAGATAAATGAGGTATCACATTATGAAGACTAAGGTCTCCGCCGTGGTAACATTATATTTTAAGAAAGGAATTTTTCGAAATTCGACCCTTAAAGGGAAAAAATGTTAATTTCTATAAAATGCTTTTTTTTTATCTCGAGCCATTTATCTCCCTGGACATCTAATCAAAATCGATAAATGAAGTAGGATTATGAGGAGTAATGTCTCAGCTTTGTGAAATCATATTTTAAGAAAGAATGTTTTTGGGATTCAACTCTTAAAGGGAAAAAGTATAAATTTTTCTACAACGGATTTTTGTGTCACGAGATATTTATCACACTTGATAAATGAGGTATCATACTAAAGATTAAGGTCTCCGCCGTGGTAACATTATATTTTAAGAAAGGAATTTTCGTAATTAGACCCTTAAACGGCAAAAACGTTAATTTTTCGAAAATGAGTTTTTTGTGTCTCGAGCGATTTATCTCCCTGTATATCTAATCAAAATCGATAAATGAGGTAGGATTATGAAGAGTAATGTCTCAGCGTTATGACATCATATTTTAAGAAAGAATGTTTATGGTATTCAACTCTTAAAGGGAAAAGTATAAATTTTTCTACAACGGATTTTATCTCCATTGATATCTAACCGATATAGATAAACGACATATCATATTAAAGATTAAGGTCTCCGCCGTGGTAACATTATATTTTAAAAAAGGAATTTTTCGTAATTCGACCTTTAAAGGGCGCAAATGTCAATTTTTCTAAAATGCGTTTTTGTGTCTCGAGCCATTTATCTCCCTGGATATCTAACCAAAATCGATAAATGAAGTAGGATTATGAGGAATAATGTTTCAGCTTTGTTACATCATACATTAAGAAACAATGTTTTTGGAATTCAACCCTTAAAGGGGGAAAAGTATAAATTTTTCTACAACGGATTTTTGAGTCACGGGCCATTTATCTCCCTTGATATCTAACCGATATAGATAAATGAAGTATCATATTAAAGATTAAGGTCTCCACCATGGTCACATTATATTTTAAGAAAGGAATTTTTCGAAATTCGACCCTTAAAGGGCATAAACATCAGTATTTCTAAAATACTTTTATTGTGTCTCGAGTCATTTATCTCCCTTGATAATTAAACAAAATTGATAAACGAGGTATCATTTCACAGATTGTTGTCTTCGTAAGGTCTTCGGTTCCGTAAACCACATTTTAAGAAAGAAATTTTTCAAAATTCTACCCTTAGATGGCAAAAGTATTAATATTTCTACAACGCATTTTTCTGTCGCGAGCTATTTATTGCTTGTATTCTGTTAAAGTCAGTGAGAGTTTTTCGTAAACAAAGAGTGTTTTAAATTTTTATAACTGTTTCGTAATATGTTTAAAGTATTCTGATGAGTACATATTACGCTAATATATATATATATTTGCTACAAAAGTACGGTTCTACTTTTCATTATATAACAAGCATTCAAACTCACTATTCATCGCATTTTATTCGCGAAATTTTCGCACTGGTCGTCTAGTATACAATTAATTTCATTTATCGTTTTTCATACATATACATATATATATATATATATATAACAACACTATACATGCGCGGTAGACGTCTGGCAAACACCAGAGTGAAAGGATATACCGGGAACTTCCTACGCTGAAATGGCACTCACTTATCACGATGCACAGTTAGGAGAAGACTAATTCTGGCTACTAACAGGACTTCCCCGAGTTGATACAAAGCAAATAGCCGTAATCTGATTCCTGTGCCACTCAGCGCTATGTCCAAGTATACGCAAAACAAGAAAAGCTCCGCGGAGGAGATTGCTAGATCGATGGCAAGTACCATATCGGATTTCGTCTTTGGAGCGAAGGCAATTTCCGGTGGAGAACGCGCGCCAAAACGCCGCTGCAGATCTATTTTGGCGAGGCGCTCTCGATTGGTCGTGCTCCTCGAGAGGGCGGTCGATCGTGGCAGGGGTCAAGCCCAAGGCGCCTTATCTTCCTTTCTGAGCAAAATGTTTCCAAGTGGACCTTTTTTAAGCCACTGTGCGTCGAGGAACACGAGCTGTAATTTCGTACAAGACTATGGACCACCGGAAGTGACGTAGGACGAGCAGGGAGGAACGGGATGATACCTTCGTTAGTGATGACTGATGACCATGTAAGGAAAGACACGACAACAGGATAAGACCAAAGGCAGGCGTGCAGACGGTCCGGCAAAGTATTAAAAGATCATGGGGAGAAGTTTTTAGAACAACATTCATTTGCAAAAATTTAAAAACTTATTTTACATTTGAGAGAATTAAAAGATAGAAATTTTTTTTTTTTTTTTTTTTTTTTTTTTTTTTTTTTTTTTAGTAGCTATTCTACAATCCATTCATTAAAACTAAAATAGGAACACAATTTCTTGAAATCAGTGAAAAAGGTGTTATTTTAATTGCGGTGGTGCTCAATGGTTACTTGATTGTAACAGTTCAAAATCTTTAAAGGAGTTTCTTCAGGAAAATGGTTATCAGTTTCTAACTAGCCACCGAAAAAATATAGAATTACTATCGATTCCATCCTCTTTAGTTACACTACTGTTTGTGAAAGTTGAAACACCAAGTAGGAGATAGGTGATTAATAAATTTCACCGATTATGGACATGACAAAACATAAATGATTAGAGTTACTGAACTGTACATTTACTTCGACCGTGCGAATTCTGTAAGGTGTGCCCCCACGTGCTACAATCAGACCCTGTAGACGTCGCGGGACAGAATCAAAGAGAGTCTACACATGCTGCCAGAGAGCACAATGCTACACGGTTCATTAGCACGTCCACAAAGCGTCGACCGTGGATAAGAACGAACAGTTTGCCGACCGACCATATCCCAGGCATGTTCTACGGGCGACATGGCAGGCCAGGGAAGCAATAGTACCCGTCGTTCTTCGAAGAAGGCTTTCGCATTCCTCACCACTGGTTGCACACACGCGTCACTGACGTTGCAGTGCGTTCTGTTCGAGCCGAAACCCGTTTTCCGGAGACCAATCATTCTGCCACTTGGAACCCATGCTGATATTACTCTCTTTGATGTCGACGAGAGCTATCAGTTCTCATTTGCACGATTCCACTTCGTTTGTCGCCTCTCCGCCGTCTGAACGTGAGATAACGTTGACCTGACAGGTCGCACAAAAGAGAGCGCTGCTAGATCTACATGCACGCCATCTATCTACAACCTTAATTACTTATCATGGTTCCACTGTTCCACACTTCCTCCGGTTTCTGAGTGTTTCATACCATTCCTTCTGCGTGTTACAATTTTCACAAACTTAGTGTATTACAGTTAATGCTGTGAATGGGCAAAGATCAAGATGGAAAGAAAGTATCGAATTAAAGAGACAGATGCTATGAATGAACAGAAGTTGTGAGACACACGTGATTGGATGTAGAAGAGAATGAACTGGAGGTCGTCAGAGATTTATTAATGCATGTTGGAATAAGCAGAGAGTAAGATGGTTTTGATATGCAGAAACTTGGGGACGTGAGGGTGGATTTAGAAGGAGAGAGGTGCTCTAGAGGGAGCCAGTTAATTATGTCTAACGTTTCTGCTTCCTGCAGCTCTAGACGATACACTAAACAATTCACTAGCCGTATGTTAAATTGGTTATTCAAAGATCCAACATCTGCTCTTTGAATAAAACGTTCTGTTTGTTACTCCAATTATTAATGAAATAATAATAAATAATTCCGGGTGGTCGGAATGACCTGGTAACAGGGTTTCTACTGGCTGCGCATTCCGCCCTGTCGTAGCCGCCTTAACCTAACCCGGCAATCCTACCAGGTACAGGGGAACTACAGTTTAACGTGGAATCCGAACCACGGAATTAATGAAATAAAAAGATACTATTAAATCGAGACAAAAAAACTTACCAACAAACAAATTTTTCTTGTTTTTCAGATTAATTAAGTAAAACGATTCAAGAAAAATATTGAATAATAACTATACCATGGAAATATACATCAGAATCGTGAGCATTCAACACGATAATAAACTTTCACCGACGTTATTTGAGCATAAAGCGTTTACGGGTAATATTAATTGTTTTGTGGAATAGTGAGTTCGAAAGCAGGGCAGTCTGATCTACTACTGTAATTTGTTGGGGATGGCTGCTTCCTGTCGAAGAGGTGCGTGGCAGAAGACATACGAGGTGTGTGAGAAAAGTAATGAGATTTGTAACACTGCGAGCGATCTGGCAACGCTGTGTCTAACGGTCTGTGGCAGACAGGTTTGCTCATCTCTTCCACATTCTCAGTCCAAGTTACAACTCCGTTCAGCCAACACAGCGCCATCAGTGAAGTTGTATTTTTGTTAAGTGTTACGAAAATGGAGCATCGGAATTTGAAGCAACGTTGTGCAATCGAGTTTTGTGTTAAACTTGGGGAATCCGCGAGTGTGACCTTTAAAAAGTTGAAACAGGCCAATCGGGAACATTGCTTATCAAGAGCACAAGTCTTCCGCTGGCACAAACGATTTTTGGAAAGCCGAGAACACGTTGAAGATCAAACTCGCTCATGGAGACCTTCAAATTACAAAACTGACGAAAACGTCGAGCGTGTGACGGCTCTTGTGAGATGAGACTGTCGTTTAACAATAAGGATGTTGAGTGAACAGATAACTTTAAACACTTTCGCCGTACATCAGATTTTGACATTGCAGACATGTGGATGCTTCATCATGACAATGCCCCGAGTCACACGGTACATGGCTTTTTCCATCAGTGAATTTTTTACTTCAAAACGCATTCCTGTTGTTCCTCAACCCCCCTATTCACTTGATTTAAGTCCGTGTGACTTTTTCCTTTTCCCGTAATTGAAACATGTTTTAAAAGGTCGTCATTTTGGTCCTCTGGAGAACATAAAAAATACTGTGACCGACCAGTTAACAGCCCTACCAGTTGAAGCCTTACAGCGCTGCTACTAAGAGTGGAAACAACGACTCCGCCGGTGTATAGCTGTCCAAGGGAACTACTTTCAAGAGGATAATATTGTTGTTTGAAAAAAAAAAAAAAACTTTGGTAAGTAAAAATCAGTATCATTACTTTTCTCACACACCTCGTATGGTTGCACGTGGGAGTCTGCGTTTCTTTAATATCACGGCAATCAGGTAAGCTCTTTAGCAGAGATCTTTTTTCTGGCTCCTTCTCCTGGCGATGTGGTATCGAGCTACTGAATTATGCCTATTGATAGTATTATTCTTCCCAAGGACCTCTCGAAACCTGTTGACGAATCTAAACACAGCGTACACAGCTTGGAACAGTTCCCTTCAAAAAATGAAATGAACTTATTAGTTGGAAGCCAACCTCAACTTCGTCGATGTGAACCATTCAGATACGAAGACATAGAGAATCACAGATCACGACATGAGCCATAGTGTATGGAAGCACACCTGTTTAGCGACTTGGTACTTTAACTCAGCGCAAAGGGTTCTCGGCTGATGTGATCTTCCTTGCAGTTCCTAATAAACAAAAAAATTTGACTAATATCAGCATCGTATCGTACATCTGTGTAAGAACGTGACAAAGTCTCTAAAAAATAATAATAAAATAAAAATAAAAGCAAAATAATAATAAAAACAAAAGTTAATAGATAATAAATCTAAATACATAACTTTAAAAAAAATGGTTGTTCTGTATGTGTATCATGTTGTTTAGCACGTTTTAATGTCTTATATCCACGGAACTTCTTGGGGAAGCGAAAAATAGTAAATGCAAAAAACAAAACACTCTAGAGTGACTAGCAGAAAATGAGTGCATTTTGCATATAAATTGCTCTGCAGTAGCAACTTCTCTGTTTGACGTGCAATTGAAACTTTGTAATACCGTTATAAAACTTGTAAGATAAAATTCTTGCATAGGGTGGCCGGTCGAAGCTACCAGGTGGACATAAATTGGTAATTAAGGCAAGAAGAATTTTAAATTGCTTTTCGGCGGCACTGTGCGTACCAACGGCTGCTGCAACAGAAAATATAAGCAAGGAATTGTATTGCATAGAGAGACGTGTTAGAAACAAAGCATTATTATGGAGCAGGTATCCAAGAAATGAGACAAGTTTTCTAATATACTTTGGAATAAGAACTAAAGATAAATGGATTTTATTTATTTCTTTGTCGTATGGCTAAGCAACTAAAGTAATACATATTAATATATACAATTTATACTGCGACAAGAACGTTGGTAGCATTCACAAACTGATGTCCAGTTATTGCAGCCTTGTTATGAAGAAAGTTGTAAAACTGAAAACACCTTTGAAAGGTCCATCGTACTTCCTTAGAGGGAATTTCTTGATGACGTGATCCACACTCTGGGAAGGAGCACCGCAGTCACAGGCAGGCTATTCCTGAAGTCCCCACTTATACAGCATGGCGTTGCATTTGGCGTGGCCTGTTCTTAGCCTGTTTAATTTGACCCACTGGTCCCTCTTCAGATGGAATTCCGGAAGTCCAGATAAGTGGAACTAAAACAAATTAAAAACTGGTAAAAACTTGTTAAAGTCTCGTAGACCTCTTCCATTAAATTATATTTAAGTAGTAATATCTGAAGTTTTAAATGGCATTATAGAAAGCACCCCACAACAATTTGAACCAATATAAAGTTAAGCAACCAGTGAAACATTCATAACGGATCTTCAGGCTCTACTGGGACAGCTGCTACAATTGGGGTCACCCGACGCAAGTAAATAGGAAGAACACCCCGTGGTGTTTATACCCTGTTCATTCAGAACAGGCGGCTCAAGGTCATATTCCCATGGCTCCGCTCCTCATCTCACCATCCCCTCCATTCCTATCTTTCCCAGCTAAACGCTGTCTGCAGGAAGGTGAATGGGAAATATCCCCTTCGGATGGGGGGTAATGCAGCGGAGTGGGGGTAGAGCTGAGTGGCCTTGATCCGCCTCTGTTAGCTGAACGTACTATAGCAGTTATCCCCACTGAAGGTAGCAGCAACAGAATGTAGTCCAGTGTTGCGGGGAAGCGCACGTGGTGCAGGTGTGCTGGTTTGACACCATCATATCGAAACCTGTGGTAAGCAGAGTTACGATAATTGTGTATACTGCTTCAGTTTTGTGACTTGGTATCTTTCTTAACCTATAGTCCAGTAATTCCTTTAGAGTAGCGGTGGCTCATCTGTCGATCGCGGCTATTAGTTCAGGCAAGGTAGCTCTCTTTTGTTTTCGGCACGTGATTGACAACGCTGTCAATCCATCAGTTGATGACAGGGACTAGCGGAGTTACGATGTCAAGGTAAATCTAAATCACGATTAGACTCTACATCGCGCCTTGTACACTATGTATAAGTGGTGGAAGAGAAACTCTGAAGGAACTTCAAATGGAGAAAGAAATGCTTCTGAAGGTTCATCAAATAAAGTGAGATAATATTTTCGATATTGTTACCATGGCAAACGAACCCTTCAATAATGTTCACACTTTATGCGATCATTACGAAAATAAATTTAATTAACTATTAGTGGTAGGAATTTATAATTTTATTATTATACGAATTATGTTATTAATATTTTATTTTTATTTTGTAGATCCTTGAAAAATGTACTCCAAAAAAATCAAAAACTTATCACTTTCACCAAGAACTTGTTAGGGTTCTTCTGGGTGGTTTTAGTTGCTGATTAATTAATTAAAAAATCCACCCAAGAAAAGGTTATGTTTGAAGATGTCTGTTTTATTGTGATCCAAACAAGTCAGCGATATTCACTAGTATAGGTACAATACAGAGATGCACAGTCGCAAACTCAACTGAATGATTGAAACTCTCTGTAACACTGAATACTGTCAACTAAACTGACTTACTAACTGAATGCATAATGAATTCTCTCTGTCCAGGCGATCTGTTTATATAGTCTTTATCGAAATTACAAGAATTCTTCAAAGGCATCCGCCCGATGTTTCTCGATCATAAACAATCACTCAAACAATCAAACATATTATAAACAATCGGAATTGATACAAAATTAATTAATAACATTACAAAGTGATCAGAAATGGTAATTATAGATACTTAAATACAAAATTATTTACAGAAATCCTTTCAAACGGTAGAAAATTGTCCTGCAGACATTGCAACTTACATTAATACATGTAATTACAAACATTTAAGAAATTCTCTTGCATCATTCGGTTCTTAAACATATTAAATGGCCTTTGAATAATTTTCTTACCTAAAACAAAGTCTATATACACTGATTTACAAGAAATTACAAAACAAACATATCAAATCACTTTCAACCAAACATTAGCTCACTGCAAATACTTCATACAGTACAATGCTATTCAAAATTCAGGTATTAGGGCTGTTACAAACTGGACTACTTATTCACTATCGTAAAAGAAAACTTTTGTTGTTTAATTTGTAATAAATCCGCGGCAATACCGAAATAAAGAAATTTAACCCAAAGCATAGCAAATATCAGACAGACTTTCCATCTAAAAGCGAAATAAGTTTAGAGCTTGTACTTAGATGCGTTTATTGCAGTTCTTGTTGATTTCTTGTTTCTATATTCCTTGTCAAGCATATTGTACCTACTCTCTTAAAGGTTCAACAGATTTATTGAATTATCTACAGAAAAAAACCAGTACCCTAAATAGACTCAACATTTTTCTTAAAGAATTAGGCGAGGTCACTAAATTTCTGATAGCATGGAACGTTAAACTAGATTTAAACGACAGATTACTCAGATAATGCTGTCAAATATGTACATCTACAAATATGGTAGAGACTTCAAAGATGAACGAGAATATTCTTGATTTCCGAAAACATCTATAGTGGAAAAAATTCTTTTCCGAGTGATGTAGGATTATGAAGACGCCACTCCACTGTAAAAGGGAATGACAGCATGGATAAAAGGGCTACCATCAAAGCTAAACCGGCTTCAAAAAATTCTTACGATTTCCAGAGACGAACCGGTTATTACATTCTGCCAGGATCCGGCATATTGTTTGCTGATCTCTCTCTGATTTGACGTCAGAGCTGCTGTATCTTACACTGTGCACACGATTCCCCAGAGACCCCGAGGGTGGAAGAAGTGGAGGAGAGCTGAACGCTCTTCTATCTCCCATCAATACGGGGAAGCGGGGCAGGCTCCCCTGCCGTTTGATCTCAACTCTCCGCGCCATTGTTATTTCTTGCGTTTTCTGGATCAAAGGTGACAGCGGGAAATGGAAAAGCACCGCCACACTCATGGCTCTCAACCAGCCCGAGTACGGCAACCAGCGAAGGCCTGCCAGAGTCCTCGGAAAAGAAAGATAGAGAGGAAGCTCAGATGATTCGCTCATCAGTTTCACGGCACAGCGAACGACAGTCGAGGAGAATATTGCAGCGGTACAGTCTACCACGACCAACTTCAAACTTCGCTTTTTAATTCAACGGGAGGTGTTAACTAAATCATTTCACCAAGCTTGGTGGTGTAATGGTTAGCGTTCTGGCTTCGCATTCGGGAGGACGGCGGTTCGAATCCCCGTCCGGGCATCCAGATTTGGGTTTTCCATGGTTTCCCAAATCACTCCAGGCAAATGCCGGGATGCTTCCTTAAAAAGGCCATGGCCGAATTCCTTCCCATTCCTTGCCCCCATCCTTTCCCGTCTCTAAAGACCTCGCTGTTAAGAGACGTTAAGCAGTTAAAAATAAAAAAAATATTAAAAGAAATAATTTTTCTCAATTTCTTGCCATTTTTAAATAATTTGTTTCACTTACAGGCGAAGGGTTAAGTTCCATAAATTCTGTAATTAATTCGAACCATGTTTAGGACTTAAAGAAGTAAGAACGGCAAGTTACGAGCGATCTGATTGGTCTAGCCAAGGTAATGCGACATTCAGAACAATACTTTAAACTTTATATAAAAATCAAGTGGCTATAATAAAAAAGTAGAGAATCATGAGAGACACGCATGAGTTAGAAAGAGCTTGAGACAAAATTGTAGTCTTTCCCCATTAATATTCAACCTGCATGTAGAGGAAGCAATAAAGGAAATGGAGGAAACATTTGAATGTGACATCACTGTTCAAGGAGAAAAAATCAGTATGCTACGATTTGCTGATGACATTGTTCTGTTAGCAGAACATACTGAAGGTCTTGGGAAGTTACTGAATGGCATGAGCAAAATACTGAAGGAGGAGTGTGGACTAAATATAAGCCAAACCAAGAAAAAAATGATGAAATGTAGTAGAAGTGATAGCAGTAATAGGGGATTAAATATAAAAATAGGATTGGATGCGATAGAAGAAGTAAGTGAATTGTGCTATACAGGAAGTAAAATTACAAGTGATGACTGAAACAGGAATGATATTGAAAACTGAATAGCACCAAGAAAAAAGGTCCTTTTTGAAAAAGAGAAATCTTTGTGTTTCAAACATTGATCTACGAATCAGAAAGAAATCTTTTAAAACTGTGTGTGGAACACAGCACTTTGTGGTAGTGAAGCATGAGCTTTAGAAATACCAGAAAGAAGGAAAATTGAAGCATTTGAAATATGGTGCTATAGAAGGATAATGAAAATTAGGTGGACAGATACAGTACGAAATGAACAGTTTTGGGAATGGTGGCTCAGGAAAGAAGTTTGTGGAAGGCTGGTAGGTCATATTTTGAGACATGTGGGATTGTTTAATTTGTTAGTGGAGGGAACAGTCGAAGGGAAGAACTGAGGAAGACAGAGATCAGAATAAATGAAGCAAAATATTGAAGACGTGGACTGTAAGGAGTAGGTTGAGATGAAGAAGTTATCGCAAGTTTGGAAGGGATGGAGGATTGCATCATACCATTCGAGAGACTGATGACAGCAAAATAAAATAAAAAATAAATTAAAAAAAGTTACGACTGATCTATTTGGTCTAACCAAGGTAATGCGAGATTTATTATGCAATGGTAGATGCTTTTACATAAAGAGGCGTTGGTGGTGTGACAGAGGTATTACGCAACGGTTAGTTAAGATACAGCCTCTGGAATGACATCGACTGTAGCTGGACAAGAAGAAATAATGATTTGTGCGTCATATCGGATTTTAATGTTTTGCTACAGGAACCATAATGAGTTTATCAGCCGTGGTCAGGCACTGTTGATATGAAATTCATAGTAATAAGGTTAGCTATTCCGAATTTGTCGTTGTTTTTTTTTACTAAAAGTAACTGAAGCACCGCTGAGGCTACACGATAAGAAACCGCCTGACAGAAAATGTGAAATGCTCAGAAGAGGAGGAGGAAAGGAAAGGAAATTTGACGGATTATGAGGGTAGGTGGACTTATTTCAAAATCGATTCGAATTTACAAAGGACTTGGCAGTAAGGCTTATCAGTATTTTGTTGTACCCTATCTTGCCTGGACGCATGCACTGATTTGGTTGGGAAGTGTGTATCCTCTCCTTAGGCAAGCTGGCACACAAATGCAGGATATGCATCGACCTGGTTAAACTGTGCGTACAGGAGATAGGTGCACCATGGTCTAGAGTCCAAGAAGGGGAAATATACCTGACTGAAAAAGGTGGTGAGCACTCTCACACGGCTCTTACTGAAGATGGATGAAGATGATGATGATTAAATTTCCTCTTTTCCTTCAAGAACTCGTACATTAACAATTTATAGTAATGGTACAAAGGAGACATGCTCGTTTCTCCAACACGCTCCTGGCTTCTCTGAATATACACGACAGCTGAGAAAAAATATGGTTATAATTACCCCAATTACATTTTCAGTGATTTATATCTATCCTTGTTATATTTTATCTAGTCTACTATATAACTTCATAAGCTCATTCACTCACCTCGATAGCTATTGGCTGGAGAACCCTGTCACGTGTCCGCCTTCGCTCACAAATCAACAGCCACCAGAGATACCATTAGAAGAAATTCGAGGTTATGTTCACAATTTAATAGCTAAGCAACTGCTACCAAATTAATTTCCATAATACATTAATTAAGTTTGCTTTTCGTAGCGCTTCCTAGTTAAAAAATATCGATAAACTTTACGGCTGAAAAATAGAGGAACTTCGTTTCAGCAACATGTTGGTAATGAAAGCAAGATAAAACATTTAATAAACTTAAATTACTCATGGTCTCTTCTGTAACCACGAATACCATTTGTCATTCCAGCCTAGGCTAAATTTCAATTTAATTAAAACTTTCGATAATATTGTTGCTTGACCAAAGCTTATACATTACGATATATTTGGTTTTATTTTTTATGTATTTTATTTACCACTTTCGTATATGGTCTTTGTTCATTTCGCACTACGTGAGTTATTAGGTTGTTTAAAGTGTACATCAGACCAAACATGTTACCGAATCAAGTATACTGGCAATTCATTTCTTTGGAGTTGCTCAACTGTTTAATAATCTGGAATCTGTATTAAGTTCTCTGGCCGTTACGAACATTATGACGAAAGATTATTTTATAAATACTAATCCTCAGTTATAATAATAATAATAATAAAACAACGTGATGCTGCCGCCCATTTTCAGAAACTATGTTGTAAATTTTTATTCTTACGAGAATAATTAAGTTATTCGTTTTATGATAAACATTAATATCACGATACATTTATTTAATAATTCATACTGTTGTAATTATTTGAAGCATCCTTATACAGTGGATGTAACTTTATACGCGAGATACCGCTTTATCCATGATGCAGGTTGTAGTGGGTGCCTTGGTGGGCAAACTACGTTACAATTATCTTTCATAGCTTTTTGATTAATGATTGTTGGTTTTTAATTTTAATTTTTATGAAGGAGTGAAAATTTATTAATTTTGCAAGAATCTCGACGTTAGTTGGAATTTAGGAAAAATTGTCACAATATGACATTTATTTTCTTATCACTGGCGATTACAAGTCTGAGCGAATTTACCGTTAACATTAACACAAATTGGCAAAATCATAAAAGCAACGCTCAGAGGTACAATTAGCCGTCATGATCAAGCAAACAATTGTTATTTACTTTTAAATATATCTCAGAATCAAAATGCAAGAAATAATGATAACTGGAAACAATGAAAAATACAAGTTATGACGACCTCAGACAAGGCATCATAATACTGTGACTTTACAGTTAAAAAGACAATCATGGGCGCGACGAATGAACAATATATCATTCGAAAATAACAAGTTGTGGCAAATTATGCCGCTAGCTCAGGGGTTTTTGCAATTACAAAGTGAGAACATCGATCTATCCTCTCAAAGTCGTTTAAGGGTTCTGTTTCACGGAATGCACAATCAGATGGCTTGGTCGTAATAAGTTACCATTGTAGTTCTGCGTCTGATATCTGCGGTGATTGGAGTGGCCCCACGGTATGTGAGGCTATTTCACAAGCCGGCTACAAGTATCTCTGGTCTGAAAATGCACGTCATCGCATTACCAGCTGTGTTGCCGTGATAAGCTTGCTCTATCAAGCCAGAAGTCGTATATCAGCTAGTTGGCGAAAGAAGTCCACTTTCCAAGTCAACCTCAGACTAGACTCGCATAGCATGGACTCGAAGATCGAATTGAAACTCGTCGCTCTTCTCTCTCGCGAGGAAACTTCTCGCTCCGCCCCTTGTAGTCTCGAAGCTCACATATAACAGAAATTCCCAGGATTTTAAGTTATACGCTCATTTGGATTGGATCATCATGTCGGCACCTAATGTCACGTGATATCCCCGATATGTGATTTGCCCCGCTCATATCACAGAGGTCGGACATATTCGGCTAAGTTCGCCGGGGTGAGAGCACATTCGGGTGTCGGGTGGCAGGTATATCCCGCCAGGTGAGTGACTCTGTTGACCATCCATCCCCAGGGAGCAGAGTGTGTGGTCCGGCAAACCCCAAATCCGCGACTTCTTGTCGCCATGGTTCGCGAAGACCAAGATTACCTTCAATCCTACATAGCTCAATAATTCTTTAATATTCGCTTTACCAAGATACACTGTATAAGTTCACCATTTAATTACAGTCCTCACTTGGAATCTTGCCTACTTTATAAAATTACAACAAAAATCTATTTAGGTGGTCGCCCAAGATTTATTGTAAATTACTCCAACATTATGACATATATAATAAAAATGCACCTTGTAACGTGGCGACAGCGCGTCATGTTACAAGGTAAGCGATCGACTCATGAAACAAAACGAGACACGAGGAATTGTGCTAAATTACTTCGAACAGCTTAGGCGCACTGATTACCGGTATGTTGATACACTTGATCACCTGGACCGAACGTGGTGAGAGTGGGGTAATATTCTGGCATGGCGTTCGATTCCTGTCTTAGTCATCCAGATTTGGATTTTCCGTGGTTCACCAAAAACGTACCAGGGAGGTGGCTCACTTATACAGAGTTTGCCCTAACAGCTAGCGATAAGAAATTTAACACTAGTGATAGTTTAGCACCTAAGCTTTTTTTTTTTAATAAATTTAGTTTTTTGGTCAATGAATTTATTCTTATTTTAAGCTTATTCAAAAAATTAAATTAAACTGGGCTATTGAACATCTTGTCGGTGTTGAACTAAATCTTCAAATTTAAAGATAATTTTTAACTTTTTAGTTCAAATTGCTACAAAAGCGCGTATTTTAGATTTTAAAACTATAATTTTATTTGTTTGTCTATGAATCGTACCTGTATTGCTGATGTGCTATGTTAATGTGTGTCAGAAAATAAACCAAATATACTAGTGCACAGAAGCCAAAGTCTTAGTTGGAGCCCTTTGATGAGTGGGATTGTTATGTTAGTCGCGAGTGTCGAGATTCGCCCCTAGGACTGGCGTCGATTATGAGGGGTGTGTTCACACTCGAGCAGCGGGGGTGTGGCTGGTGGAAAGGGCGCCCTGGATAATCCCCCGAGAGGAGGATACGTCGGCCTTGGCATTACACAGCCTGCGTCACCACAACCTCTGACGTCAGCACGATTCCGCGAACAGCCGAGACCTATGCGAAGGCGCGAGTCTTAGCGAGACTCAGTTCATGAGACAGATCGACACCGGCATGACCAAAATCGCAAATATCGTAGCTCGTAAATTAGCGAAATGAGATGTTGCCATTATCTAACTATCTCTATCATCACTGTCACAGGCATCGTTAAGCATGAAATTGTTCCTGTTACCTAATTCTAATAAAAGGTAGTCAGTCCTTAGACAGTAAAAGTATTAAAATAGAGAGACGACTCACTGAATTATTAAAGTGAATTAACAGTGATTTTTAATTGAATATCTTTCATCAAATGCCATTCAAACGTAAAATCTAATACCTGATCAATATTAAATGAGTACCAATTAAGTAGCAATAACAGAGGCGAATAATGTAGTCCAGCGGTTCCCAACCTTTATTGGTACACGACCAAATTTTAAGTAAAAAAAATTTCGTGACCCACCTAATATGGGAGTCTATCTAATATCAGAATGGGAATTGTTGTATGACCTCGATACGCTATCTACTATCCTATAATACGAAAAGGTAAATTTTCGTACAAAGCATGTACTATCAACAAAAACAAGAACTGATAATACATAAAACAAAAAACATATTATAGACCGGGAGGCGGCTACACAGACCATCCATCACCTCATCAAGTTGACTGATGAAATTCTACGATCAGAAGTAACTCGAGCAGCATACTAAACTGCAACTGGTCTGCCAAGTCGCTTTTTGGTGGAAACCACCTGCAGACCCGATTTTAGTGGTTAATTGGTAGGTTTATCATTAATATATTTTTCTCGGGCTTCCAGCCGTGTAAGGATATCACATTTGCGGGACGTTTCGAAGGCGCCCATCTCTGCATTCATTGTCAACCAATTAACTGTTTGTTTATTCAGCCGCTGCTACGGAAACGGTGGAAGACAAAAACCAACACAACGCGATTACGTCATCCGCTCTTCTGCTTGTTGCAGACGTGAAACTGTTTCAGCATTTTAATGACCGGGTTCCAGGCCGCACTGAGTTGATAACCAGTGTCCCTGTTGACTAATAAATCAGTTAATCTTATTTCCACAGCCTCTGTAATAACGCTGGCCCAAAACTCTTTGACCTGGGCTAAAATGGTTGTTTTTTCAAATTCAAAAGTGTGACTCTCTTGCACACTATGTTCGGCCACCGCAGATTTTTCTTCTTGCCCAAGGCGAACATTTCTGGCGTGCTCTATACATCGCTGCATAATGCATCGCTGCTTCTGTCCAATGTAGCCGCGGCCACATTCACATGGTATATAATATACACCAGGGGTTCGTAAACCTAGGTCATCTTTAACGCTGCCGACCAAGTTACTAATTTTAGTGGGTGGTCTATAAATTGTCTTGACTCCGTGTTGTGATAGCAGTCTACCTATCTTGAAACTTAGGGCACCCACAAACGGCAGATAGGCAAGGCCCTTGGTATCAATCTGATCTCTCCGTCGATTTTCCTTCTGTTTAAACGCACGAGTAATCTGTCCCTGATTATAACCATTATTTAAAAACGTTTTCCGGAGATAGTCCAATTCACCCGCCAGGCTATGTTTGTCACAAATCCTTTGTGCTCTGTGTACCAAGGTAGTTAATACAGGTTTATCATTGTATTTTATTTCATCCAATTGTATGAATATATGGAAGACTGGGAGCCGGAAAACACAATGGTAAACTTACCAGTCAACCACTAAAATGGGATTCGTAGGTGTAGATATGACTTGGCACATCAGTCGCATATTCCTGCTTTGCTATTAACAAGGATAATTGGTAAGATGCTATGGTAGACTCTTTGTTGGCCTGACACTGACTTTTTCATTGTAGATTTGGTCGAAAGTTAATGTATTTTTTATTTTAAAAGAGTTCAAGAGGCTTATCCGTGTACTCAGGATGCTTGGTTGACAAATGCCTTTCAAGTTTTGATGGCTTCATGCTTTCACTGGACAAATGTTCACAACAAATCACGCACTGAGGTATTGGCTCCTCTTCAGTACCCGAAAACACAAATATGTATTTCAAATAATCCGGCTTATACTTTCGCAGATACTTCTTTTGCTTTTTCTCGCTGCCTGCATTGTAATTACTAATACTTGGCTGTGGTTCAGTAACATTTTCAAACATATTGCTATCCGTGGTGGTTGAAGTTTCCTTACCATTTGGATTCTCTCTTTTATGGCACGATCCAGTCCTCAACAAACTTTCCATAATCACATTAAATCTACTCTCAATCAAAACAAAACTCAAACAACTCACTCTCACAAGCAGAGAAAGACTGTTTGCATCAAAGACATTGGTTTCGATTCGAGCATGAATAAAAAATGACAATCAGAGAAGTAAAACTGCCGGTGGTATGCGCGCTCATCTTCACCTTACAGAGGGGGCGGGAGAAGGGATGTTCAAGGGTTGTAATTAAAAACAATGTATGGGGGCTACGTTGAGAGAAATATTACATATTGCATAAAAAGGGAGGGGGGATTATTAGTTAAAGATGAAAATGAAATGCATTTAAAATATAAGGTGAACTAAAGGACTAGCACCATGAATATTGTACACAAAATAATATCCCATTTATTGATTCTTATGGCTTATACAAGGCCGGGTAATAGTTAACTTTACTTTAAACATATTCAGAGACCACAAAAACAAGCAATACCCGACGTTTACAATCCGCCGATGAAAAGCAAACACAAAACTGAATGAAATATTTCAACAAATAGCAAAGTTAACAGATTATCAACGTGGCAACACAGGCCATCAAATTGAAGCTAACATTTACTACAACAAAGGAGTATCCCAGGGGCGCCATATAAAGTTAAAGAAAAGCATCGTCTTGAATTTACAATTAGCAAGATGCTTGGAATTTGCAATGAAACATAAAATCAGCTAGCTCAGTGATTTTGTGGCGGGAGCAGAGTCTTATCTCAGTGCCGCTTAAGGGCTCACAAGTCTCGTCAAAACCCAATGAATTGTGACTGTATGCATCCGGTACTTTACCATGAATGCATCGCCGTGATGTAGCGTGACACGCACAATGCCACTGCAGCTGTGGAAGCCAGGTTAGCAGGTACGACCGCGTTATTAGAACGACTTCCAGGTAATGGCAGGCATGCCATACAACTTCTCGCTTCCCAGAGCAAGAGAGTGATCAGAATCAGACAGTGATCACCGGACGAGAGCGTGTCGGCTGACACGTCTGTACAGTAGCTCGTCCCGGAAGCAAGTGTCCTCAAAATGGCCTCTTCTCGTCTTCTTCTCCCAAGTTGTCTCCCACTCGCCACATGTAACAGATTCCCCTTGCATTAAGATTTGGGAACCCCTATAAACGTTCACGATTGGTCATTTATACATGTCCGTCGTCACGTGTTTTATATCGCGCCCAGCATTTGCTGTCTCCGTTCGCGCACTTTTCTGCTTGACCTCGAGCAAGCAGTGGAGAGGGGTGAGTTCAGCGCCCTCGTCTAACGGAACATCGCTGTTATGAACGACGGCGCCGCCAAGTCGGGGAGCCCAGCTATTGTCTCGCTCTCGACCGCTCGAAAATGGCAGGTCCAGCTTCCCATATTCACTACGTTACTGAGCAGCAAGCTTTGCAGAAATTAAAATTACAATAATTATACCTCTGGCTGCCCGGGTTTAATATACAATTATTATCCATACAATATCCCTATTATTTACGGTATTTACACCTTACCAGATTGAATATTATTAAAGTAGATCGGAATATAATTAATTTATTTAATTATATTCATTGTGGGTGACTCTGTCATACCACAGGGTTGCCATAAGGATTGCGCGATTACTGCCGCTGCTATTTCTCACAACGTGGTTATTGCATAATACCGGCTGACTGTTTAAGAATTTTTTTTCTCACAAAGTTTTAATTCAAGCTAATAACTTCCATGATTACTGCACATGTAAAATTTAGTGTTATATTTTTTAAATAGATGAAATAAAAGATATATTTTTGGGGCAAAAACGTCGATTGTTCCGCGACCCACCAAAACACTCGCCGCGACCCATCAGTGGGTCGCGACCAATAGGTTGGGAACCGCTGATGTAGTCAGTTATGTTACGTACAAACTTGTGACTCAACAAAGCAACAAATAACAGAAGGATATACCATATTTACTAGCTGCATGGTGGCTCAGTTGTTAATGCGTTTGACTCGAGATTCGATTCCTATCTATGGTACAGTTTTTATTTTTATTCATTTAATGTTTTTTTACTTTCGGCATCTGAGACCATAAATCCAACTCTACATTGACTATACTCTCCAGTATGCATTTTCAAACCAGTTATACACAATACAGGACAGACATGACATTCACAGACACAACACTTAAACACCCATGTCCGAGGACGGATTCGAACCGCGACATTCTGCACGTGAAGCTAGTACTCTAGCCCCTACGCTACCAAGGTCGGCCAGCCCTTTCTGTATAATGTGAATTACGCCCGAACGCTTCCGTGGCTCGGATTCCACGTTAAACTTTAGGTTCCCTCTAGGCCTAACAATCCTACTTGTAACACCGATGTGTTCACAATCCAAAGCAAATTCAAGCCAAAAGAAGACGTGATCCTAGTTAGCCTAAGCGAACATACTTAAATACAATATGTACACACTTTGACAATAAATTTGGCCGCCGCTGAAATCACTCTTCTTTTGCAAAATATGACATCAATGTCATCCCAGGAAACAGTAATGCAATACTGGCAAGCCAGTATTGCGTTACTGTTTCTTAGGATGACATTGATGTCAGATTGTGCAAAATAAGAGTGATAGAAGATTTCAGCGGCTGCCAAATTTATTGTCAAAGTGTGTACATAACCGTCTTATGACGAAGAAGGAATACGAAATATTTTATGAGAAAGATGATGGCCACATATTCCACACTCAGTGGATGGTAATTTCATTTTTTGTTACACACTAAAACATATTTCGAATAGAATATTATTAAACTGTTGTTCTAAAACAATACGTCTAGTTTGTGAGATAATTTTAGTCTTCACCAGACAGCGAATAAAATAACGTACCATTTAATATGATGATTAATTACTTTCCAAATTTTTCCATTTAATTTTTAACACGCATTAAACCTTTATATGTCATCTAATACGACAACATGTATTCAGCTAGTGTTACAAGAGCTGCAGAAATGATAGCATTTTCTTCTCACAATCATGTCCGTTTTTGTTAAAACAGTAATGAATCAGAAATAAATGACTGTTTGTTGTTTCCAAAGAAGTTAACAGCGAATCATTATCTCTCCAAGTATTGTGCATGTCGAGCAGTAATGGAGTTTTAATTGCAGTTCTTCTTTGCAGCTCTGTTTAATTAATCTACGTCAATATCTTCGTCTCCATACTTGGTAATTAATTCCTGGTGTAACTGCTCTTTCTACACAAACTGCAGTGAAGTATTAAATACGAGGAACTGACTGACGTATCAGCCGGTAAACACTACCGCATGGACGGCTCTGATTAAATTCACAGTCACGTTTGTAGATCAAAGAGAACACCAATGAAACCGGGATAAATTACATTACTCAGTTTCATATTAGCCGTAGAGAACGTTCCTGTTAAGCGCCATTTCGATATATTTACTGTCGTTGCTACCGAAACTATTACAGCTCCTGGTTGCTTTATTGTTTAATTTCACCACAATAGCTGCAAGTGATAAGTAATATTTAATTGTTCTATTTATATATTCAAACACTGGGTTTATTTATTGACTATGAGGAGACGATGCAGTAGACAGGGTGTTCAGAAATGAAAGAATAATCTTGCAACCGCGAATAGCTCACATTAGGTCCTAGTGTATAACAAAATTTTATTTTAGTAAAAGTTTCACCATTTTCGAGATCTGATTTAAAAAAAGAAAAAAAGAAAAAAAAAAGTTTTTTTAAAGAAAATACTCAAGGATGTTTGAGTAACCTAAAATAAAATTTTTTTTCTTTTCTTAAAACGTTAAAAAACTTTAAAAAATCTTATTTAAAAAGTGTATAGAAATTTATTCAAACGGCTGACTTTGACAGGCTATGGTGTAAAAAAAGTGTACTAAGCGGTTCATGCCAATTACGAGGCGTATTTTTTAAGTAAGCACCGTTTTGTCACACCGTGGCTGCAGCACTATGGTCGGCGTTCCGCGCATGCGCACTGGGTACCTGCGTCTCTTGCCTACGCACTGACGCCATTACAGTCTAATTCTTCCTTGTTTACGTTGTTCACTGAGTGTTTAAGTTGCCTCCGATAATCGTGAGTCCCGCCGACTGTGAAGTACGGGCTGTTATAAGATTTCTTTGTGCTAAAGGCCTAAAACCGATCGATATTCATCGTGAGATCTGTGCAGTGATGGAATGGTGAGAAAGTTGGTGAGAGCATTTGAAGATGGCCGCACAAATGTGCATGATGAACAACGGAGTGGGCGTCCTTCGGTCGTTAATGAAAGTTTGGTGCAGAAAGTGGACAATAAGGTGAGAGAAAACAGACGCTTTACGATTACCTCCTTGTATGATGACTTTCCTAATGTTTCTCGTAGTGTTTTGTATGGCATTGTGACCGAGCACTTGAATTACCGAAAATTGTGCTCACGTTGGGTACCGAAAATGTTAACGGATGTGCACAAAACCAACCGTTTAGGCAGTGCATTGACTTTCCTTGAGCCGTACCACAACGATGGTGATGATTTCTTAAGCCAAATTGTTACGGGCGATGAGACATGGGTGGCCCACGTCACACATGAATCAAAGCAACAGTCTATGGAATGGCGGCATTCAGATTCACCTAAAAAAGTGAAGTTCAAGCAAACGATTTCTGCCCGGAAAATCATGTGCACAGTTTTTTGGGACAGAAAAGGAGTATTGCTTGTGGAATTTCTGGCTCGTAATGAGGCAATCAATGCAGCAGCTTATTGTGAGACATTGAACAATCTGCGCCGTTCAATCCAGAACAAAAGACGTGGCAAGTTGAGCAAGGGCATCGTTTTGCTGCATGACAATGCCCGTCCACATGTGGCTAATCAGACCAAAGATCTCATCACATCTTTTCTATGGGAAACTCTAGATCATCCTCCGTACAGCCCTGATCTGGCGCCCAGTGACTACCATCTGTTCCTGCACTTGAAGAAACACCTGGGCGGTCAGCGTCTTGAAGACGATAACGAAGTCAAAACAGTTGTGATGCAGTAGTTAACAAGTCAGGCGGCAGACTTCTATGAGGAGGGTTTTCAAAAACTGGTACTACGTGCCTCAATATTGAAGGGAATTATGTAGAAAAGTAGAGTAAGGTACAGGCTTTCATATAAAAATAAAATTATTGAGATATATTTGCACGTCTTTTTTTAATTTCAAAACGGTACTTACTTAAAAAACATGCCTCGTACATTAAAAAATTGTTTTATTATTGCCAATTTTAAATTTTATAATAGTTTAACTTTCCTTTTAAATAGTTTTATGGTAGTTCTAAAGCACGAAGTTTGGTATTTTGGACTTTATTAAAATAAAAGTCTATCGAATTGAAGTTACTACTTAGTACATTTTTTTATATCACAGGCTGTCAAAATCAGCCGTTTGAAAAAATTTGTATACACTTTTTAGGTTTTTTTTTTTTTTTTTTTTTTTTTTTGTAACTGCTTTACGTCTCTTTAACATCGAGGTCTTTTAGAGACGGGAAAGGATGGGGGGCAAGGATGGGGGCAAGGAATGGGAAGGAATTCGGCCATGGCCTTTTTGAAGGAAGCATTTGCCTGGAGTGATTTGGGGAAACCATGGAAAACCCAAATCTGGATGCCCGGACGGGGATTCGAACCGCCGTCCTCCCGAATGCGAGGCGAGAACGCTAACCGTTACACCGCCCCGCTCGGTACTTTTTAGGTAAGATTTTTAAAGGTTCTTTAACTTTTTAAGAAAAAAGAACATTGTTTTAGATGACTCAAACATCCTGGAGTAAATTTAAAAGAAAATAGGGTTTAAAAAGTCTTAATTTGTAGAAATGACATGGAATAAACTGAATAAAGTCATGTTTCGAAAAAAATATGTATCTCGAAAATGTTGAGACTTTTAATAAAATAAAATTTCGCATATAGTAGAACATGATGTGACCTATGTGTGGTCGGTTGCAGGATTATCCTTCCATTCGTGCACACCCTGTATATTAAAAAAAAGGTGATAAATATTTTACGGTTTAATATATCTATTTTATCACTTTATAATATGTATGTGTTCTTGGTATAATATTCGACCCGTAAAGTGTTTCTTACTCCAAAATAGAAGCAACAAAATCAAAAACTAATTTCTGCAGACTAATTTAAGTATTTTATCAAAACTCCTTCTGTATTTTATGCTAAAAGGGATTTCACTAGAATGTTCGCAGTAACATACATTACAATGTTTGGTTTATAAGAAAAGTATTATTTAGAAGCGGAATCAAGATTACTTCCTGAAAAATTTCAGGAAATAATAACTATGTTATATGTGGTAGATCAGAATGCAGTAGCTTGGTACTAAAATCAACTCTTGATAATGTTTACAGATCAAGCAGCGAGCACCACGTTTCCATTCGCAACACCAATTCCAATGAAATTTATTATAGATGTGTTAAGATGGAACGAATTCTTGATAAAGATGCCGTTTTTTAACCGAACAGTATTAATATACGGAAAACTAACCTCATTTGCTTGTGTTCCTTGCAACATATAAACTATATTGGATACAAGCATTGGTCGTTTAAAAACAGGATACTATCGATTTTGAGGAAAAATGTCAAGTTCGTAGGTAGATAAACCTTGTAACAAAATTGTTCTGAAACTCAAGTCCTTATTTTCAATTAGGAAAACATTATGTTAGTTCTCTATCTATTTTTAAGAGTTCTGTTTGATCAAGTGAACTACGCCAGGAGGCTCAGTAATTCAGACTCCACGTTAAACTGTAGTTCCAGTCACTACGAAGGCAAAAATAAGTAGGGAAAGTCTCCCGGGCCCCTAGATCCACAAGAGATGACAAAAACCTATAAAATGCTGAACATCTTCCACAAACAAAAAGAAACATAAAACTAGACGAATACAAAGAACGGAAAATTCACTCAAGCACAAAAATAAACAAAACTTCTTCGGCCTTCTCTAATTTAGACCAAATAAGAAAAAGATGCGTGATTATGTGGTCTTATTGGATACACTATACATCATACAGTAAAGTTAATATAATTTTCTTACGGGATTGATGCTGGGTTGAAATAGTCCTACTTCTTCTTCCCGACGTTTCATCAGTGGCCGTCTACCGAATCTGCTACAGACTGTGATCTGCTGGAGACTGGGGCGCTGGTCGTTTACTTATTTGTACTGTCGATTGTTTGAAAATGTCGATTACCCAGAGATATGCTTTTTACGATTTAATATCAGTGGGTCCAGAGTTAATTATTTATCTAACACACAGTTCCAAGCCTGGCTAAGACCGTAACCACCATCCTTGTTGTAGTTGTTAGGCTGTTTGAATATTTGAATAGCCTCTCGTACTTTTATTTGTAGAAAACCTCAACAAGGATGGTGGTTATGGTCTTAGACAGGCTTGGAACTGAGTTAGACAACAGCGCGCCAGTCTCCAGCAGATCACTGTCTGTAGCAGATTCGGTAGACGGCCACTGATGATGACCTAAGCCCTGGTCGAAACGTCGGGAAGAAAAAGAAGTAGGGAGTATTTTAAAGCAGCATTAATCCGTAAGAAAATTATATTATATTAATATTATGGCTGTAAAAACAACAAAATCTTTTATACAGTAAAGTGGTCGGTCCTTCCGATAATACTCCTTCACTGCATTTAGTACCTTTCCTTCTACTTCTGCAGCGAAATCGTATTTCAGTCTGCATATACTGTAAATTCTTTCTGCTTCCTCTTCAGACAAATTTCTTCAAAAATAAAAATGTATCAAACTTTCTTCTGCATTTTCTGTTTAACAGATAACGGAACAAGCATAACAGTTAGCATTCTTCAGCGCAAGTCAGTTCCGACTTCTTTGCTTATTTCTGTTCGCCAGGCTGTCTGCTACAGGATGTTTTGGTGAAGCGACTATCTGATTTGCTTGCAATGTAAGAAGAAAAATCCTTAACCGGAGATGAGAATTATGCGTCTGGTTCTATAAGTATGAGTTGATTTCTGCCTAGACCTCTACCGAAACAACAAACCCACGCGTTTTGTCAACCGTCAGCGGGAAGTACCGACATGACGTCACCCGGTATCAATGATAGTCACTGCCGAGTCCAGCACAGAGCGGTGACGTGCCTCACATTTGAGCCACGTTTAAAAACTTTACAGCACAGGATGACTCAGAGCAACCACACTAGGAATCATCCTTTTAAGAAGAATGTTATCAGAGGGAAAACTCATTAAGGTACTTAGCTTTTCCTGTAAGTGACTGTTGTTCACATTTTTGAAGCAATCATACACTTCAAGCACGATGAAAATACCGTTAATTTGTGAGTAACAAATAACATTAATTTTAAAAAATCAAGTAAGCAGCTACCTCATGCATTTTTGGCAAAACTTGATGACGATAAATAGAAGGATTTTTTTTTCCAGAACAGTTCGTTATATTTTAACTAATTATGAAATATAGCAGATACGATACAAATAATAGTAGATTACTCGTAAATATAAAAATAGGATTGGATGTGATAGAAGAAGTTAGTCAATTTTGCTACTTGGGAAGAACAATTACAACCGACGGCCGGAGCAGGAATGACATTAAAAGCAGAATAGTACTAGTAAAAAGAGCTTTCACGAAAAACAGAAATCTTTTAATTTCAAATGTTAATCTAGGACTCAGAAATAACTTTTTAATACTCTATGTGTGGAGCACGGTACTTTATGGCAGTGAAGCATGGACTTAAATAATACCAGAAAGAAGGAAAAATGAAGCATTTGAATTGTGATGTTATAGAAGGATGCTCAAAATTAAGTGGACAGATAAAGTACGCAACGAATCAGTTTTGAAATGTTGGGTGAGAAAAAAAGTTTGTGGAAGGGTCTTACAGAAAGATGAGACCGGATGGCAGGTCATATTTTGAGACATGCTGGATTGGTTAACTTGTTAGTGGAGGGAACATTCGATACTGTAGAGGAAGACAGAGATTAGAATATATGAAGCAGATAATTTATGACGTGGGTTGTAAGGGATATTTAGAGATGAAGAGGTTAGCACAAGATAAGAAGCGATGGAGGATTGCATCAAACCATTAGAGAGACTGATATATATATATTATTTATTCTGTGTTAAGAGGAAGAGAGAAAGGAATAAATCTTGTCTTAGCTGATATATCTGTCTTATTTTAAGTAGCGATTGGCTTCTCTATTTTAATCTTAAAATCACTTTTTTCCATAAATTCTTAGAACATCTTTTAAGGAATTCAGCGTTGGCTAGCTGTTTACATGGTGTCCTGCTTTAAGACATTGAGGGGGAAATTTTCAGCCAATGCAGTATGTTTCTTTAGTGCCTCTCAGGTCTCCAAACACTCAGTTAAATACACTTAAGTTCATTTATTTTTTAAATGTGATATATATATATATATATATATATATATATATATATATATATATATATATATATATATATATATGTTTTGCCACTGAGCCTGGTGGTGGCAAGCATTCTGGAGAATGCGGGTTCAACCCCCAGTTTCGTCAACCACATTTCGTTTTTCCGTAGTTGCCCGCAATTATTCCAGGTGAATGTTGGGATAGTTCGTTAAAAAGAAAGGCAATGATCAATTCCTTCCCGTTCCCTTGACAACCGATCTCTCCCAACTGTAATGATCACGGTGTTGAAAAATTGTTAACTCAGAAAAAGAGACCCTGTTCTGCCGATTGGTTATACTATCCACCAGGTTGCAGTTTTATTTCTTATAAATAACACCAGTCATTGACTGTAATTTTTTTACTTATGGCTGTAATGGCTTCTTAAGGATTAGTCCTAAACGTAAACAACAATAATACTGATAACTGTCAGTCGACGTTACGCTGCAAACAAACAAATTTGTAAATGCTATAAAATAAGTAACGCAAACTGTCCCTGGAGTAACAGCGAAATTCTTCTCAAAAAAGCTTTGTATGCTATTGTTGCCACAGGGTCTACGGTGCAGGAATATCTAACCGCAATACAGGGCCTGTTTACAGTTTCTCGTTCAGAACGACAAATCAAACCGCCTATTCGTAAACAGATACACATTTTTAATTCTACTCTTCTCTATGTAGTTAATCTATAAATTTATTCGTCATAAATACTAATTATTTTAAAAATGAATTCCTGCAAATAATAAAATGAATTAATTGTTCTATACGAAATTTATTTGTAGGTGAAATTAAAAAATAGATTATAGAGAAAGTATATTTTTTGTTATTCTCGTACTCTTGTTAGAATCAAGCTATTATATTCTTGTACAGTAGCAGTAAACCATGCTGTGCTGGTTGCATTATCAGCGCAATTTAGTTAGGGGACCGTACAGCACCTGCTATGTTGGTTGCAGTGCTCCAAGGCGTCGAGCCACAAAGTAGACCGTAATTTAGTCCTCAACTTTGTTACTGCGACGTAAAAGAACTGTGTTTTTTTGCGTAAGCACCTCTTTGTCCTGATAACCGAGTGTCGATTCCTGAAGGCAATGCTTCTGGTTGAATTAGCACTCAAGGTGCCACTCTAAATTTAATTTCGATTCCACATATTTTTTTTTTTCAAAGCAATTAAGACTCAAAAGATACAACCATTTCTATTCGTGACCATGGTAACGGCTGGATGTTGTGTAATTCAAATAAAATTAATCCGCTCGAGGTTGGGATGAGAGGCAAAGGATGAGTTGAAGAAACTACTTGACCGTTGTGTTGTGCATCATAATGTGAATAGGCAGTCGTTACGCTTTGCCGGATTCCAAACTGAAGAGGAAACACGATTTCCTGCCTTTGATGTTAAAACCACATTTCACGAGTGTACGCACAGCACAGGATAAACACAATACTTCTTTGAGGTCTGCAGGGGCAGCGGGGCCAGTTTGGAACCGGTGACCCTACGTAACGAACTTAATTTCCCGACAGAGCTGAATGAACGCTGGACCGTGACGCGGGGGAAATGTTTGACAGCGGTAGGCAGAAAAGAGGAACCACTGTGGGACTTCGCAGACTGTGACTATAGGCTGGTGTTACAGGTGCTGTACATTACTAAAAAACACTTTGATCTTCTTCTTCATCACCTTTTCCCAACATTTTGAGGTCAGCTGACTTTGGTGAGTTTTGCTCATCGTTGGTATCGTCAGATTTGGAGCTCTGATTTCTCTTGCCCCTTCTGAAGTCAAATATTTTATACCTATTACTATACCCTGTTCACTCTCGACTGGCAGCTCAAGGTCATGTTTCCCTCACCCCGGTCCTCAACTCACCGCCCCCTCCCTTCCTACCTCTCCGCGCAGTACGCTGTGTCCAGGCGGCGAATGGTAAATTTCCCCTTCGCATGTAGCAGAGTGGGGATAGAGCAGACTGACCTTGAGCCGCCTCTCTTAACTGAACGCGCTATAGTTCGTACTACTTGTACGTACTGATGGAGGAAGTGAAGTGTAGTCACCTGTTCGCGTAAGGTGTAACTATGTTCTGTGTGTGTTAAGTGTACTTTCTGCTGGCGCAAAGTGAAGTTTATGGGGCGGTGGATGGAGACCATCCAGGCAGCCACCTTGATTGCTGCGGATAAACGCCTAAAAACCGCAGTCTGGCCGGTACGCGGGTGCCTGGCTCGTGCCCGGTGCCGTTGTACCTCCCCGATCCACTGTGCGGCGCCTCAGCGCACTGAGCCACACTGGCGGGTTCTACTAAACAACACTATAATAGCCTATCCCTTGCTATGAAATGTTATAACCGCGCGCAATATGCTGTTACACAGTGAATGAAGTTTTTACCTCTTGCTATCACGTTTGGTATCACTAACCGGAATTTGTAATTTCGGTCGCATAAGATGCTGCCAAAAATCAGGGAAATAAAATGCTGTGCTGCGGGTTATTGTTATAGTTTCTTATCTTTATAATATCTTTCCATATTCTTAAAGTTTATTTTCATAGTATGCACACGAAATCGTGCAGAGAAAACGGTAGCCACAGGTTTCCTCAAGTACTATCTTTGAGACGTTAATTATGTTTGTAGGTGTTTGCGTCTCACTGTTTTTAGTCATACGATCCTTAAACCTTTCATTAATTTCCAATATTTTTAAATTTTCTCTTTTAAGAAATTCACGTTAATAAAATGCGTTGCACCTCTAAACTGGACGTAAAATGAACAGGCTGTCAGTCTTCGACGACTCTCTATAATGCTGGAAGTGCTACTTTCACTTGTTGACACCACAGCACTGGTTATTGAATCTGGTAAATTCAAATAAATCACTGCATTTGATTATATATGCACTTATAACGTTAAAAGGATGGACGAGTTGAACTGCGATACAGGTAACTGCACACAAATACGAAGACCAGAGCTAAACAGTTACAATGTGAGGCAGAGGTATATATTTACATGTTACTATTTGTTTATTTACTACAATTAAGGGCATAAATTGATGTAATTAGAAGAGCATATGTTGTTTACAATGTATTTCTTGTAGCAGTTAGTAGAAGCAGGTCACAACATAGCCTAAGATTTTTTTAACATAAGATAAAAAACAGGAAAGTTTATTTAAAACTCAAGGAAAGTTTACACGAAATGTAATAAATCATGAAATATAAAAACAAAAAAGTAATCATTATTGCTTTTGAAATTATGATTTCTTTAGAAACATTTTCATAGCTATAAATATTTCCGTCATTGTTTACGGACTTCGTGCAAGTCGTACAAACACGGAGCGTGGAGATAAAAAATATCATAATGCCACGCAGAGAGGCGAAGTTCATTGTCTCACTGTGATTCTGCTTTAGTCATTATGCATTCGGTTTACTTCCCATTGTATGTTGTGGAAGAAGTGGCGAACAGGGCAAAGCAGGATTTTACTATGTAGAAAGATACTTCTTGTTTATCACAGCTTTTTAAGGTGGTTATTGGAAAGCTTTCAAATTTACCTTAGTGTAATAATAACCAGGTGTTCCACATTTATATACACTTCTTCTGCAGTGACACCTCTCAAACAAGTCACTCTAGATGTCGCTTACTGGACGAATGGAATGGGTAACTACTTTCTCGCACTTTAACACTCCTTACCTCTATTAGGCTGTCAATTCAAAATATAATTGAAATTTGAACCTCCGCCACACTCTAAGCTAAACATAAAGGGCAGATAAATTCTTTCACAATTAAATTTCTGCTGTTAAGGCCTGAAGAATCACTAAAGCAAGTATAAAGTACATTTTAACGGCTGTATCTGATGTCACAATACATACGCACGTCAAGCGAAGCCCAGCAAGTTGTTTTGTCAACAATCACGTGGTTTAATTACGAATATTAATTTCGCGATGCGGAGGCGGAACAACACGACTGCCCGTGTGAGGTTTTAGCTGAGTTTCGCTCTGTTCTCGTCCGAGTAACAACGTTGTCAAGAGCTCCGCTACGCCGGACACTCATAAATATGCATACCGCCCGGCCGAGATATTTATAACGGCCACGGAAAATGTACAAACTGAATCACGGCACACTGGCTTCACTCCCTGACACGACGTGTGTAAGTATGTGTTCCGCGTCTGTCCCTTGCTGAAAGGACACAGTGGTCTTAGTGCGGCTAGAATTCAGTCGCTGCTTTCAGATAAAGAATTACTAATTCCCGAAACAGTGCAGTTCTGTTAATACCTTGTTTTCTGTTACCACTGTTCTATAACAAGGCGACAGCGTGACAAACATCCAAACCAAATGACACTATCAACCAGTAACTGTAGTTTCAGTCATGTGGTGAAGAATTGTTTATTGCTTTATAGAAAGTCCCTAAATCACCAGATTTCGAGAAGGCTTAACGAATTAAATTTACCATCTCATGTTCATTCTTTGTTTAGAATTACTATTGACTATATATCATGAAGTATACTACCCACCCCTCTGCCTTGGCTTCCAGTCGTTTCCGATATATATATTACCGAGCGTGGTCGGTGAACGTTTAACGTTCTGGCCTCGCATTCGGGAGGACGCGGGTTCGAATCCCCGTCCGGGCATACAGATTTGGGTTATCCATGGTTTTCCCAAATCACTCCAGGCGAATGCCGGAATGCTTCCTTTAAAAAGGACATGACCGAATTCCTTCCCGTTCCTTGTCCCAATCTCATCCCGCCTCTAATGACCTCGCTGTCGAAGAGGCGTAAAGCCCAAGCAAAACAAGTTTCCAATATTTGTCCCCAGAAGACAGGACGCCAAACAGCTTAAGTCCATCTGTGGCAGAAGGTGAAGGGATGGCCAGAGATCCCTTTGTGGGCTCATCTTCAGACCTTTTCATTAGCACGTCTTAAATCAAGAAAACCATTTGCTGTTCTGACCACTACAACCCTTCTGTGGAATGGAGGCGACAGGGCAGCAGAACTTTCCACGGAACGGTCACCTGGTAACTGATATTACACAGTAGCTACCGGGTATTTGCGTGCCGGATGAAGTACTGGGGCTAATTAAACCTCTTCAGGACAGGCCATAGTCTGTGCGTGCAACGATGCACCGCTGGGGCTTAAAGGACGACTCCTATTGTTACTGCGGTGTGGAGTAGACATCTTGGAACATCTCGGAACATTTGCCCACCATGTAGTGTCTGCTCTACACTATTACTGGAGGCATAACCGAATGAATACTCTATCCAAATCACCCTATAGCTGTTATAATAGTATATGGTGTGAATATTAGTGTGTTAACGCTATTCCTGATACAGAAGTGTGCACACGCCGGTCCTGGCAGTGTAGTGGCTAGCGCGCTGGCCTCGCATTGCAAGGGCCGCCGGTTCGAGTCCGACCTCGGACATGTGTGGTTTTAATTTGTTGTGTTGTCCTCACTGTAGTGTACACAATATCATAGTGAATTTCTGATACAGTAGTTGCAACGTAATTAAATTGGAGCTGGCTAAATGGTCGAAAAGACCGAAGGTCATATGTGTATATACATATATATAAAAAAAAGTGTGCACACGAGAAATTTTAAATGAGGAAGTATACTCGTAACACCAATTGAGTGGTGTACACTACCAGTTTGAAGCAGGATCTGTTAAACCACACATGGTGGGTGGGCTGTAACGCTTGGGCCTGGCATTCAAGAGGACATTGGTTCAAATCCACGTTCGGCCATCCCGATCTCGGTTTTCAATTGTGTTCTGAAATTACTCATGGAAAATGCCACGAGGGTTCCTTCAAAAGGCCACGACCCGCATTCATTCTCGTTCTTTGCCCCCTTCCCCAGCAGCCACTAATGACGTAGTTGTCGATGAAACGAAAAACCGAAACAAGTTTCTGCAAAAAAATGAAGCATTTAAACAGATTACAGCAATACTCCTACGCTCTAATCGTACAATAGTTGAGTGCATTTTGATGGTCGATATTCGAGTACTTTACATATATATATATATATATTCTGGAGCTTCCGCTTCATTGACGTCGATGTGGAAACAGATAGGGGACAAGCAACGGGAAGGAATTTGGCCATGGACCTTTGAAGGAACTATATGGTTTCAGGGAAAAGTCTTTGTTAAAAAATAAGTCCAAAGAAAATGATAAATAACTGAATGCATACTTTAATTTCGTCATCGAGTTAAGAATATTTTAGTTTCACAATATTTCGCTCTTAATAAAAAATGTTCTTACATAATGTGATGTCACTGCTATGTTCTCTGTAATTAGTAGAAGCAGTGTAGTATGGAAAATACTTTATGTAATGCAGAAATACTGGAGCTGTTCTGTATGATCAAATACCAAATGGCAATTTAATTATTATTTTCGTGTAGAATTTTCTCCGTTTCTATTGATAGCAAAATGGCGGTGCATATCATAGTATATAGGACAGTTTGTGATCCGCTTCCAAACATTTTTGAATATTCTCGTTTTTCAGATCATAGTCGAGAAATTATATAAGGAATGCAGGTTTTTTAAAAAAAATACTGGAAAAGAACAGATGCATGTTCAGTATCTATAAACTACAGCTGTCTGGTGGCTCAGTGGTTAAGGTGTCCCCGGTTCGAATCCCTGTCTCGGCGAGGATTTCATAGGCACTTAAGCCAACCTTCACCTCTGGCACAGCTTGCTGTGTAATGTGAAGTACGCCAGAACGCTTCCATGGTTCGGATTCCACGTTAAACTGTAGGTCTCCTGTATTCGGTAGGAATGCGGGTTTAGGTTAAGTCAGGGGCGGCATGCGCAACCAGTAGAAACCCTGTCACCAGGTCATTACGAACACACGGAATTACTATTATTATATCTATAAAATTTCCCAATATTCTGTTAAAGTAATCGGAACTTAGTGTTTTCAAACTGGTTTACTAAGGTTTACAACTAATTTTATCTGATCGCAAAAAGTATGCAACTGAATTTGAATGGCAAGTAGGGGGTCAAAAACAAGATCGTCGATAATAATAGAGTCGATTATTAGAAAGCACTTCATCAAAACATACAAACTTGACATCAGACTAGAGATATTTCAAGCACATTACAATATTGAATTATGCAGCATTCCTGTTAGAACTGTTGCAAGCGATCTTGCTCAGTTGCGATAGTCGTGAGTAACCTGGCGACATAGAACGTTAAAAGTGCCCACAGAAGCTTTTCGAGATTTTGCATTTGCTCCAGGAATATAAATCGTACAAAAAGAATTAAAACTTACACAAAATTACTTAAAATCAGGAAGAAAGATTTTTAAATGAAAATAGGAAATATTTACAAACACCTAAAAATCTAACTGACAAAATTAAATAATTCAAAGTATCCAAAATCCCTCTCCAAACATATTCACTAACAAAGTATTCCAAATTACAGTATTTTAATTATTAATTCATACATACCAATGTTTTAATAAAATTAAAGTTCATTTACACCATTTTCGTCCATTAAAACACCACACATTCATAGAACAATATACAAACTTATAATTAATCAGTGCTTAATTTACAGGAAACTGGGAATATACCGGAGCTTAGCAGAAATCGGAAGCGGCAGTCCTCTATTCCAGACTCCGTGAGATACGTGAATAGGAAACAGACCAACACAAAATTTTCCTGTAGCAGCTGTCAGGAGATTAATGTTTTTTGTCGAGGGAGCCCAAACTTCCGCCAGATGTCGCTGTGATCATTTGGACTATTATGGCAGTGCTCCATTGTGCTGTCTAGTTGGATCACTGAACCGTGACTCCACAGGTACGGGAAACAATGGCAACCTAAAACACATTACCACTCTGCTCGCAACACCTCAACGGAACTGGGGAACTTAAACTTTATAAATAAAGTGTCATCTGCAAACAACAGTGATAGTGAATGCTTTTTATTTCCTAGAAGCGTTTGTCCCTTATGGCATGGGGCATCATCAGTATATATGTTTTTACCTGCGAATCATAACAGTTATTAAATTGTATTTTATTGTTTCGAATAATTGTAATGGTATACAAGTAAACACATACATTTACAGCCACCGATAATGCCACATACTATAAGGGCGAAATACACGTGGGGAATAAAAAATATTCACCATACCAGTTATTTGCAGACGGCAGTTTAGTTAAAATATATTGTTCAGCAATTGCGGAAAATGGCCTACATCCTGATTTGTACAGGGAAGAAAGCACTACTAAATTTCATCAGCTAGTACTAACTTGTTTTATTTACATCCTCCCCACTACAATACTAATCCCCTGTTTTTCCAATTCTTTTAATTACGGATTAAATTTATAATGCCTTAGTTAATTGTATTAGTTTCAGTGTTTTTCTCTATTTTGATTCCAGAAAACATTTTGTACTGTTATCTACTGTCAGATTATTGTAAATTACATACGGAGATAATTAAATGACGGAAATAAATATTCACATGCTGTTTGTGTTCTGCACCTCAATTTAACTGTGAAAAATGTTATGAAAGGAAAGCTACGTGGCTTGGCTCGGAAACCCCCTCTCCCCCCATGTAGCTCAGCGTTGCCTTCCAGTCATCCCCCCCCCCCCACGGAGCTAAATGCATTGAATTCGGTGGAGACATTTTGAACATTTATTGTGAATGTATTGTGAAATTTTATGTACACTGTACAACTTCCTTAAAACTGAGTTATGGTATTAATAAAAGCAGATTATCTGACACATTAATACTGTTTTAGTTAACTTTATTACCATCATTTTCCAAAATTAAATTCTCTACAACTTCTGTTTAAAACTTTGTACGATTGTCTGGAATTAAAAAAAAAAAAAATATGGACCAAGTAGTTAATAAATTACAAATTTTCCCAAATTATTTCTTTGCTGCTCTGGAAGTTCTGGAAAACTGCTGCAGATACACGTCTGGGACTTGTTTTGTTACATTCACCAGATCAATAACAACAAAATAAATGGAAATCGTGTTTTACTGTAACTTCGAACAGTTTTGCTATGGCTTAATATTAGCGAGGTTGCTAAATTTCAGGCAAAATCTTTCATTAGCCGTAACTCCGTAACTAAACATTTGCGGACATATATATGAACGTTTTACTTTAGTTTTACTTGTAGAAAAAACATATTAAAATATTTGCATATCTTCGTGAATCACCCTGTATAAGTATGCGTGATGAATAATTATCAAATTAAAAATAAATTTCGTTTGGTCATAATTATAGTGTTTATACCTGATTCTCAGTCCTCCACTGTACTATCTGCCTCACCTATGTAGACCTGTATTTGTAACAGGTAAAGGGCAACTACACTGTAACGTGGAGTCCGTTACTTACGTAGGCACTTTTTTCGTAAATCTGTATCCCCCTCCCCGTTGGTGAGGTCTGGTGAGAAACCCCCCTCCCCTTGGTCGGACCCCCGCCCTATTTGTGCTCACATGATTAATGGACACCCCTAACCATGGAGAGTCCTCTCGTACTGCACAAGGACAAAGGAGAGCCTTGCCATAGGTGAAGGCCAGTTTCAAGGCCCGTAAAAATCGAACCGCGGATTTATTGTATATCAGCTTACTCGCCTCAAACAATAGAAAATTCCATACCCATACCAGCTTAACCAATCAGAACAAGTGTCAAAAACATCCCAATTTAAACATCAATATTTCAAATAGCACTTGGTTAAGGTCGTATTAAGGAATTGTTTTGTAAAAGTTCTTGGATGGAATAGTAAGGTAGTCTTTCAGTTTTTCTTTAAAAAGTTACTTATTATCTACTGACTGCTTTCAACTGCTAGCAAATTTATTAACATTTCTTTGTATGAACGGTAATAACGTTTAAGATTGTCGTTTATTTTATATTC